>CM023484.1:60702783-61235283 GCA_013339685.2 Hyalomma asiaticum
GCCGCCCATGACATGGATGTTATGCTTTTCATGCTGTGACCTGTCATTTATGTTCGTCATGCAGTCATATTGTTGCATACCAATTTTCCTACACATGCCACTAACGAAACGGCAAAGAGAGCACCAAGACCGTGGCATGTAAATCATGTCGCTCATGACATGCATGTCATGCTTTTCATGTTATGACCTGTCATTTACGTTCATGATGCAGTCATCTTGTGGCATGCCAATTTTCGTATACATCCTGTTAACGAAACGCGTGGCATGTAAATCATGTCGCCCATGACATGCATATCATGATTTTCATGTTGTTACCTGTCAGTCATGTTCGCCATGCAGTCATGTCGTGGCGTACCAATTTTCGTATACATCCCATTAACGAAACGGCCAGGACAGCACCAAGGCCGTCGCATGTAAAGGATGTCACTCATGACATGCATGTCATGATTTTCGTGTTATGACCTGTCATTTATGTTTGTAATGCAGTCATGTTGTGGCATGCCAATTTGCGTATACGTCCCATTAACGAAAGCGTGGCATGTAAATCATGTCATTCATGACATGCTTGTCATGATTTTCATGTTGTTACCTGTCAGTCATGTTTCGCCATGCAGTCACATTGTGGCATACCAATTTTTGTGTACATCCCATTAACGAGACGACCAGGAGAGCACCAAGACTGTGACATGTAAATCATGCCGCTCATGACACGCATGTCATGATTTTCATGTTATGACCTGCCATTTATGTTCGTCAGGCAGTCATGTTGTGCCATACCAATTTTCGCATACATCCCATTAGCGAAACGGCCAGGAGAGCCCTAAGACCGTGGCATGTAAATCATGCCGCTCATGACATGCATATCATGATTTTCATGTTATGACCTGTCATTTATGTTCGTCATGTAGTCATGATGTGGCATACCAATTTTCGTAAACATCCGATTAGCGAAACGGCCTGGAGAGCACAAAATCGTAGGCGGCTAGATAGATAGATAGATAGATAGATAGATAGATAGATAGATAGATAGATAGATAGATAGATAGATAGATAGATAGATAGATAGATAGATAGATAGATAGATAGATACGCTCAAACTCGCCGAAGTTCGCTAAGAAATGCTTCGCATTTAAAACAGACTGGCCGAACCGACACTAGGATCAGAGGTCCACCGCGATGGTGTAGTGGTTACGGTGCTCGGCTGCCATCCAAAGAACGCGGGTTCGATCCCTACCGCGGCAGTCGAATTTTCGACTGGAGGTGAAAATGCCAGAGGCCCGTGTACGGTGCTTTGTCCGTGCACACCCAACGCAGTCAAAATTTCCGTGACCCTACACTACGGCGTTCCTCTACTTTCAGTCGGTTTCTCCAGCCCAGGAGGGGGCAAAGATTAGTTTTATATGTGACATTACTAAAGAAAATCACGGAATAACCAACGACGGTTTTTCGCAACTGGTCTTCGTACCAGCGCACAGTCGAAATCGCGCCAGCGTTGCTCTTTGGCCGTGATTTCTGTTTATTCTTTGTTTTTTTTTAATACGAAGCACTTCTTAGCGAACTTCGGCGACATTGAGCGTATCTATCTATCTAGCCGCCTACGACTTTGTGCTCTCCTGGTCTTTTCGTTAATGGATGTATACGAAAATTGGTATGGCGCAACGTGACGGCATTGCGAACATAAATGACAGGTAATAATATGAAAATCATGTCATGCATGTCATGAGCGGCATGATTTACTTGCCACGGTCTTGGTGCTCTCCTGGCCTTTTCGTTAATGGGATGTATGCTAAAACTGCTATGGCACAACATGACTGCATGAGGAACATAAATGACACGTCGTAACACAAAAATCATGACATGCATGACATGAGCGACATTATTTACGTGCCACAGTCTTGGTGCTCTTGCGGCCGTTACGTCAACTTCGTATGTACCAAAATCGGTATAGCGAGAGAACAATGCAGATCCATTTTACGTTCCTGTGGCGTGCTTGGCATTTCCTTGATTCCCACTGCACGTGGGATACGCCCTTTTTCTTGTTTCTTTTCTTCAACACAGAGTTCCAGCGCGGCCATAGCTCAGACCTTAGCGAGCGTCCGCCAGGGGCGCCGTCGGTAACGACGACGACGGTGTCGATGGCGCGCTGTAGCACGCTCGAACGTCGATGACTGGCCCTGATGGGCGGCATTTTCTCCACACCACCGGCGCAGCGGTGCCTCATGTCGACGGACAGCGATAGCTCGGGCTCCTCGGTGCAACCCGTCGCTATGTCGACGGTCGTGCGGACGAGACACGTGAGTGTTCTTCGCTTTCACTCTTCGATCTGCACTCGTGTGCGAGCTTTAGGCCTGCCGCGACTGCGCTGAAACGCCAGCGCGGGATCTCTTCGAATAATTTATTAAGTGCCCTAGATTAAGATACAGGACCTCACTAAACAAGAGAACAAGTAGAGAGCGAGCGCCGACTACCAACTGATTCATTGTAACTTAGGGCGTTTCACAATACCGCAAGGTACCCTGGTCTTCCTGCTCGGCTTTGCCTGCCATTTACGCGGCTGCAACTAGTCCAGAATTGTCCGGAATCGGCGCGAAGATGCTGCGTTTGCAACTTTTATTGACCTAAAGCACCGCCTTGCTTCAGGTCAATCTGGGGAATGAAACAGAGTCCCGCTGTTCTCGATTTCCAGCGCGGCCGTCGCGAGGCTCTTTGATAAAAGTGTCACAGGATAGCGCAAGAATGATAACTGACGTTCAGCACCGGCGCGGCTTGAGAAAACCAGTCGCTTATCCCGTGTCTCCTTCGTTGTACTTTAGTTCGTGAGTGTTCTTGTTGTATAACGTTAAAGGGAAAAAAATTGGCAGATCCCACGTGCAGTGGGAATCAAGGAAATGCGAAGCACGCATAAGGAACGTAAAATGGATTTGCATTGTTGTCTCGATATACCGAGTTTGGTACATATGAAGTTAACGAAACGGCCGCAAGAGCACCAAGACTGTGGCATGTAAACCATGCCGCTCATACACGCATGTCATGATTCTAACGTTATGAATTGTCATTTACGTTCGTCATGCAGTCGTGTTGTGGCATAGCAATTTTGGTATACATCCCTTTAAGGAAACGAGTGACATGTAGATCATGCCGCTAATGACATGCATGTCACGATTTTCATGTTATGACCTGTCATTTATGATAGTCATGCAGTCATGTTGTGCCAAACCAATTTTCGAATGGGCTCCGTGCAGTCGAGTTTCCATGTGCGACATCAGCGCAAGAATGCACTGCCTGGCGGAGAGAAGCAGCAAAATTGGGCAGACTGTGACAGGAAAATACGCGAACGCGATGCGCGTCTCCAACTCAATAGCAGCAGCGACCGCCCGTCCCACCTTCTTTCGTTTTATTTCCTTTGAGACGCGCGCTCCAAACCTGCGGCAAACTGTTCCAAAAGGCGACGCCGCGAGCGTTCGTGTGGTTCGCAGCACGCCCGGAAAGCAGCGAAGAAACGCGCGCGTCGCTATCGCCTCGGTTTCCACCGTGCGCGCGCGTCTCATACGTGCGACCCAAGCGGCCAATGTCAGCGATAATGAGCCGTCAGACGAGAGCTACGTGGCGCCCTCTGGTCAGTAGACGGAGCCCATACATCCCATTAACGAAACGGCAGTACTAGCGCCAGGACCATGGTATGTAAATCATGCCGGTCATAACATGCGTGTCATGATTCTAATGTTATGACCTGTCATTTACGTTCGTCATGCTGTCGTGTTGTGCCATAGTAATTTTGGTATACATCCTATTAACGAAACGCCTGGCATGTAAATCATGCCGCCCATGACATGCATGTTATGCTTTTCATGTTATGACCTGCCATTTATGTTCGTCATGCAGTCATATTGTTGCATACCAATTATCCTGCACATCCCACTAACGAAACGGCCAAGAGAGCACAAAAGACCGTGGCATGTAAATCATGTCGCTCATGACATGCATGTCATGATTTTCATGTTATGACCTGTCATTTACGTTCGTGATGCAGTCATCTTGTGGCATGCCAATTTTCGTATACATCCCGTTAACGAAACGCGTGGCATGTAAATCATGTCGACCATGACATGCATATCATGATTTTCATGTTGTGACCTGTCAGTCATGTTCGCCATGCAGTCATGTTGTGGCATACCAATTTTCGTATACATCCCATTAACGAAACGGCCAGGAGAGCACCAAGACCGTCGCATGTGAATCATGTCATTCATGACATGCATGTCATGATATTCATGTTATGACCTGCCATTTGTGTTCGTCATGTAGTCGTGATGTGGCATACGAATTTTCGTAAACATCTGATTAGCGAAACGGCCAGGAGAGCACAAAATCGTAGGCGGCTAGATAGATAGATAGATACGCTCAAACTCGCCGAAGTTCGCTAAGAAATGCTTCGCATTTAAAAAAAAAACGAGATACAGTGTTTCTTCACCAAGCGATTAGGCGAAACCACTTTCGAGTGCAGCGGACAAAACCAAACGCGGTCGGAATATCGTGGAACGCTCAAGAATGACAGGGGCATTGCCAAAACGTACGAGGAACGCCAAGCCGTAATGGCCGAGGCAAGCGCGTGCGAGCGCCGCAAGTACGTAAGAAGCAAGGACGTTTAAAAAAAACCTTCTTGGTAGGAACGCCTGGCCAGAGCATCGGCCACAGCCACCGAGTCCAGCTAGTGTTCGCTCTTGATATCTTCAGTGTGGTATCTTCAGTGAGTGGACGCCCCGCCATGGTGGTATAGTGGCTATGGCACTCGGCTGCTGATCCGAAGGTCGCGGGATCGAATCCCGGCTGCGGCGGCTGCATTTCGATGGAGGCGAAATGTTGAGGCCCGTGTGCTGTGCGATGTCAGTGCACGTTTTTTAAAGAACCCCAGGTGGTCAAAATTTCCGGAGCCCTCCACTACGGCGTCTCTCATAATCAGAGCTGGTTTTGTGACGTTAAACCCCACATAACAACAGAACTGGACTTGATATCGCACATTAAGGCCCGTATTCATAAACCTACCTTATCTTTATCGCCTATTTTGCTCATGTTCCCTGTGCCCTTACCGTGCTTCATGAACAAATTAAGGCTTATGATAGTCTTTCGCTCTGGTAACCGCCTCTATCCCCGTCACGCACCAAATGTCACGGGCGATAAGGAAAACAAGCGATAAGGACAAGGTATGTTATGAATACAGACCCAAAAGCACGATCGCGCAAAGAAGGTCATCGCATGGCAGCAAAAGGCAGCGTCGCGGCTGGCGCTGATTACGGTGCATACTTGTGGTATTAGGGAGTTTGAGAATTGGGGCCCCAAGGAGCTTGGGGACCCAAGAAGCTTGCGACCCGCCAGGGCGCATGCGCTGAACCATCTGCGCATGCGCCCTGACGGGTAGCAAGCTTCTTGGGTCCCCAAGCTCCTTGGGCCCCAATTCTCAAACTCCCTATTATCAAGAAGACTCCGAACGGACGCTGTGCAGGTGTTCTTAGTGTTCTGCAGCTTGTTTGGACTGCCGTTTAAGCAAATGAGCAACGTTCACGCGACGTGCGATTCTCAGCTTCGTTTCTTCACATCCTGCTTAACGATGTTATGGGACTAAGTACGAGCTCCGTCCACTGAACAGGGGGCGCTACGTAGCTCCAGTACATATGCACTGCAGGTAGAGTTCACTCTGCTGCAAGTTTGCAGCAGGCGTATCAAACAAAACGCACAAAAAAAGAAAAAAAAGAGGGGGGGGGGGGGGGGCGTGCTCTAGACCTTCTGTCATGCGGTGATGACGTCCCGGTCGCGTTCGCTTACTGTCCGGCGAACGCCGCGCCAATTTTGCTCCTTCAGTCCGCCAGGCTGTGCATTCTGGCGCTACCGTCGCAGCTGGAAAACTCTACTGCACCACATCTTTACTGTCTTGAATGATACAAATGCGGCCGTGCGTTACGACGAGTGTAGTTCAGAACTTGTTGTTGGGCGAGTTGGTGTGTCTTAACAAATTGGAAGGAACTGCGCAGAAGAGACGACCACATAAACCGCGTGCCTGTGTCCGGTTTCTTGACTAGGTTGGCAAAAGCACGCGCCCACCTGCCGTCCGCAAAAAGCTTCCGCAAAAGCCGTGCCCGGAAAGCACATGACCTCTCCCACCGGAAGTGACGCCGGCGCCAACACTCGCCGCAGCGGCAGTCGGCGCGCGCTCCGCTTGCTCCGCTTAGAGTTACTGTATATTTATGCTAGCATATAAAGTAACTCTAGCTCCGCTCTGCTGCAGCTACCCAGCTGCGTGGCGTAGATTTAGCAGCACTAGGCGCACGAACGCCCACCTAGCCCATCGTTTCTCGCCGCCATGCGTGCCGAGTTCAACCTCGAATTTGATGATACTCACTGAGGCCATCACGACGTCGCGATGTACGTGCATCGATCTCGCATTCACGAACGACCATTGTACGAGATGTGCATTCACCATTGTACGAGACGTGATGTATGTCTCCACCTACTAACCGTATCGCAAGGCCTATATGCCACTCCCCAACTACGCCGTCACCAGAACGATAAGGGGGTGACGACACCGGTGACTGTCTAATGACACCACCCACGACGCCGCCGCGGTGGTACTACTTCGACATGCCCGAGACCTTGCTCGGGCATATCTGCGTACACTGCCTGAACGACAAAATACAAGAGGACATGTGAAGCGTCGACAACACTTAGATGGCATCAAATCATCTAAATAAACACAATCAGCCCTCTCACATTGCCACATTCTTTGTAACACAACTCGGCAACACCAGTTTGCAGCAATCCTCCGCAACAACAATCTAGTTAAAGGAAACGCTTTCGCGTTCTCATGTCATAAACATGCTTAGGGATTGTCGAACTTTCTTGCGCAGTTCCTTCCCGTTTGGTTACGACAAGGCAGCCGCATAGACCTGCCTTTGTGTCCATGCAAAATGTGGTAAAGTAAATGTGTGGCGCGTGTCACACATTTGCACAGTTGTTAGCGCCACCAGAGGCGCTAAACTGTGGAAATGCGTAACAACTGTGTTGCGCAACCACGGGCGCTAAAACAGTTGTTAGCGCCTCTGGTGGCCCCTTCGTTCGCGCATAGACATGTACGAAAGTTTCGTACCCATAAGGAATGCGTCCAAGGATCGATTCTTTCGATTTAAAAGCCCCGAAGAACGTTGCTATACTAGCTTCTCTACTATTTTTGGCTCCTCCGGCGTACGACACCAGTTACGCTTGCAAAAGCGGAGAGCTTAGCGCAGAGAAATTCGATGGTGGTATTGAACGGGCGCTCGCTACCACAAAACGAAAAAAATTCACGCATCTCCACGAAGTGAACCATGACGAGCAGGCGAAGCACTGGGGATCGTTCGGTGTTACCGTAAATCACCCGTAGCATTGCCCACTCACGCACGTAAATTACAACGTGTGTGTATATTTACACACGCGTGCTCGTTCATGCTCCTGGTCTTTATGAGGTTCCTGCGCTCCCACGTCGTCGATCGTGCCGAGTTCCTGATTACTTTTAGTTAATGCGCACGCTGCGGATAGTTATGGTTCAACTACGCACAAGAGAGATCTCCCACCGGCGCCACATTGCAGGTCAAGATCCAGTGCCCATATATATGGGGTGGCCTGTGAACGGTTGTGCAGCTCGAGCAGTCGGTTTTTTGTTCTTTTTCTATCAAAAAACTCGCTAACAGACGCTGCCTGCGTCAGCGTTGTCTCTCGCAGGCGAGGACGCGTTCTTGTTCCTTGCGAGCTGCTGAAGCGTTCATAGCAGAAAGAGCGTTTCCATAGTCAACGCGCCCCCAAGGAGGTTTAAAACCTCCTTGCGCGCGCCGTTCGCTCTCTCCCACTAAGGTCCCTAGATAAAAAGTTTTCAAGGTAGCGACACCCTCCCTTTTCCTCCTCGCTTATTTGCCTGGAGCGCCCCCAAGAAGGTTCCAAGCGTGCACAAAAGAGGCAATGTTTCCTTTGAGTTATTATGTGGAATGGAAGCAATTATACTTTAATAGAAGGAAATGAGATATAGAACAAACGGTTACTTAGTTGAATATAAACGGTACACCATAAGAAGAAGCATGATGTGTGTTGCCCAACTGGCAACGCTGTGCAAGTTTTGTATTTCACACCGCTAGCCATGGCGTCGCGTTCAGTACGGCGTCGTATACGGCGTAGTAGTAGTAGGGTGGCTAGAATGGGGAGGTGTGAGTACCGGCGGCGCTTGCCTACGGCCGCGCGTGACCCCTCCTCGCACCGATGCCACCAGGGGGAATGTGGCGCTGCCGGTTCCAGCGGAGTAAAGTCTGCGGAGTAGCTGCGGCTGCGCCGGTAGCACCGCCCTCGCCTACGCTACCGCCGGTGTGAGCTGGTCGGTCTCGTCGCCAGTTTTGGACTGTTTGACGGCGAGATGTAGTCGAGAGCGAAAAAGAAAACTGAACGTTGGTGCTCCTTGCCTGGTTGCGACACAGAAAAACACCGGAAAATGCTTCTCTCTTCCGTGCCCCTGCCTGCAAAGAAGCGTTTGATCCGAGGGTCGAGGGATCGAATCCCGGCTGCGGCGGCTGCATTTCGATGGAGGTGAAATGTTGAGGCCCGTATACTATGCGATGTCAGTGCAGGTTAAAAAACCCCAGGTGCTTGAAATGGCCCTCTACTTCGACGTCTCTCATAATTATAGCGTGGTTTCGGGACGTAAAACGCCAGAAATCAATCAATCAATCAATCAATCAATCAATCAATCAATCAATCAATCAATCAATCAACCGTTTGCCAAAGGCTGACAAGGTGTTGCAGGAGAACTTGGCAATTTGTTGCAGCGGTTGCTCATTCGAGGAAATATATACTGGAGACAGCAGTAACTGCATGATGTCATAGCTGACAGAAGATGGAGCGAGAGGGCAATAGGTATTAAAAGATAAGGACAGTGAGAGCGAGATATATTATTTGTAGAAAATATGCGCGCAAAGGTCTCGAAGTTCGTTTTATATGTGGCCATCTCGGGCGTTGTCGACCGAGCGAACACTGAAACCTTGCGTATTATAGACCAATGTTCCCGACAGGTTTCCTTTTATTTCCCCATTTGTGAGTGAACGACGTCAAAACCATATTTATTGTTTCAGTGTTTGCAGTCATAGTAATTAAACTGCTTGTATCAGTACGAAATGACATGCCTCGTCGTTACAAAAGGTACGGCTGTGTGCCCACTGTCAAGAACTGCTGAAGTGGCTAATGTGGCATTTGAGGCATGCGCCTTTTCCGCACGATATAAAATCAGCACTTAATTAGAAGGCAAGATGGCGTACTCTTATACAGGACAAGTAAATGCCGTTCCTGAGCCGCAAAAGGTATAACAGGTACCGCATAAAAAGTAGAAAAGTGAATATTATAAATATAAACGTCCAAATATAGAAAACACCGCCAGGAGTATATTTACTGCTCTGGGAAGAGTGAGTGGGAGATTTACGATAAAATTTAACATTGGAACCGACACCGTAAAAAAAAAAGCCTCCTTTTAGTAAATAACTACGAGAACACTATGGGGACATGATCAAAGACGAGAGCATCATTAAGTGGACCGACTTTAACAAATGACACATGTGTACAACATTTTTCAGCTGAATGTTTTCCCAAGAAAGCTACATTTAAGCTGCTTTGAGAAGTGCTACGCTGTGAAAAGTCTTACTGAGAGGCTTCATCAAATAAATGGCATATATGCAGTTTTCCCTAGTATGTGCACCACTGATTCTGTTGAGTGCAAGTGCTTTAATGGACATCACCGAAGAACAAAACTGTGCGATCAGACTACGTTGGTACACTATCTAACGAAAAAAAGAACACACACACACACACACACACACACATTTACGGTTCTAAACTGGAAGTAGCTTTTAGTGTGCGAGGAGCGCGTCGCAGTGCGTCGTCTGCTCCGTTCCCCGCGCTCATGCCTACAGCGCCCCTTGCGGCATCGGTGCGCTTTGGGGTCACGTTTGCGCCGCCGTTGCTCACACCTCCCCATTCTAGCCACCCTAGTAGTAGTAGACCATCCACTGAGTTCTCCGAAGTTGTTGATTTGCTCGTGCAAATGATGTGTCACAATTAACGCGCTTCTTGCTGGACATCGTGAGTGACCACAGGGCAGCACCGTTAGTGATCACAGCCGCATTAAGCACTTCGGAGGGAAAACTGCGGCCAGAGTGCAACGAACGCTTGACTAGCCGAAGTGCGATATATATATATATATATATATATATATATTTGAGACTACGTCAATTTTCGCAGTCAGGACCCCAGGTAATCGTGGTGCGTGTTGTATTAGGCAGCTTTAGGATAGCGAACGCTAAGTTGGCGTTTTTGGCCCGCTATTTCCGTCTTTCGTCACGGCCACAATCCGACCGGGACCATAGGCGCATGCGCACTAGTTTTGAACCTTTTTGCAGAAAAATAAACGTCACCACCAACCACTAACAACGTCACGTGCAAGGAATGCGCCAATCACAGACGCGTATGGCAGAAAAAAGAAGGAGCAGGCGCGAGAGTGAGGAGGACGGCCCAGAGAACAATGAGTGTCGCTACCTTGAAAACTTTTTTATCTAGGGACCTTATCTCCCACGACACCGCAGCGCCCCTAGCGGACATCCATGCAAACCAGAGCTACAGACGAGGGAGGGATTTATGCATCGCAGCGCTTCTATCGGTCTCCCCATTAATCACATGGCTACGCCGGACAAGAGACGACAAGGCTCGACCCTTAGTTGCTACTGCATAAGGTAGCCAAACTTACAAAAGTACACTCAACAGAGCTACAATGCAACTTTTGCTGCAAGGCTGCAGCGGAGTGCCCAGTCGTGCACGTATTGACTACTGCATACATAGCTTTTTTTTTTTAATCACCTGACACTGTGGGTTTGTGAACACCACGGGTCAGGTAGAGCATCTTGTGCAAGGCAGAGTAATCGAACGTCTCTTATCATTTCCTCAAGTGTAAAAACGCGTAATTACAGGTCCGTGTTATAATAATTCTTTCAAAGCGTGTTTATTGTTTATCAAGCACGTTTACTGTAGCTCTCAATAGGTAGTGTTTTTTGTTTCGTTTATTTCTTCAGGAGACCCATGGCAACAGGAAGCGCACAACTGTACGCATCGTAAAGGTACTTCACGCAAGCAGCTCCGCTTCGTCGGGTAAGCTCCCACTGATATTTCCTTAAGGCCAGCCGTAGTTGGCCGGGTGGCTGCTGGTCAGGTAGAACGAACGGCCACGACAGTGTGTTGCATGTCCTCATTGTACGATTGCCCCTAGTGTTCACTCAATATCATGGGTGAGGCCAGAGACGTTCGTTTGCGAACGCGTTCGATTTTGCTCTGTCCTCGCTGCGAATCATTTGTTCGGGCCAGTCGACCTGCTAAGCTGGGCGGCACGGCCTTTTTTTTTTTTTTGTATTACCACATTTTTTTCTCGCAAGCCGTGCGTTTAAAGTAAAGGTCTGTGGATCAGAAACGTGCTAGTCGCAGTTCCTGGTCCATACACCAATTGCTTCTGCCTTAACTTCTACTTCCACCCTGTCTTTACGACTGAAAATTTGGTCATCCCTGCTTTCCATTCAAAATCTCAATGGACAGTGCGTCAGTGTCACTTGAGGGCGTACTCAATCTCATTGTAAACTTAGACACCAAGAAACCATGCGGCCCCGACGGCATCCGGACAGCTTTTCTGGTAAAATATTTTCTTTGGTGAACAGATACCTCAAAATTATTTTTAGAAAATCTCTTTTGTCACCCATACTTCCTTCCTCGTGGAAACATGCTTTCTCCCCTTATTCAATTCAGATAATGTTCCCTTATTATCTAACTATAGACCACTCTCCTTAACAGCACATTCATGTAAAGTCTTAGAACACATTATCCTTAAACATATCGTGGAATACCTTGAAACAAAATGCATTTCAAGCACTTTTCAGCATGGTTTCAGACGTGGTTTCAGCACCATTACTCAACTGACACAATTCGTTCACGACATCAGTAGCATTTTAGACATTGGTGACGAGGTTGATGGTATTTTCATAGATTATGCTGTGGTCTTCGATACTGTCTCACATCCTAAGCTATTGCACAAATTGCTTGCTATATTAACGAATGCATCCTTGATTGGTTGGATATCACATTTTCTTTCTCAGCGTTCGGAAAATTTGAGTTTCAGCTCTACTAACTCGTCCTTGATGCCTGTTTCACCAGCAGTTCCCCATGGTTCCGTGCTAGGTCCGCTCTTATTCCTGCTTCATATTAATGATCTCCCCTTGCACACCTCCGTGAGGATACGCCTCTTTGCAGGTGATTGCGTCCTATGTCATATACTATGAAATCTCTGACTGATCATACCACCCTCAACAATTCCTCCTCTCAGTTCTGCAACTGGTCCAAGTCATAGCAAAGTAATCTTAAGTTTTCCAAGACCGTCGTTATGTCCTTTACCCGACGTTCATGCCCCATGTCTTTTTAATATTTTAATAATGTCACTTTACGCACAGTGCTCGAATTCAAGTACCTATAGGTGTCCTTATGACACACAATTTGTCGTGGTCCAGACCTGTACTGATCCCGCCTGCAATAATGTCCTTAAGAGATTAGGGTATTTGCACCGCATACGCTCCGTCTTTCTTCTCAAGAAACCAAACTTCTTACGTATCAAACTCTCATTCGTACCATTCTTGAATATGGTCGTGTTGTGTGGAACCCGTACAGAAAATGTGATATAAAAGAAACTTGAATCCGTTAAGAAAAGGGCAATACGCTTTGCATGCAAAAGATACGACAGGTATTTTTCGCCGTCGAAATTTCTTCCCAAACTAGGTCTCTTTCACCTGCAAAGCGTCGCGATGTTGAATGCCTGAAACTCTAATCAATTCTCTCCGCCTCGACACTCTACATAATTAGGTTTTCCAGACCTTTATCTACGAGGAGCGGCCATGCCCTTAATATTGTAAACATTTTCACCCTTTTTTCCTCAACAATCGAAGCCTAGAATATGTTCCCCGGAAGTGTACGCTCTGTGCCGCTTCAATAATTTCTAGAAGCGTGTTCACGAATGTTGATTTTGTTGTTTTTAACACGAAAGTGTTTTATGCCGGGGTCCATCAAGAAATCAGCGACGTACTTCCAGTAACGGAAGTGGATCTTTGAAAAAATGAACTCGCGTTCGCTCTGAAAAAATTCCACCCAGGCGGACTCGAACCACGGCCACCTGGATCGGAGCGCGCGGCGGTGTAACAACACCGCCGCGCGCTCGACGATAGGAGGAGCTGGATGCTCTACCGATACACCACCGCAGAATTGCTCATGCAGGGAACAGATTGGCTTTATATCTTCACTGTAGCCTTTAGAACTTACATTTAAATGTCGTCTGGTTAAAGCAAAGGTGTTTAGTGCAGTGTACTATGGTGTTTAACAAGTGAAATTTCTCTTAAATTAACATCGCCTCCCTTATATTGCACCCTTCGTTCGCTTAAGTTCGCTGCGGTGGTACCACCATCTAGGAACGATAGATAGAGCGAAGCAGATTGTCGTGCTGATTCGCGCCGGCAGTCAGCGCTTCGGTAGTGTACGCGTATCGACCGCTGCGGAAGTTAGGGCCGTGGCGGCGTCGTGGTGGCGCGTTCCAGGGGCAAAATACGAACGCGGCCGCTACAAAATTTCTCTTGCGTGGCCAGGTGTGTTGGGTTGCGACGCCCACTGCTCCAGAATCGCAAAGACTCGCAAAGATTTATTTTTTGGGTACACAAGCAAATGATTGGCCTTTCGTTGAAGTGGGCTGTGTATTCACTAAACGATCCGCTGACAACCCGTTCGGTTTCTCTTTCAAGGAGTCACCGTTTGCGGGCGATCCTCGTGTATGGCAGGCTTGGGAAGGGCTCTGGCGATTGCAATGCAGTTTTTCCAGCGATATGTGAGTGGCTCGAAAACTTTCTCTCGTGTACAGAATCCCTGTGCCGTGTCGAGGTGCCGCTGATGTCTAGATTTAACGTGTTCACATGTCCACAGTACCGAAGCCATCTCCCGCCCCTCGGTTCGCCGGATTGCCACTTATGCATTCCACAACTTCGCGAAGACATGTTTCACTTTTGCGTTGTACAGATTCCTATGATAGAGGGATCAACCACTGGTTTTTTTCCACTCCTGTGGTATCCTCATCGAGACTGCAGTATGTAAAGATAAAATAATAAAGTGACGAAGAAAAATTCCTTCATATCATAAAAATGTTTTCAAAGGCGAAAAATAAAATAGTTTCGCAGTATATCGTTTACAAGGAGACGACGAAACATGCTTGTGAAATTCTGGGACGTTCAGCGCTTGCCGATTGGCTACTCTCACCCTCCTGTTCTCATATATTTGTTTTATGGGCCACGACGTCCCCACGTGGGAGACCGAAGGCCCGGTCTGCGAAAGCACTGCGGGACTGTCAATAATGTTGTTACCAACCAAGCAACCTTGTCACAAAACAGCATGCACTCAAAGAAAGAGGAGCGACAGTCCATGAAAAACCAGCGCCGCTGGCGCGAAATCCGCAGCGCGCGCCACGAGCACAACGCCCCCATTTCGTGACGTTGCAGCTTGCGAACGCGCTCTCTTTCGAACAAAGATCTCCGATGGCGCCCTATCTATGAGGAAACTGAAGCCATTGTTTCAATGCTGACCACATAGAAACGGAGGGACGGCTGACGAGTTATAACTTCCTTTACACGCGGCTCAGAGTGTAAAAATGTGGTCTGCACTACTCGACTATTGTCTGAAAGAAAGAAACCGCAAGGAACAGTGCTATGCTGTGTTCGTTATTGCGCAACTTCATCTAACACTTATAATATGGAGGGTAATGAAGGGGAGAGAGAGAGAGAGGTGTGGGGTCGTTACTCTTGCGACGTCCCCATATAGTCCACCTTGTATTCACAGTTCCCACTGTGCTGCTGGAACGGGTGGATCGATGCGTAGTGCATTTTTTCACCTCACTGACGCTCAGCAATATAACAACAATGATTGATGGGGGTTTTACGTGCGAAAACTACGGAGTGGTTACGAATCACGCGCTATAGTAGAGGACTCCGGAGTAGCTTTAGCCAGTTGGGGTGCACCTAACGTGAACCTAAACCTGAGTACATAAGTGGGGCTTTCTTTTACGTTCTTTTTTTTTATATCGCCCCTGTCGGTGCTCAACAATATGGCTTCCTTGGTGGCGTATGCAGTATCAACGTACGCCATGCTGTAACCCAGTTCACAAACTACCCTGCGCTGCTGGAATAAGCAGATGAACACGAAATGCAGTATTTGAGCAGGCTAGCCTGTACAACATGGTCGCTTCGATTAGCTTTGTGCATAACACTACATCCTGTCTCGCGCTCTCTTGAGCTTTTACTTCTGGGTATTTTCCTGCGTCGCACGATATAGATCGTCGTTACATTCACAAAAAGCACATAGCTTGAGCCATATAAAATACAGGATATTGTGATTATAATTTTTTAACCTTATTTTATTGACATTGGCTACCGGGCCGTTTCTCGAGTTTAACTGCTGCGCACGAAGCTTTTTGCCCGTATATGAAACAATGTCCCTAATTCATGCCTGGATTCTGAAGACAACGAAACTCGCGAACAGATTGAAACTGCTCCGCCAGTTTTGTTGTTTCTTTCAGTCTGCAGTCGATACCAAATATGAAAAACAAATAATAAGAGGTGTACAACTAACCTTCTAGCAAACAATATCGGCTCGTTTTGTTCAAAGGACGTAAGGAGAGCATTTAAACCTTCGCGATGACAAGCACGCCTTCCCCAATGCCTGCATGGCCCTAAATGCCGCAAATGATCTTGCTTCAAGCATCAAACTTATTAAAGTTCACTCAGCCTTCCGCAGCAGTTTTGACCCGCTTAGCCATCACTGCCAACAAACACAGCTTAGCGTAGTAAAACACGAGAAAGAAGGGGGTGGGGAGGGCGTAGTTAGGGAACGTAAGTTCGGTGATTGGAACACAAATGTTTTTATCAAGAGTGAAATTCCCCCAGGCGTTATAGTTAGCGCAACGCATGTTCATGGCTGGCTGATGTTCAGTTGCTCTGCTAATACTGCACTTCAGTGAATCTTCAATCCTTTCCTGAGCTATTCAGTTGATCTTCAGAGCTCTGCACCGCCACTCAGTGGATAAAATCCGTTAATTCGGAGTTTCAGTAGATTCATTGCTTGTTTTAGGTCGCTGAGAGTTTTAACTTGCTCTTTGTTTCTTTCAGTAGACACTGTCGAATCAAGCGAAACCTCCGATTCTTCCGAGTCAGTCATGGTGAGATACATTTTACTTTATTTTTTTTCGCATCTCGCCAAAATATGCACCGGCGATTCTGTTTTTCTATGTAAAAGGCCTTTTGCGAAGCGCTTGTGTCAACTGTCGTCGCCATGAGTGTCGTAATGTGATTTGGAAACGAATGCGTCGCGATGCTGAGCTTACAACTGCTGCCCCAAGCAATCAACTAATCGCCCTCTCATAGGCTTAGAGATATTATTTATTTATTTATTTATTTATTTATTTATTTATTTATTTATTTATTTACTTTGGCGTCGTTCTGCCTGTTTGTTCGTGTTTCTCGTTTCAGTCGGACGATAGTAGCGATGCTTCAAGCAGCAGCAGCATCTGCAGTAACATTACGCTGGCAAGTTCGTCCGTGGTCTCAGAGACGTCATCCGTGACATCCCTGGCGAGCAGCACGTGTTCCGGCTTCAGTAAGTTGTACTTACTCTTAAACTCTTAACTGTGGTATAAGGTAACGTCCGAGGCTAAAACTCTGTTTCTACACAGCTTCATACCCTACCGGCAACCTTGCGAAAGGTACTCTAGATAACGCAAGCATTGGAGGTACGATGCATGTCTTGCATTAGCACTAAACCACTTGACAACAGAGTAAAACGCCAAAACCACGCGTTATTGCTATTCTGTGTGCTCGTTGTAGTTGGGGCACAGTGTTTTTGGTCATAAATGATATACCGGTGACACGGTGCGTGCTCGTCACAAAAACGTCCCCATGCCTTTTCAGCAGTAAACTGGTTTGGACCTGCACGGCTCTTTTTCAAATACATTTACAAAACAATCGTACACGTACACGCTTAGATTACATCGTAGTAAGGTGAAATAGATGCGCAATATGACACTCCACGTGTGAATATGTGTCGCATTTACGTGCTTTTGTTCCATGTGAAATCCCTCGTAATAGTGCCTCCCGATAGCGAGTGTGATGTAGATACTCGCATGTCGTTCCTTCCTGTGTAGTAAATCGCATTTATGGCTTTACGCATGCTGCTCTTCGTAACAAACGCAGTGAAAAAAGAGAAGGCATTTTTATGAGCGTTTCCATCTACTCGCTTTATTTGCATACATGTTAAATGGAAATTGTATGAACAGAGATCATTCATTCATTCATTCATTCTCGGGGCTGTAAGTTCAGCAATGCGCCAGTTTGGGCGTGTTGGTATACCATCTTGAAGAAACGTAAAAGCCCACAGAACACGCGGATGAGAGAGGCACAAAACGCGTGTTTTATGCGCTTTCATGTTTCTTCAGGATTATGGCTGAAAACTCGCACCATCTCCAGCGGTATGTTGCGTGGTTCACATACGTTGCACGATACAGCGATCGTGCAATGAAATGCGAAGATGGAGGCCTACAGTATACACGCACTTTCGTTTCCAACAGTGTCAGTTCGCCTCGCACTTTAGCTCGTATGCTTTCTCCAGCGCCAGCATCGCCTTTAGTGGCCAGATTCAGAACGACATAGCGAGGCTATCTTGAGTGAATCCGCATATCAGTTATCATTTGAAGTCTGAAAGCTCCGTTCCATTCCATGAGCAGAGTAAACGCCGCTTGCACCTTACGGTAAGGTAAAAACACATTCGAATACGGCTGTCTTCCTTCGTCGTTAAAGTTATCACCGTCCTACCATGTTTCACAGTGTTCACACGCCTATTCTAAGCGGAAGGCTACAAACGCTCAAGCTATCTTACTTTTTTTTTTCTTTTTCCTCCCGCAGGCAGCAGCGGCAGCTCAAGCAGCCTGTCCTCGGATGAGCGGGTCACAAGATCGCCGCCGCCCAAGGTCCGTCCTCGTCATGAAACCTTCCACATACCTTCAGTGCGGTTCACGTTTTCTAATCTCGCAGTGGCCCCGCCACGGTAGTCTATAGGGGTTATGGCATTCGGCTGCCGATGCGAAGGTCGCGCGATCGAATCCCGGCCGGGGCGGCTGCATTTCGATGGAGGCGAAATGTTGAGGCCCGTGTACTACGAGATGTTAGTGCATGTTATAGAACCCCAGGTGATCGAAACTACCGAAGCCCTCCACATAATCCTTCCACGGGGCATCTTTCATAATCATAACGTGGTTTTGGAATGTAGAACCCTAGGAATTATCATAATCTTACATTGCTAGTCGAGGTGTTTTTTTTTTTCTTTATGAAAACGAAGCACGGGCGGATTCACTGTCGGTGCGACCGATTCAGTTTCCATTAAATGCTGCTCTTTCACGTCTATGCATGATATACGCCATGGCCTGTGAGGTATGGCGGAACGCAGACAAGGCGACAGCCGAGGTACGGCCGGCAGTGCGCCGGCAGCATGGCAGGGGAACTGTGTTGCATGACTGCATTGAAGTGGAAATGGTCCCTGATATTTATTGCCGAACAAGCTACGGTGGTGAAACGGAAAGCGAAAGAAACCTTAATATACTACAATTAATAGTTTGGACAAACGACCCGTTTCTCAAGGTCACAACCTGAGCACCCCCTCACCACTTAGAATGAAAAAGCCAGGGGTGGCATATGACCCCATTGTATCCTCTCCCCCCACCCTTTCTTTTTCTTGGTTACTTTCTGCTTGACTTCAAGTTCGCGTAACCGCCGAAGCAATCGCATAGGGGAACCAGCGACACATTCTGAACAGGCAATCAACCGCTCTTCGTAGCCACGGTAAATCTTTTTTTTTTTCCTTAGAAAACAAATAGTAGTGCGTCCTCTGTGGCTATTCATTATACATCACGGCTGACATGACCGAATAGCGCGTAAATTCGGAAGTTATTTTTTATTATTATTTATCAGATGGCAGAACTCGCGAAGCAAACGATGAGGATGAAGGTTAGACTTTTGAAACGGAACAGCAGCGCCGCAACGAGCATCCAAGCGGTCGCAAGAAGCGAAATTGATTCTTGGCTGGGCTGCCGGCAAAGCACTCAGCGCTCCAGCGCGGCCGTGGGCAATCGCAATGAATGCGTCCTGCCCTTCCTCAAAAGGGAGCTTTAGCAGCGCTGGCTTACCACGCGGTAATGACGATGGTGCCGTATCGTCATGGTTGGCGCGTGGCATTTTTTTTTTTTAGCCAGGAAGATCTCCATTAGTGGTTCGGTGAGTACGGTTACGTCATCACATGATAAAACTTTCTGACCAGTAAAGTTCTCGCAAGCTGAAATTTCTGCGTGCCCACCACGACGGTATGAAACTACCGTATACTTACCGTGCGGTAAGCGTGCGCTGCTAAAACTATTGAGCAGAACACCGCCGTAAGAAAGCAAGAAAACGCGCGCGTCTCACAACCCTCGTACGCCTGATGGCAGATGCCAGTGATACTGGGACGTTCGCGGCATCTTGCAGCGAGGCGTAAATTAACAATTCTTTAGCAGTGGAAAGTACTCGCAGCGACATCGTAATCGGCTCGGCGGTGACATAATACCACTAAAGAATGTTAGTTATACAGCTAAGTGAGTAGCCATATTCTGTTGCCTTTGGACGGTGCCATGGTACGGCTATTCCGTGAACGTGTAGGTTCCGCATTCACATGCGCTCTTTAGTTCATACACGTCATTATGATATGAGTTCTCAGGGTGGCGATTTTAGCGCAAACAACTAGCTGACGACAGCAACGGCAAAAGAAAATTCGCATATGTGCTTATCATGTTGCTTCTCGGGGCAGCAGTAACGTAATAAGAAACTCCGAATGATTTCCGATATTTTTTTTATGCGTGCGGGATCACACCTTTACTCGTTCATCTACCGCAGGTGCTCGCGTGTAACGATGGGATAAAACGTGGCGTACCCAGTTAAAACTATAGTGGCCCCCTCATGATCTTGGTTAGCTTCACAGCACTGGCATAACGCCATTCACGGTGAGGTTCAGCCAACAATGTGCTTTTATTACAAATTCCAGCGTCAGTTCGCAAGTTAAGCCACTGTTTCGTAAAAATTGTCACCATTCGTGAAACTGTATAAGAGTTAGGGGTCCAAATTGTTGCATCATACGGAAAATTCGGATGAGTTGGAAGTATGTGCTTATAGGCTACAGGTTGATTGGCTCAAAAAAAAAAAATCTCGCTACATGCCACAACGTATTTTTAAAAATTCTGTGAACGATAATATAATCCACCCCGTACACGTTCGCATTTATAAATTGCCCGGGAAATATCGCTGCGGCCAACGTTTCGGCAAAATGGTTCTTCCTAGTCGGGTTGCAGAATAGTCCTTCTTGAACGCCGATTTCTAGTCACTTCGAGCATCCATCTTCCTCTGAGCATCTGTCTAGCTTGTATATAATTTCTGCGTTGCGCCAGATTGACTAGTGTTGCGTGTGTGGTTTTTCTTATTTTTTTTATAGGTTCTGCGGCGTAGGTGGCCGTTCACGACTTGCCGCAGGAGGTCCTGTCGGTCCGTGCAAGCCGACCAGCGTGCGAGTAAGGCAATCGCTTTCGAATCCTTTAGGTGCGGAGCACCTTAGGTGCTGGGCTTGTCGGCGCGTCTCTGCTGTCTTTACGATAAAGCAAGTTGTCATACTATGGTCAAAAACAAGTTAACTGAATAAAAACCGCATGATGGATAAAAACTGCAACTGACATTAAACCAATTGAAAATAAACTAGTCAGGATTTAATTCCAATAAGAGATATTTGTTAAATTTGTTTGCAAAAATTGTGTAGGCCGATCATGGAGGCAGTGCACACCCAGCCAGTGTATGTATAGGGCTGTCGTGTGGGAAGCGATTCTAACGAGTTTCTGCTAATGCGCCCGGGCTATCGGCGTTGTAGTGGCCACGGTAAACCCATTATAGCAGCGGCTGACGTTTCCTGTGGGAAACTCCAGCGCATCACTGCATGTACCAGGTTTCACGTTAGTGGAGCTGTTATGATTTTTTTCTTCACAAAATTCAGGTTTCGCGAATCGATTTTACATATCGGCATACCGCCTTACGATGGCACCCCCAAAAAGAAAATGAATACATGCGCCTGTATTCGATGAATTGCCTGCTGGGTTTCCTAGCGTGAGCTAGAAGTAAAGCAATAACTACGTGAAATTTTGAGTAATTAGGGCTAGCAGAGCCGACGTTAACCTGTGCTACTGTTAACCGTGCAGGGGCCTCCACATAAAGCATGACGCACGACTTACATTTATGCACACGACGTTTATACACACGAATTTCGGCATCGTGAAATCTTACAGAGAGTCTGAAAAACTTGTTCTAGACACCTCTCGTGCGCTGTGTTTTTAAGCTTCAGAAACGTGAATGCCCTTGCACATAAACTACGCCGACTAAGTTGGTATGCATAGAAACTCTAACGGTACTTCCTTGAGTATCTCCATACTGGTATCTTCACTTTGCGTTATTCGCACTTTACGTCAACGCCTGCAGTAAGACCTACTGTACTTCATTCTGCAGCGAAGTTTAATTGTTAAAAGAAGAGTGTTGCTCTGTTTTTCATTGCAGTACTTTCGAAGTTTGTTCCGACATACGGCGCGCATCGTACACGTAGTGTGGGCTCGGCGTATAGAAAAAGCTGTAACATTTTGTTTATACAGACTGGTGACGAGGCTACAGAGGGAGGCGAAGCCGGGGCGTCTGGCTCCAGGAGCGACCTGGAGAGAAGGCTTCGCGACATGGAAGAGGAGCTTACCTGCGTCATCTGCATGTGCCGACGCCGCGACATAGCCTTCTTGTGCGGCCATGCAGCGTGCAGCATGTGCGCCGCACAGATCGATACCTGTCACATGTGTCGACGGCCCATCGCCACGAAGATCCGGCTTCATTAGGCTCCTCCCTGCAACCTGCCGCAGAGGCAGAAAGAAATTTTCGGTTTTTCTGGCGTGTTTGTCTGTGCTTTTTTGTTTTGCATTGAAAACAGGCCCCTCTTCGAGGGCCCTTTTCACCCATTATCGCTGACGGGATACGGCGTTGTATGCTGTAAGTGTCTGACCGAATTCTACCATCATATATATATATATTTTTTTTTGCAGACTTACTACCATGACTATGCAATGTTGCCGGACCATTGCCTAGTGCTGCCTGGCGTTAGACAGGTCATGGCTCGTGTGTACTATTTTTGCCAAGGTCGCGAGGGCAAAGGCCCCGCCACGGTGGTCTAGTGGCTATGGTACTCGGCTGCAGATCCGAGGGTCGCGGGATCGAATCCCGGCCGCGGCGGCTGCATTTCGATGGAGGCGAAATGTCGAGGCCCGCGTGCTGTGCGATGTCAGTGTACGTTAAAGAACCCCAGGTGGTAATTTCCGGAGCCCTCCACTACGGCGTCTCTCATAATCAGATCGTGGTTTTACGACGTTAAACCCCAGTAATCAATCAATCAATCAATCGCGAGGGAAAAGAACCAAGGCAGTCTAGGTGCGGGAGTGTACGAGGCAGTAGCAGTATAGCGGCGCAAAGCTCACGCGTTGCTTCCTTATTGTGCAGCTTCCTGCCAACTTTGTAGATTCTTCGGTACACTATTTGAACAGAGTGGTGGACCTGGACGCATTGACATGGCGATCGTCATACGAGCGTGCGGTTTGCTCTTCCCGTTTTTCGGCCGAGAGATAGTGCTTGCTTGTCCACTGCGCTTGCGCTATCTCCAAGCATTTACGTTGACTCAACAAACCCCTGTCAAGCCGAGCTTCGTGACGTCAGCAGCATCGGATATGAAAGGCTTTCAGCCGCAGTTCCCCTTCAGTGGGCAAGGCCCGCACCCGAAGCAGCAGCACGATGCACACGCGCTACTTTCTTAAAGAGCAGCTTCTTGCCAGCTTTGTGGATTCTTCGGTACACTGCTTGGACACACGGTGGTCCTGAATGCGTCAACAGGCGCAAGTCAACGACGATCACCTTGGGGGCGTGCGGTTTGCCCTAGTTTCTGCCGAGAGATAGTTCCTGCTTGTCCGCTGCGCCTACGCCGTCCCAAAGCACATACGCTGACTTTCCACCTGGCCAACAAACCCTTGTCAATCCCAGCTTCTTGACGTCATCGGCATCGGATATTGCCGTTTGCAGCCGCAGTGCATCTTCAGTGGGCGAAGCATCGATGATTTCTGCGGTTTTACGTCCCGAAATCACGACATGATGGAGACACGCCGCAGTGGAGGGCTCCTGAATTATCCACCACCTATGGGGTCCTTAACGTGTCCCGACACCGCCCAGCAGAACGGCCCTCAACATTTCGCCTCCATCGGAATCCAGCCGACGCGGCCGGGATTGGATCCCGCGACCATCCGGATCAGCAGCCGAGTGCCGTGGCTTTAGTTTGCAGGTATGTTACCTAGACGATGCACATTGGACTCTCTCTGATAACCGCCACTTGCTGCTGTGTTTACTTGCCGACGAACCATATAGTTTATGCGTTTCCGTTTATGCGCAGCTTGTGCGCCGGGATGAGCGATTGAAACTCGATCCTCGGATCATATGGCTGCCGGTGCTCTCTGAGTGCTTTGCGCTGGGAACGCCGAGCTAAGTCGTTATAGTATCAAATTGATACGAGAGCCTTTCTGGCGCATTGTGACTGCATTTGCTCCCTTTGTGGTCACCCAGCGCATTAGAGTAGCACAAAATGTGCCAGTCGTCACACTCTCCGAGCATCGCTTTTCAATCGCTGAGCACTGTATTGTAATAAGTTATAAGGTCTGAAGTGCCAAAACCAGCGGTGATTATGAAGGATACCCCGTATTGTACGGATCTAGAGTAATCCTAGACCACCTGAGGTTCTTTGACATTCATGCACCTAAAGCCAAGTACACGAGTGTATTTTGCATTTTGCCTCTTCGAATTTTCTCAGCGACGGCTGGGATTCGATCTCGCGACGTCGAGCATCGCAAGCCCGCACTTAGCCGTTTAACTGCCACGGTGGGTCAGCTTGTGTGCGGCTTCTGCTGCTTGTACTTGAGCACTCACATAGAGCTAAACGCTGGCCCCAGGGGATGCAATAGCATTTCAGGTGGAAATACTGGCGCTGACACTCCAATAGCTGATGATGATGATTGTGGTTCGGTTAAGAAAGGACGCTAATTTCTGCAGCCCGTGTAGGGAGCACGGCTAAGCGTCCGTGGGTCAAATAGATATGAAAGAAAGGCCGTAGTGGAGGTCTCCGGAAATTGAGACCACCTGGGGTTCTTTAACGTGTACCGTTAAAGCTGCGCCGTTGTCGGGTGATGTGGGCGGTTACGATATTGACTTGACACAGGTTCATTGCGCACTTTCAATTTCTGGTGTTTCCCAGACTGCTCGCTCGACAAAATAAAATAGCACCGGACATGGCCGATGTTCGTTCTGCTATCAGTTCGCGTTTTATGTTGAGTAAAGGCTTCTTTTCGCTGTTCAGTCATCCAGGTCAACGTCATGCGCATGTTTATAAGCATGCTGCCCTTGTGAATGGCACGCTTTTCATGCGTTGTGAGGTTTCCGTGGCAAAGACTAGCTCGGGTCGCCACACGGACACCTTTCAGCGGTATTTCACATTCTGGTGTATACGCCTCGTTCGCACGGATAGCATACGTGTGCATCCACGAAACTCCTGCAGCGGCCATAAATGCTCGTTCGGTTGCGGCAGGGCTCTATTCCTTTCCGCCGCGGCGGCTGCGTTTTGACGGAGGTGAAATGTTGAGGCCCGCGTATTGGTGCGATGTGAATGCACGTTAAAAAACCTCAAGTACCCGAAATTTCCGGAGCCCTCTGCTACGGCGCCTCTCATAATCATAGCTGGTCATGGGACGTAAAACGCAAAAATCAATCTATTCCTTTACATTGCGGTGATGTCGGTCTGTAACCCCGCGCTGTACACCGATCTATAGCAAACGCTGTTGGTCAAGCCGTTCTGACGCTTTATTTATATTCTTCAACGTCATAGACGATCGCCGACGTCAGCGAGCGAGCCGGCAGCTAATCTGCCAGGGCCCAGCCGTACATAATCGGTGGAAATGGACGAGATTCACGCTTCTTTCGCAAGCGATATGTAAAGCGCACAGGTTGCACGACGATGCTCGTCCGTGACGACACATTGACGCTTCGAAAAAGGAGACTGTGCCCGAGTATTTCAGAAGACGTATGACTAGTTTAAGTTTGTTCCCGGTACGTTACCGTGTCACATCGACGCTCGACGTACGTGGTATCGCGTTAGAGGAACAAAATGTAGATTTTCTTGCAAGTCGCTGGCTTCTTTCGAGGGCAAGTTACATGTAAAAAAGCTGTGAAGCGAACATCACAAGAGTACCAATACTCGAAAACATGGGAAAACCATGAAATCGTTAATGGTACGCTAAAGTGAACAATATCTCTCGTATTAGTAGATTACCTTTTAACAATACCTAAAATGCCAATCTTGCGATGATTGATGTTCACTGCAAGCGTTCACAATAAACGGGCCTCTAGCATTTCATCTTCGTCAAAATGGCACAGCCGCGGCCGGCACAACCTACGTTCTTCGGGTCATCAGTCGAGCGCTATAACCACTGTACTTACTGTACCACCATAGCGGGGTGTGCAGGGCACAATATCGCGAACGCGTGTGTGTGAGAGAGCAAGAGAAAAGGGAATCACAATTTTTGACAGCTTGACGCACTGTGGGTTGAGCATTATGGTAGCCGCAAGGACTAGGCTCCCTCCCTTGGTTCACTTTGTTCCGTTAGGCCACGAGGCTTTCCGGTCGCAAATGAATATGGATAGGGCCGCGACTTTCGTCTTCTGCCCAGACCATATAGATAACTATACAGTGAAGCGTGGCCTCCGAGACCACCAGTCTGACGCAAGGTTGTAATACTGCTACTGTGCTTTGCGAATCAATGAGGCCACAAGAACAGGCGCTGCGCTTTCACGCCACCCGACAGATGGCGAGCCTACCCTGTGAACATCGCGTGTTCCTCCTTTCGCAATATTAGCCTACGCTCAACTAGAAAGCCCTCACGGGTACTGATTGCGGTCTCCCTCCGTGGATGTATTTCTCTTAGTTTTCAATGTGTTATAATCGAGAAGGTGTAGAAGCTTTCTCTTCCTACGTCCTAAGCCCGCTGCTTCCGTGAAAGGCAATAGTTAGACATGTCCACGCTTTTGCAGATCAAAAACGATAGTTGTCTAGACAGGTCGTAAGGGTGATGGAATATGCTACTACCACCCACACCCCTCCTTTATGGAGAACCTCACGCACGCCTGTGCCCATAAGCGAAGTTCAGTGGGCCCGCCCTGAAAAAGCTGAAAATATCTGTAAGACACCGCCAAGGTTTGACATAGCGTAAAATAATTTATCTTGCTTCCCAAGGCACTTTCAAACTTCGAAATATCTGTTCCCTTATTGTGCGTTGTAGAATACAGGCATCTTTCCTTGTATAAGGGCGGGGAAAAAGGCGACTTTATTGTCCGGAGCACAGGTACAATGCCTCCAAATTGCAGTACATTCCAAATCGGAAGGAGAACGAGCATCGCGAGCGGCTTGCGCTGCCACAAGCTAGTCCGCATTGTCCTTCTCTTCTAATATTTAATACAAGTGTCGGGTGTCGTCGGTGTCGCTGTTCAAGCCCTTGGACACGTTCCATACCCGTTACAACGACGGAACTTTGCTCCACCAGGAATCGGCACCTCAAAGCAATTTGTTTAGCCGCCCATTCCGTTACGCCGACATGTATGTCGTGGTCTCGTGGTCTCTTAGATGATCTGGAGCACTGACCCCACCGACATTGTTGCGGGGCATCAGCAATTTTGTTCGCACCACCGTCATGTCCTCGCCTCGTCATTTTCTTCATATCGCTGTCGGTCATCATTAGTTATCGTGTTCGTCCTAGCAACGTTGTAATCATGCCACTACTGCTGTCGTCGCTTCCTCGTCGTGATTGTGCTATCGGAAGCGTTGACTCAGCACTGAAGTACTCTTGCACAAACGTAAAAATTGGCCGCGTATCTCCGTGCTTCGCCGCAAATGTCGTCGAAAGACGATAGTCTTCTGCCGGCCGTACTACGCTGCGTGAGATATGGAGGCCATCTGGCGGCGCCGTCGGGAAACATGAGCTTGTGCAGAACCCTTGGGCAACTGCCAGGTGGCAGAACCAAATCGTCGGCAGAAGCCTTTTTCGTGCATGGCGTTGCATTTTTAGCGCAGCCTAACAAACACTAGGGTCCTTAGAACTACGTATCTATGCATTTTCTAGTAAAGGAACACACCAGCTAATACTTACGTACTTATGTTCCGCCTCAGATATGCGTAATATTTGCGTTTTGATCGACAACCTTCGCAAGTATGAACGCAGCTACCAGTTCATGATGACTGGGCGTTAGGCAAGTGCTTAAACTTTGGCCGGGTGGCTGAATCGTGTGACAGACAGACAGACAGACAGACCAAAATTTCTGCGTTCAAGCATCCCAAGAAAGACTATCGTCTTAATAGTGCTCTCTCTATTTTACAGGCACATGATGTGGGCGGACTTAATTTCTGTATACACTTGTGTGCTTGTATACGTACTATTCCCCCTGTCGTCCCTTTTGTCTAATGCTGTCCTTCAAGTACCATTTCCCTGTGATGATGGTTGGTAGGTTAGTCTGTGGGCTAATTATTAATGAATTAATAATTGGACGTCTGTTAGTTGGTTGGTTAGTTAGTTAGTTAGTTAGTTAGTTAGTTAGTTAGTTAGTTAGTTAGTTAGTTAGTTAGTTAGTTAGTTAGTTAGTTAGTTAGTTAGTTAGTTAGTTAGTTGCGACACTCGAGGGATTCTAATCGTCGGGCACCCTTGTCATAACGATAAAAGAAACATTTGCTGTTGGTAAGAATAATCGTAGGGACTCTCATGCCTTGCTCATGTTTCAAATTATTTCTCGTAATTTTCTCCACTTGTGATCGGAGTCTACTTGGGCCATTTGAAACCATATCCTCGGCACGGTAAGTCGTCCACCAGACTGTGCAGAATTAATTTGCCTCATACGCTTCCGACCTGGAATCTCGTAACGCGGCGGACGTAGTCTTTTCCGCGGAGCAGCTTATTTTGCTGTCGCTCCATCGTTCCGTACTCCACTATCGAGTTCCGCAATTATCGTTCCCTCGTGCGGAAAGCACCTTCGGTTACTCATTTTAATTTAGTTTGCACG
Organism: Hyalomma asiaticum; assembly: GCA_013339685.2. NCBI lineage: Eukaryota > Metazoa > Arthropoda > Arachnida > Ixodida > Ixodidae > Hyalomma > Hyalomma asiaticum. The sequence goes on from CM023484.1 coordinate 60,731,181, forward strand.
CGTTGTCCCTTATCTTTAAGCGAATAACTGTATTTAGTTTTATTATCCAATAACGCAGTGTCTCAATGCACTTACGGCAATTTGCGTCCATGTGACAGGCGCCCTAAGGAGGCTTCATCGATTATCCGGAAATGAGTGGAACGTCACTGGCAATTTTTGTTTGTTTACTGAAGCCACACGTTCAGGCCACGAGGGATATAAGAATGATCGAAGCGCTGAAAATTCCCGTGTGTGCGAGTAAAAAAAAAAGTTGAATAAATTGAAAGAAACGAGCCAGCACGGCGCAATGTCTTTATTTTCATAGCGAAAACAGAGCGCGTCTACAAGGACAAAGGCGGAAATAGAGCGACAGGAGCGCTAACAACTAAAATTTTATTCAAGATAGCAGCATATACACATAAAGCACATAAACCATCACGTGATAGAAAATGTGTATCAGGTCACATAGTGGCAGTTATGCGCATCAAGACGTCGAAAACTGCACCCTCAAGTGCACCCTCACGTGCATCCAAGTGCCACATTACTTTTGTATACCCGTAAAGCACAATGAATATCTGAAACAATTTCTTAGTATTTTTCAAAGATGTATATGCGGAGTAGCAGCCCTGCTACGCTCTGAAAAGTTTCTAATCCCTTCTGCGACAGTGTACACAATTGTGCACGCAAGCTCTTTTTGACAGTTCTGTGGTCAAGCGGGCAAGAAAGTGCAAGAAACATGGATCTTTCGTTAAATTGAACCCTCGACGTTTTCAACGTGTCAGTTTGCTACAACGTGTGGCCTACTCCTGCAGGCAATTAATTTTCTAAAGGCGTTGTGTTTAACGAGCGGGCAGACGTGGCACGCTCCTGGATCACACACACACACACACACACACATATATATATATATATATATATATATATATATATATATATATATATATATATATACTTTTGTGGGCTCGTAATTAACACAGCCAATAAAAACTGAACCCGCATTCCAGGTCTGACTCCCGATTTCTTTTATGACAAAATAAAGGATGACTGACTTTAGAATAAATCTATATTGAATTATGCTCTAATTATAATGAATTACTGTGTAACAAACATTTCAAAACATAGCCGTGTTTTCCGTCTTACAATAGAATATGGAGTGGTACAGAAATTTTATATATATTAATTGCGCCGTGGAAACCGAAACTAATTAAAAAAAGAACGCAGTTGCTGCCACCTACGGTAGTGGCCTGTGCGACGCAGCTGTTCCCTTCGTATTGGGGTTTGACTACGACCATCCGTCGCTGTGGAGTGCCTAATCCGGCGAGCGTGATCAGGTGCGACAACGAAACAAAGGATCGCCTCATGATAAGGACACTTGCTCATCGTTGCACCGCAATGCCAGGGGAAGGACTGTGTCGCATAATCCACTACCGTAGGCAGCGGCAGCTGCGCTCTTTCGCCATTCAGTTTCGGTTTCCTGGGCGCAGTTAGCCAGATTTCAGCGAACTGCACAAATTATCAGCGTTGCCCTTTCGAAGATGTTATAAAGGATGTGGATTCCCTACGTAAATGACTTTCACTGGTCAATTTGGTCTGAGCGTCAAGCCGTTTTGGTTTAAAAGTTATTAGTGTAAATGTGCTAATTATTTTTGAGATATCGAATCGTATTTGTTTTGCAGTGCGCACCCCGATGAACAAAAGCAACTCTACGAGGAGTGCGCAGATAATCTTCTTTTCTGTATTTATAAGATTTACGGACACATGTTGTGAAACATCCGGTGTATATAAAAGTGAGGGGTCTCGATACCGTGGCGGCGGCGGGCACTGACCCCAATGCAATATTAAATGCGCGCCTGGGAAACCATGCGTGGAAAATGAGCGCTCGCAAACACTAGCGGCCCAAGACGGACGGCTCTGTGGCCTAAACGTTCGCCCACACCAATGCGACCGCTCGAACACACCTGCCCTTGCTTACGTTTTCTGTGTGCTAATCCCCTTTTGGATTCAATGCTCAGGTGGTGGACGCACGTCGTAGTTGGTTCAAATGCACGGCCAGAATAAACGCGCCTCGCTATTGACATCGCATGGTGTGTGTGTGTGTGTGTGTGTGTGTGTGTGTGTGTGTGTGTGTGTGTGTGTGTGTGTGTGTGTGTGTGTGTGTGTGTGTGTGTGTGTGTGTGTGTAATTCAACAAACGCGAGTACACCGCATCTGTACTGTTCTCCAGCGAAAGGCACCTTTGGATCCTTGAGCCTGGCGGCGTTTCCCCCTATCCATCGCCCCCCCCCCCCCTTTCTAGCTGCGTGGCTTGTGGCCGTGCCAGGTTGTCCTTATATGGAGGCGAATATTTGTGTAAACGCTTTATCTCCCACCTGTAGAACAAGATCATCGGGTGTCAAATGACTTCGTTCCTATTTGACATTAAATGAACTACAAGCGCTTGCAGCGTGTTTCACTGCAGCATAACATCACATCGTTAAACGGCATATTCTGTAGCGTTACCAGGGTTTGACCCCATTTTAACTGCAGTTTTTTAACGATCATCAAGCATCAACTCCTCACTGCAGTATTATCGCCCTCCGTAAAGGCCCCGGAAAACGCCCCACACACGTGCGCGAAACGCGGCCCCTAGTCGGCGAGGGCACAGAAATGGTGGATTCAGTAGCAGACGAGGTGGTTGTCTCGACTCACAACGGGCGAAGAAGACATCAGGGCACTCTAATGGTCTCTGTATAACCATTCCATTCCGAAATTTGTGTTTTTCACGCATTGCGAGTGGTCCGAGCAGCCACCTACTCCCATTATGGTAATCAAAATCACAATTAGTCTATTCATCATCATAATCAGCAAGCATTCCACCGGGAGTGAACGTTACATGACAAAAAGAAATCTACATACAAGAGGAAGAAACCCGTGCTATGTCTTCCATAACCTCGTCCGAACAAACAAAGCCTATTAGGCTTTTCCGCATAAAGAGGCACCCTGAAGCAAAGCACGCTTTACAGGAGAACACAGCGCGCATGACGAGGTGTTTTTGCGGGCGGACCGGAGGACATATTTCTGTGGTGGTGCCTAGTGGTTGCTAGCTTTATGCACTTCCCAAAATGAACAAAATAAATAATACACCTCTATTATGGCCTATGCTTTATAAGAGTTGCAAAATTTAGGCAAGTTGATTCGCTTTCGTTTTTGTTTTTAACAGTCTGCAAGGAAAGGCGCACTACAAGACCAAGTAAACATACAAGCGTTGAACATCAGAGCCAAAATTTATTACGCAAATATTTCTTTTTCAACACCTCAAAATGTTGGAAGAACATGTGCCACGATAGGTCGGAAGAAAACAGGCCAGTGACGGAAGAATGTGTGCCCTGTTAGCCACCGAGATCATTTTGAAGACAATCTATGTGGCATGGTTTATATAGTCTGTGTCAGCAGTTCCGTGCAGCACTGTGGAAGCTACAGCCCTCTTCGGCCAATCCAAAGGGCGAGCACGTGTTAAACGCGTCCGTCCGCGGCTTGTCACCTGCCAATGGGCGGCGCTGCAGTGGCAGCTGCAACCCAGAAAGGAGGAAGATGAAGCGTGGTGTGCGTGTCCAAACAACGTCATTTCGTCTCGCTTCGGAGGAATTCTGCGCTCGATGGCCTCGCAGCCTTAGCTCTGCTGCATGGAACTCCTGAAACAGACTATAGTATACTATAGTCTGTATTGTGGGAAGGTATACATTGACCAGGGTGCCACCCCTCTCAGTGTTAGTTTACGTAAGCACCATAACAATTTGAAAGGCGCCTCTTCGCCACATCTTTCGGCTCATTGTCGTCCCATGCGGTGTCAAACATTCTTCATAGCATTTCAAACTTTTGTTTCGCCAGGCTGCGATTCAGAGCACGGAAGTTTGAATGAATTCTGGGCCACTCATTATGGCTTGGCGCCCTTTTTCCATCCATGTCTAAATTGAAACGCCGACCACCTTTTTGACATTTGTGGATTTTGCTTAACAATCGCTCATGTGCTATGATTCTTCGCACAACATGCTCGTACAATAAAGCGGGCGCTAAAGCCATTTGACAACCAGTCACTGTGGGAACAGCAGCTCTTGGGAAAGTGCTTGCGCGCTAAAGGCAGCTAGATTTGGAGTTATAGTCCGGTATTTATGGTCCCTGGCCTGAAACATTCTTTTGCGTGAGCCTCTGCACTTAAACTATTTTTTCTTTCTTCCGTTAACTTTAGACATCCATGTGACCCGCTCGGATTTAGCAGGCACACGCAAAGCTTTCCTTGTCTCCATTTTGCCGATAGACTAGGGGCTCCGAAAGTTATTTAGTGGTCATGGAGCGGCTGCAGTTTATGGTGCCTAACATACGCGAGTTGTTCTGTTAGCCTTTTCTTTTTCGTTTAGCTTCAGGCATGGCTTATCTGGCGGCTGTTTACCGCATGAATACCAGTCGAATTTGTTTTGCTAGGCAATCATAAGTGGTGACTAGAATAATCGTCCTATTATGTGACGAAAAATGCCGGTGTCAAATTCTGGTTTCAAAGACTGTTCAGTGAGTGGAAAAATTTTGAGGGACAGTTGGTAATGCACACGCATCTCCTGCTTACCGAATCGTAGTTCCAGAAAGATCAACAATGTTTCATGTCTACATCTCATCCACCGTATTGCATCACCTAAGCAACGCAAGCAAATACTGATTCAGTTTACTTTAGCAGTCCTTGTCAACCAGATCTAACTATCTGAAAGAAAAGAACTGGCATATGTGCGTTACAAACGTAGTAGTACCTCCACAAAACACTAAGACGTCAAAAGGACAGAAAGTTGAGCGAGTTGGTAACATTCCATAATCAAAAGAAGAGGCGTGCAGCACACGGACACAAGAAGAGAAGTGAACACCACGAACGCCGACTAGCAACTGATGCACAGCACAGAGGCGAAAAAGAAAGAAGACACACAGCTTATCTGCGCATGCTCGGAATGGTAGCGCCACCTGTCAATCGGTTACACGTGCCCGCCTACGCGATAGACAACTCCCAAGGCACTCTATCTCCTCCCTGTTTAAGCTAATCGACGGTTGACTCACGCATGCACTTCCACTAATACTGATATACCAGGCCTCAACCAGCAGGCAGGCAGGCAGGCACAGAACTTTATTTTTGTCCTGAAAAACTGCAGTTGGACGTCCCCTTTTAGGGGGATCCTGTAGCAGTTGCGGGCCGCTCCCACGCAGGGACAGGAAGACCGTGGCCCTCCGCCCTCTCGCAGGCTCTCTGGACAGCCCGAAGTTGAACCGAAAGGTCGCCGCTTCTCAGGGCTTCCTCCCAGTCCTCTTCTTTGCTGAACTCTGTGTCACGTAACGCAGGACATTTATTTATTTATTTTTATTTATTTCAAATACCCTCAGGGTACATATGTACATTGAAGAGGGGAGGGGCAAAAAAAAAGAAAGTTAACAGATAATAACTACTTGGTTACAGATACATAATATAGAACAAAATAATATATCACGATGACACTTACAATTTCAGTTGCAAGAACAAAGGCAAAAAAAGAGATATAATGGTAAAACATAATGTGCAAAAAAGTAAACATTCGTAAGACGAAATTAAAAAAAAAAACATAGCAAAAGCATACACAACAATCAAAGGTGTAAAATAAACACTGCGCGACGTTAACTTGAAATGAAACTCTGAAGTGCGATTTTGAAGTTATTGGTGTTAGTTATGCTTGTGAGTGATCCAGGTAGATTGTTCCAATCTCTCGTCGTTTTGGGGAGAAATGAATGTGAAAAACCGACGGTGTTGCAGTGTGGAATGTCTACTTTTTGGCGATGGTCGATGCGAGATGAAATGTACGGCGGCGGCTGAATAAATATAGAATGTAAATATGAGTTGTGGTAGTAGATTTTATGGAAAAGACAGAGTCGAGACAGTTTTCTGCGGCGTGATAGCGGTGGAAGGTGTAGGATGTCTTTCATATTAGTAACACTCGCAGTTCTTTGGTAGTTGTTTAGAATGAAACGGACTGAGCGATTTTGTATTTTTTCTAGTAATTTTATGTGGTTCTCATATCCGGTGTCCCATACTGATGATGCATACTCAAGCTTCGGACGAATGAAAGTTGTGTACAGTAGTACTTTTAATGATGATGGTGCTTGAGAAAACTTCCGGCGAAGGTATCCTAATGTGCCAGTGGCCTTGGTGGCTATGTGATCAATATGAGTTTTCCATGATAGGTTATTGGTAATATGAGCACCCAAGTATTTGTATGATGTTACGCATTCTAGTGGAATGTTATGAAGTGTATAAGTAGGGGGGGTCCCTTCAGTACGGGAAATCCTCATACTTTTACATTTTTTAATGTTTAATTCCATCCGCCATATTTGACACCACTTAGTTATGTTATTAAGATCTTCCTGAATTAGTGAAATGTCTGCGGCATCCGTTACTTTTCTATACAAGACGCAATCGTCTGCAAACAGGCATATTTTCGAGGAGACGTTAGTAGGCAGGTCATTAATATAGATTAGGAATAGTAAGGGACCAAGCACAGATCCTTGCGGGACACCGGAATCAACAGGGACCAATGAGGAGTTAGCGTCGTTAGTGGTTACAAATTGCACACGTGATGTCAGAAAGGCGCGAATCCAGTTTATGACACCTGAGTCGATATTAAGAACGCTTAATTTATGAAGAAGCAGTGCATGGTTCACTTTGTCGAATGCTTTAGAAAAGTCAAGAAATATACAATCTGTTAAAAAACCGTGGTCTAGATTAGCATGCAGGAAATTAGTGAAGGCGATGAGTTGAGTGTCACAGGAAAAGTTTTTGCGAAATCCATGCTGCATAACTGTGAAGAAGTTGTTGTTTTCAAGAAAATTTACCAGATGTGTGTAAATTATGTGTTCCATAACTTTGCAAGGTACTGATGTAAGAGAAATCGGTCTATAATTCTGTGGGTCATGGGATGGTCCTGATTTGTGAATAGGGATTACTCTACCAGTTTTCCAGTCGTACGGTAAGGTGCTAAAGTTGTATGATTGCGAGTAAATGTGTTCTAGTATGATTGAGCAGTATTCGGTGGTGTTTTTTAAAAAGATAGTATTGATTTCGTCTACCCCACATGAAGCTTTAGATTTTAATTTTTGAATGATGGCTTTGATACCGGTGGAGCTGAAAACAATGGGATCCATTAAGTGGTAGTCAGTAGGCCTTATCTCAGGCATCGTACCGGGAAGGCTAGGAGATGAGAATGATAAGGCGAAAGTCTCGTTAAGTAGAGTAGAACATAAATGGTCCGGTACAGGGTCCCCAGAATCTGTTAGCAGTGCTATCCCAGTTTTATTAGAATTTCCCCGGATAGTCTCCCAAAAGCGTTTTGGGTTAGCCTTTAGTAAGTTTGGGAGTGTGCAATTAAGAAAAGAGAATTTGGCTGATTTTAGGGCTCTGAGATATGAGCTTGCAGCGGTTTTGCATGCTAGCCAATGAGACGGTGTTGCGTGAACCTTTGCTGTGCGGAATAAACGTTTTTTCTTATTCGATAATCGATTCAAATATGTACTATACCATGGTGATTTATTGTTAGCGTAGACAGTCCGAAGGGGAACGTATTTGGTGATTAGCTCACCGATTTTATTTTTAAAAATGAACCAGTTAGATTCGACGGAGCGTTCCTGATAAGCAGATAAGAAGGTGTCCAGAAACAAGCAGAGTTCATTGTTGATGGCTTCATAATTAGCCCTTTTATAATCTCGAAACTTTTTTCGCTGTCGCTTTATCTTTTGATGAGGTGTTGTAAACGTGAAGAGCAAGATGTCGTGATCGCTCAGCCCGGGCATGTGCGTTACTGCAGAAACATTATCGGTTGATGATGTTAGAATGAGATCCAGGAGTGACGATGTGTTTTGTGTTACACGTGTTGGAAGTTTGACTACCTGGGATAAGCCAAAATCAGCGCAAACTGAAACGAACCGATTGGCTTCACCCGTTGGGGGGTTAGAAAAAGGGATCGAGTGAGACCAGACGATGTTGGGAAAATTAAAATCACCTAAGAGTATAATTTCAACTCCAGGGAAACGCATGGTGATCAGATTTAGACTATCGTGAAGGTCATCACAAAAAGAGGAGTCACTTGATGGGGATCTGTAGCAGGCACCTAATATTATTTTCTTAAAACTTATTGTTAGGCAACACCAAATGAGCTCTAAATTCGTGTTGATTGGCACAAGAGAGCAATTAATAGTTTCTTTAACAGCGAGCAAGACGCCACCACCAATTCTACCGGTTCGATCACTTCGGTAAACAGTATAACGGTTTTCACACTCAAACAGTTCGGGGTTCGTTATTTTGCTATTTAACCATGTTTCTGTCAACACAATAATGTCAGCGTTACAGTCATCAATAATAGCACATAATTCATCTTTCTTGGGAAAATAACTACGAATGTTAGTAAAAAGGACTGAACACTTGTACTCGCTTTTGGCACCTCCCCTCGGATGGCCCTAACTCGGCGGTAACCTACGACCTGAGCGAAGAGTTCTGCTACGTTCCTGCTCACGTGTGTGCTCTCTTCTGTGCATTTCATAAACGCAGTCCTTGGCTTCGTCGTACCCGTAGGATTTGCCATTGAAGGTCAGTGTTTTGTACCGGAGTTTGAAAGACGTGGTCTTCGATTTACCATATTCTATTAATTTTTTTCTTATGTTACGCGTTGTTTGGCAAAAATCTTCGCTCATTGCTATGTCAGTATTCTTTAGCAAGCCTCGTTTTGATGAAACCAGCTCCCTGATTTTAAAGGTTTCAAATTTCGTTATAAGTGGTCGAGCTTTCGCTGAATCATAGCGCCCTATTCTGTGAGCTCGGCATATATCAGAACCCGTGACGTCAACTTTAAGAGTATTAGTCAGGAGATTGATTATCTTATTTTCTGATTCGGAAGAGGTTTCGTCTGCGGTGTCCGGAAATCCATAAAAAACAAGATTGTTTCTGCGGGACCGATCTTCTGCGTCATCAAGACGCGAATGAAGAATACTAGTGTCTTTTTCGATGCGCTCTACAGTGGTGCGCAGTTCTTTCATTTCTTGCTGCGAATGCTCGAAAACGGAGGTTTGGTTTTCAACTTTCACTAATCTGTCCTTTATTTCGTTCATTGCTTTTGAAACAGACTGTTGTTGTTCCTTTAACACAGACACTGTGTCCAATATTGTTGTTTGTGCTGATTCTATTCTCTTTGTACGCTCGTTTAAATCCTTCATTGTTTTCACTAGTTCCGATAAATTGTCAGGGCCTGGGTTGCTTTCTATATCCCCACAAAGAAGTAGTAGCAAAGAACAAAAAGGCAATATAACGGCTTCTGGGCACGGAAGCACAACAATAAAGGGTTCATCTGATTTAAAGCTACGACAGGGCAGTTTAGAAAGGTAACTAACCTGTAGGACGAAAAAACAGGTACGTAAGCCTTTGGTTGTTCCCTTCATCGCGCCTCCGTGCCCACTGCGGCGATACTGTTCGGTGCTGGGTCTTATCCTTTCCAGGCGAGATGACGCTGATGTCGCAGCTGCGCACTGGTGGTGCTGCAGGTGGCGCTCGACGATTTTGGGCAGGTGCCAGCAAGCTGTTTCCAGAGCATGTGAGCTAGTGAGCAGTAAGCCTCTCCGCAGTTCGGACAATGCGGTTCAACATTGGGCGAGAAGTTACTAAACCTGCCTCGCGAAGGGAAAGACCCCGTTTGGAGCATCCTGAAGGCCGAAGACTGCGGACGAGTGAGTTTAGGGTGAGGAAGTGGAAAGACCCTCCGAGACCTCAACCAATAAAAGCGTATCTTCGTTCTTATGCCTGTACAGGATCTCGGTATTATCTAACTCGGGCATGCAGCTACAGACCTGGCAGTGCAAGGATAGAGAAGGAGCGACTAAGACGTCGGCGGTAGTGAGAAGCACAAGTGCATGGAAAACAGCGACCTGGACTTATCATTATTTTTTTGCAGCAATCTTGCTCTAGTTGTCCACTATAGCCATCACTTGCATTATTAACTGGGATTCTGCATCGTGGACTCGCTGGACACATTGAGAGCGATGCCACCCTGGTCCATGTACACCTTCCCACCGGATAACGGGATACTACAAACTACACCACATACACAGTATACGGAAGTATCGCGATGGATAACAGGGCACACATTCCTTCGTGACTCGTCTGGTTTGTTCCTGTCTATTGTGGCATATGCTTTTTCTAACCTTTCAAGGCGCTGAAAAAGTTGATATATGCATCATAAGGCGTAACCTTTGGTTATGACGTTCAACGCTTGTCTTTGCCATTCGTCTTGTGGTGCGTCTTTCTTGCGCAGCTTTAAAAAATGAAAGTGAGCCAACTTGCCCAATATTGCACACGTGAGGCGCGATTCCAGCTCTAGCACTTAGGAGGCGTAAGCTATAACATTGGTGTACTCTTTATTTTGATTATTTGGAAATTGCATAAAGCTAGCAGTTTCTAGGCACTGTCGCAAAAATACGTCCTCCGTTCCGCCCGAAAAACATCACGTTAAGTCCGTTGTGCTCTCCTGTAAAGCGTGCTTTCTTGCAGCTTAATTCTTTATGCAGAAAAGCCTAGCTGACGTTGTTTGTTCGGACGACGTCATTGAACGTGAGGGGAAGGAAGCCATGCACGGGTTTCTTTGCCTTGTATGTCTTTGTTGTTGTTGTTGTTGTTGTTGTTGTTGTTGTTGTTGTTGTTGTTGTTGTTGTTTTGCCATCTAATGTTCACTCCCGCTGCAGTTCTTCCCTCCGATTTTGCTGGTAAATAGAAAAATAGAGTAATTCTTATTATGATTGCCATAACGGGAGTAGTTATGCTACTCGGACCACTCGTATTTTCTTGAAATATTAGAATGGAATTCTTGCACTGAGACCGTCATTGAACAACGCCATCAGGTAGAGAGCCCAGGAAAGTATTTGCTAACTTACTTTCATCTTTCGAGATATTCCACCATGCAAGAGGTAGGCTCTACGCTCGCCTCCGAGATGCCACACGCTCGTCCGCATACACACCACGTGCCTCCGATCAAACCGAACTCTCAGTGAAAATCCGTAGCTGTTATAGCCTCTCTCTCCTGCGAATAGCCTTGTCGAGGTAGACATCCTTGGGTGAGTGTTTCAAGTATTGAGTAATACAGAATACAACTTAAAGCATCCAAAGGAATTTGTTTATTTATGTTGCTGTGTTACGTTAAATTTCATTTGTTAGTCATCTCTCGAATTATTCTTTTTCTTTCTTTGTTTGTGCGCGCTGTTTTCTCTATGAAAATAGTCATTTCGGCGCTCTGGCTTGTTTCTCTCATTTTCTTCAACTTGTTTGTTCTTTTCTTTCTCGCACCGGCGGGAGCTTCAGTGCGTCCATCATTCTTATATCCCTTGTGGCCTGAATCTATGGCTTTGGTAAACAACCAGAAATTACCAGTGACGTTCCAGTCATTTCCGGATAATCAATAAAGGTTCCTTAGGGCGCCTGCCATATGTACGCAAATTGCCGTAAGTGATGGAGATAACGCGTTGTTGGGTTAGAAAACTGCATATAGGGTCTTGCTAAAAAAAGAGAACTAATACAAGCTAAATAAAAATGAGTGACCGACGGTGCTTTCCGCACGAGAGAACGATAATTGTGGAATTAGATAACACGGAACGCTGGAGTGACAGCAAAATAAATTGCTCCGCGGAAAAGGTAGACTACGTCAGCCGTGTCCCAGAAATCAGAAACTCCCATAGATCAACCAGTCATTCATCTTCATAATTTTCATCATCTCATCATCATCATCATCACCTTCTTTTTATTCTTCTTCTCCATCACCCTCTACACCATCCTCAGATTCATCAACTTTTTCTACATCCCCATCTTCAACACCACCCGCAGCTGCTGCTTCTTCTTCTTCTTCGTCATATTCTTCTTCATCTCCAACTTCATCGTCATCATCATCACCTTTATGTTCACGTTCTTCTTCCAGTCACGTGTCATTGTGACGTCATATTACGTGGTATAGCATCATGTCGAGTCTATACAAGGTTATGCTTGTAGATGTAGCGCGGCTTGGTTGCTAGGCAAGGTCGTTTCAAGCTCACATTTCGTCATAAGACGGACCTTAGCAAGCTTAAGCAGCTTCGGTGCTAATAAAGAAGCAGATAGAAACTTCACATTATTGCTCCGCGGCGCTGTGAGAAGCGTAAAAAGAAAGTATCTTTGTTGAAACAGGCGCAGCACTATAACGCCGGAGTTTTCCTTCTATGGTTGTGAAGCCCCTTCCAGAACACAGTTCGAAGCATGCTTGCGACAGAGCGCTTTGCAAACCTCCGCAAACGTACGTGGTTACTCAAGGGCACTTAAAATGTACTGTGTGAATGTCTTCTTTGAAGCCCTTTAGGAATCTAAAGCTCTAAATGAACTCATTAGAGCAAGGCTTAGTAACGTAAGGTCTCCTTGAGCAATGCTTAATAAAGGCGATCAAGTTAAACCGTTACCACTAACTCGCTTGAATCCTTAGTGTTTGGTGCCCTGCGTGCTTGTAACAACTTAATTAAATAACTCACCGTTCCCGGCAAATATGTCGCGCTCGTCTTTGCAGTATTTTTAAGGGAATTGAATAAACCTATTACTCCTGCAAACTCTGACAGCGCATGGTGGCTCCCGTTTTGTATTTCTCTCTCCTCCTCCTCCCTCTCTCTCTCTCTCTCTCTCTCTCTCTCTCTCTCTCTCTCTCTCTCTCTCTCAAGCATTTCTTTCCCGCAACCCTTGCACGATGGCTTTCCAAATTTAGGCGCTGAAAGAACGCCTTCCTAAGTTTCAAGGAGATTTGGCACAGTGCATTTGTGACCGACATGCTTTTAACAGGGCACCCTTGGACCTTTTTGTTTCTTTTCCTGATGCATATGGCAAAACACATTATATTAAGCACATTAGAAAGCCATTGGGCTCTGTCTTTCTAAAGGAAACTTCTATGGCCCTTCTGTAAGCTCATTCCTATTCCTTTGTTATTGTAAGAAATCAGGTTTCATCGTGTATTCTGAAGTCATCCAGCCACAGTGATTCTGCGTTCGAGTTGAACATCTTATTAAACAAAGCTCTAGCCATGAGCTGTACTTTCACAGCTAGAGTTCACATTGGATGAGTCTTTGGCCGTGAGCGTCTGCCGCAACATGTGCGCATGCGTTCTTGTTGGTGAGCCATGTTTATACAGCATCAGCTAACCCGAGGAACCGTACCGTCGAGACCACAATAATATTAACAATGTTGATGAAGGTCATTGTTGAACAACTGTCACGTAACCACCGTAGCAGATGGCTCAGAAACCAGGCTGCAGTTTTGTGAAGTATTGTAGCATTCATGATTCGAGTGCATCTTCGCCTACTGAAACTGTTCGTTCCCTTATCGCTAACGCGTCTTGTGGTGTCTTTTGCCTTGTTCTGATCTCGCAACTCTATTTGCTGTTTTACTTCAAGTTGCATTTCGAGACAAGGCTTAAGCCAAACATTTCTCTCTCGTAGTGTCATGCCAAGCATACTATAGAAGCAGTAGGACAGTTGGACCGAAATACACCCAGTAGACTGGGAAATAAACCATCATGTGCATACCTCCAAATAATAATAATAATAATAATAATAATAATAATAATTGACGGAGTTTCAAGTGCCAAACCCGCGAAATGATTAGGAGGCACGCCCCTTTGTCGAGAGCGCCAGGGTAGCTTTCACCACCTTGAGTTTTCTTTCTTTATGTGCACGTAAATTTGAGTACATGAATATTCTTTGCATTTTGCTCCCATCGAAAATGCCTCTGAGTAGCTTCTCTGTATTTAATGCACTAAACACAATGTGTATTAGAAACGGTTCACGGTATTGAGCACTTTCGGTTTATCTTAATGTTTTTAGGGACGAGAACGCTTCCTGTTTAAATCATTGTAATGATTTAGGATTGAGCAACCACAAGACGAGTTAACCAGAGCGGCTGTATGAAAGGAAGCAGGCTTAACGTTTGCGTAATTCGCTGATCCATTAATCTGTGACTTCGCGCAAGAAAACTTATCGCAACTCAGCATCTGCTTCTACGTCGTCTTTCCTCCTTATAATTACAATTCGCCGTCCTCGAGAGAAGCGTCCACGTTCGCAAAATTTATAATTGCTTGCCGGAGTAATCTCCGCGCGGTTTACACTAATCACAACCCGAGGGTCGACTCACGTAGCTGTTCGTTACTTCCAAGAGCCGACACATACTGTTTCGATACGAAGAGCTGAGCAGAGCTTTATTTTGCTACCTTTACGTAGCGCAAGCGTAGCAAAACCTTTTTCCCGAGCTTTCGCTGGTTCTCACTCACTCTTGATAAAGGCTTCGTTCAATCCGAGCAAACTACGACGCTTCATCTGCGACTATGTCTAATTACAGTATAGCATATGTGCCGCACGCTCTCGCCAAACCTCGTTTTCAGCACTGTCTATTTGCAATCGAAATCGCCCTTGCTTCAGGTCAAGACGCATCGATTGAAACGCATACTTTTCCCTTTTTTTTTTTTGTATTCCCAGGATATTGGGGTGGCTGCAACGACAAATAACAGCTATAATCTCTTCAATTCACTACCTCCGTTCCGACGATCCATTCTCTAGAGCACGAGGAGAGATTTTGACAGCGCCACCCAAGGTCAAGGCCACTGGTCCATTCAATGGAAAAAAAAAGAAAACTGTACTCGTACGCTTCGCAACTGCAAACAAACGCTTCATTCCTTTTGTCCAGTAATAGAATGATTGCAGTTTCCCTCCCTCTTTCAGCCCCTACACCGTGTCCCGCAAAATCATATTATCCCTCGGCACACATGAGCACGATTCCTTCCACGACTCTGTTTCTTTTCTGTACCGCATCGTTAAGTCGTGGCCTCAGCCGGCTCCGCACACGTTCTCTCCCTAAGAATGCGTGCTCCCGCAACAAAATGGGAAATGCCTCGAGAGTGAAGCTTTCCCTAATGACGGCGAGGATTAGCACCAATGGTTAGTGGGCAACGCCTCCACCGTGGTGCCAAAGAGGGCGCAGCTTCGCGAAGCCAAAGAGTTACAAAAAAACGACATTAAAGTACGTGCCCACGCGGGCTAAAAAGGGACAAAGAAAAAGGCGTAAAGGTACAGGGGACGAGTACGCCTTTACTCTAAATGCCGTGTAGCGGTAGCTGCTCGAAGCACTTTGGTGGGAAATAAAAGAGAAAATTGCAGTGCTGCGCAGGAGGGCGCTCTTGTGGGGGGCGAGGTAATGGTCGCGAGGTGGGTCATTGGGGCATAATATTGTCGTCGGCTCGCAAGAGTGCCAACTACAGCGGTGTTCAGAGAGCTGGGCAAAGGCATTGCGGCCCGATTTGGGGAGAGAAGGGGATAGGGGAGCGGGAAGGGGTGGTTTTTAGGGAGCACCTTGGCGACAATGTGGCCTGCATATTTCATCTGCCCTTTGCCTGGGCGGGGCTGCCTGTCAAAGTCCCTTGTTTTATGTTCGTTTCTTTTTTTTTCCTTTCGCCCGTTCTATGTTCGTCCATGAGGCGGCGACAAAGACTTAGCGGGATTGCCCTCGTATCTTGAGCGTCTTCGTGAGGATACCCGTACCTTTGCTTCTTCCAGTCTTCTGCGTTTCTTATGACTCGTGTTTTTGCCACTGGTTATTGCCTTTCAAACGCGCATGTTATTTTTTCCGTGTGGCCTCGATGCAGCGATGTGAGAGTGTTGCGGTGGAAAGGGAAGGCCGTGGGGTGGCGCCTCAAGGTCACCGAGCCGTTTTTAACAATGGACCCGTGCATTATTTTGCTCCCGCTCGTAAGCTTTGTTTTTTGAGAGCGTTGGAGGGGAACAGTGTATTGGAACAGAGGTCATTATTGCTGCTGTATTTTTTTTTTTGTGGGGGGGGGGGGGGGTGTTAAAAATTCAGGGGTCGCGGCTTACCGCGGCTTCTTTTACTACTGCATAATCTTGCATTGATAACATCCTTTGAGAGACCTAATAAGAACCCCGAAATGGAAGTCAGTTACATACAAATTGCTTTTTTGTTGTTTTTGTTCTTTGCTGCTCCAGTATTCCGGAACAAAAAACAAAGGAAATCAAGGATGTGTACACCAGAAGTAGCGACCACCGCCGACTGTTTGTTTGTTTGTTTGTTGGACTGATTGATTGATTGATTGATTGATTTAAAAACGTTACTTTCTGCGCACACATCATAGGGCTCCGGAGCCATTTGTACTGTACCTGTTTTATTTATCTTTTTGTTATTGTACTTCATAATTCCAATGGACAACTCCTTTACTGATATTATTTTCTATGCCAGCCGGTCTCGATACAAATGCCGCTGTCACAGTTATAGCCTGTGACAACGTCGTGATGGGTAAGCAAATGCTACGGCCAGGTCAGCCAAAACTTTGTCCACCGCTCCTAGCCTGCTGACATTACAGAAAACGTGGACTGAACATTGCTCTGGGCGCTCACGAAGCGCAGCAAGAAAGCTGCATGCTCATAGAGTAATGATTGTGAAACAGAAACCACCTAAGACACGAACGTCGAGAAGAAAGCAACAGGACGATGCTTTCTCCTCTGCGTTCGTGTTTTAACTGGTTTTCGTTTCATGTAGCAACAGGCCCAACTTTCGACTCTGTTGCTCATAGAGTCGCTACATTGAAACCTGGGATGAAATGCCCGAATACGGGACAAATAAAAGCGAAAAAACATGAGCAGTCAGCGCGCCGCACATCCCAACTTCCAATTTACTACAAGGCCCAGATAAATACCATGTTTTGGTTTAATAAAAGCCTACCCAGAATTGATATTTAGTTTCATCCGAGATGGCCCGCGTGTCTAAAACGCATATGCGGCATTGAGAAAGGTAGCGACACAGTTGAGGCCTGTCATGATAAAGGCAAGCACGCAGCATAAACTTGTTCCTCGTATAGCAGGAAGTCACGTTTAAAAAAATTGGCAGATCCCCCTTGCAGTGGGAATCAAGGAAATGCGAAGCACGCATCAGGAACGTAAAATGGATTTTCATTGTTGTCTCGCTATACCGAGTTTGGTACATATGAAGTTAACGAAACGGCCGCAAGAGCACCATGACTGTGGCATGTAAACCATGCCGCTCATACACGCATGTCATGATTCTAACGTTATGACCTGTCGTTTACGTTCGTCATGCAGTCGTATTGTGCCACAGCAATTTTGGTATACATCCCATTAACGAAACGAGTGGCAGGTAGATCATGCCGCTCATGACATGCGTGTCACGATTTTCATGTTATGACCTGTCATGTATGATCGTCATGCAGTCATGTTGTGCCAAACCAATTTTCGTATACATCCCATTAACGAAACGGCAGTATAGCGCCAGGACCATGGCATGTAAATCATGCCAGTCATGACATATGAAACATAAAAACATGACATATGAAACATAAAAACATGACATATGAAACATGACATAACATGAAACATGACATGCATGTCATGATATTCATGTCATGACCTGTCATTTATGATAGTCATGAAGTCGTGTTGTGTCATAGCAATTTCTGTAGATATTCCATTAACGAAACCGCCGCAAGAGCACCAAGACTGTGGCATGTAAACCATGCTGCTCATGACACGCGTGTCATGATTCTAATGTTATGACCTGTCATTTACGTTCGTCATGCTGTCGTGTTGTGCCGTAGCAATGTTGGTATACATCCCTTGCTTGCTTTTCATGTTATGCTTTTCATGTTATGACCTGTCCTTTATGTTCGTCATGCTGTCATGTTGTTGCATACCAATTTTCCTATACATCCCACTTACGAAACGGCCAAGAGAGCACCAAGATCGTGGCATGTAAATCATGTCGCTCATGACATGCATGTCATGATTTTCATGTTATGACCTGTCATTTATGTTCGTCATGTAGTCATGTTGTGGCATACCAATTTTCGTAAACATCCCATTAGCGAAACGGCCAGGAGAGCACAAAATCGTAGGCTGCTAGATAGATAGATAGATAGATAGATAGATAGATAGATAGATAGATAGATAGATAGATAGATAGATAGATAGATAGATAGATAGATAGATAGATACGCTCAAACTCGCCGAAGTTCGCTAAGAAATGCTTCGCATTTAAAATATTTCAGAAAAGTTGCTCGGTCTTTTTACCGTAAATATTTCACTGTTGTTTTTCTTAGGAACCACCCATAATTTTGTTTTGTTATACTACTCTTCACTTCGGCCGCTGGAGGTGCTGCCCAGTCGAATAGGTGGCATTTTATTGCTCTCCCTCTTTCTCTCTCTCTCTCTCTTTTATGCCGTACAGGTCCAACGCCATCCTGCCTATTTCCGTTATGCAAGTTCCAGTAAGGCGAAGTGACTCCCGCATACTCGCCTTCAGTCTTACGTTCCCTTCCGGTTTATGCTTCCGTCCTTTTAAATATTTCTGCTTTCTAGTTTGCGTCTATCATTTTCACTTCCGGCTTCCGTTCTCGGTCCCTGCTTAGCTCCATTTTGGCCGGAAGTTCAGTAGCTCTTGGTTATAGCCTAGTTAGAAACGGCCTCTGAGGCCTGTTCCGGCGTGTGTGATCATCGTCACCATAGACATTAGACATTACTCCATTACAGAAGATAGGGCCGTAGACGTCTAGGGAGACACGTTGCATAAGTGTGCATTTGAGCGTCGGGTGAAAGTCGAATATTAGGAGCAGCTTCGCTCTATATGCAGATTTCAATGGAACGCATTGGAAGTGCTGCAATCTTCATATTACTATCCTTCTTTTTCTTTCTTCCTTTTTTTTTTGTATTAGACGTCCCTACACGCAACTTCGCCAAGAATTGCTAGACGGTTTTAGTTTTATTTCGTGGACGTCCATACATTTAGGGATACAGGTTTACAAGAGCCGTTGACGGCAGAAGCAGAACTGCTTGCGACATCCTGCGGCAGTCTTAACTACCTTGCATTTGAACGTGTTCTCAGTTACGTCAGTCTTCTCGTCGAAAGAAAATAATGAAGGTACTGTGAGGCGTTCATTGCATCAATGTCAGTTGCAAAACGAGAACAGCCAAGTTTTTGCCCGGACACGTGTGTCCGCACACCGTTTGCATCACTGACAAGAACACAAAGCTTCAGGTTCACGTAGTGTCCTGCACAGGCGAAGGAACTTGCCTTAATTTGTCGTGCAACGTTGTCTAAGGTGTTCATTACCTTAAGCGACCTTAGCCTCCGAGAAATAAGCTCCGTTTTTACAGGCCAGCTTCTCTCCGGTTATTTTGTATTTGTTTACTCTTTTTTTTTACCTGGATACTCCTATTGCTGTCATTCCGCTGTGTATTAGCATGCACCAACGCGGTCAAGAAGCCATTATTATAAACGTTTATAACTACTGCTCGCCGTGCAAGTCATCGCACTTTTCTGCGCCTATAACCGCCAGACGCAGCAACCTCTAGTTCTTTGCTTGCAATAAGTTTTCACGCATACTAATCATACAACCCTCAAACCTAAACAGGTTAAGCGTGGACGCTTGGACGTGTCGGTAATTGATTGGTAAAGAACACAGCGCGAAGTACACGAAAGCGCGAAAGGTGTGCGTGTCGATCTCTCCCTTTGGCTTCTATACCCGGCTGTGTTCTTTCCTCAGTAGAAGTTTAAGCTACGACTATAGCAATCTTTCTGCTAATTACTGACGTGGTTTTACGCGCCAAGACCACGATATGACAATAAGGCATGCCGTAGTGGAGGGCTCCGGTAACTTTAACCGCCTATAGAGTTCTTTAACGACCTCTGCTATTTTAGCCTCCACCGAATAGGCGACCGCGTTTGAACCCGCTTCTTTTGGGTCAAGCACCATAACACCAGTCAAGCACTATATCAGCTAGACCACCACGGCGGACATAGCAATCCTGATTGGCGCATTCATTCTTGCACAGCAAAATTATAGCGTTTCTCAACCTCTTTCTCAATTCGAGCACAACCTTCACAAAAAAAAAAAGCCAGGCTTGCGCGGAACCGCAGGACAGTGACAGCGTAAGCTGGAGGAGCGACCTTCTTAGAGGCCATTTTAAACGCTTGAGGAAACTAGTGCAAGTAGATGTGGTAGGTATCCCCTGCGCCATAACTCTTATCATTTCGCCATGTAGGGAAGTAACCACTACGCCATAATTACTGCGGTATTGTTACGCGCAAATCTGTATAACTGCACATCTTAGAGAGTTTCTTGGCGTCGTTTTCCCGAGAAGGAAACGAACTCTCGGCCCGGCGTCGACGGCGAGCTGCGGTTTAGGGCTTCTCTCTGCATAGTCTGTTGTGCCCGACGTTGCCTTTCTGCAGCCGTGCGCGTAGCTCTGCGATTCGCTTCTTCAGCAGCGGTGCGCACCTTGCGAGAAGGCGCCATCAGGTATATCGAAGAGCCAAGTCAGGTTGCTGTCGGGGCTGCACACGTCGCCTGCCGCGTGACGCATGGCACGATACGACAAAACTGCTTCAAAGGGCAGCGCTTCGTAATAATGATGACAGAAAAGTTGAAGGAGATTGTTTCATAATGATGATATTGATGATGCCTCTGTAAAGGGTGTAGTGGCGTATTATCATCATTCCACGTAACATTAGATTTGTTAATGAGATTCCTCGGCAGACGTTATACCTGTTTAGGTCTTTTATCGAAGGTTTTTCAAGCACATGCTTAGCTCAGTGATAGAATGCTCGACTGCCACGCAGAGGGCGTGGGTTCGAATCCACGCAGAATCTTTGGGAGAGCTGAAGCCTGCAACACATTTCTTGCAACAAAGCTTTACTCTGTGCTACAACTAATTCATTGCGCTCGGTTTTACATACAACGCTTTCATCGGACTTTTGCTACTTTTGTATGGTCTTCCACTTTTGAACCAATGCGACGGGACAACATATTCAGACCAGTGAAAGAGGGCGGGTTGGACTTGTGCATCTCTACTTATGGCAAATCGTTTCGCGCTTTTTCTTTTTTCGTGACAGTTCTCATCCGATAATTCAATCATTCTTGCAGGTCACACTTGTTAACGCTTTACCTGATTTAATGTTTCGTCGAATTTCTCTGTACGTCCGTGTTTGTGGGGATTTATGCAGGAAGTGCAGTTTGCGGTCCAGTTCCTTAAAACCCGTTTTTCGATTGAGTACTTGTACACAGTGTCGCGCAAAAAAGCTGTATAAGGATTATCTATGCTTTTTCCACCTCCATTTTATCGTTCTTTGTATGTAAACCTTCCAGGACACGGTGGCGGCGGCGGACAACTGCGCCGCAAAAAACGGCCCTTGTTGGGATCTCATAACAGCTCACGCTGTAAAAACTAGCGCAGCTTGCGCTAGCGGCACAAGGCTAGCGAAGCTGATGGGCACTTGTCTGGTCCGGGTTTCTTCTTCTTCTTCTTTTCTTCTTCTTCTTCTTCTTCATGACGTCACCCTTGCGAAGCATAGAAATGCCAGGTGTTGCAGCAGCTCTGGCGTCACTCGTTGCCATAGCCACGCGGCACGGCAGGCTTTTCGTGATAGGACGCGCAAATTGCGGCTGGCTTAAACAGCTTCGCTGCTAAACATTTGCACGTGTAAAACGTAACTATGTGTGCCCGGTATCCTGGGCCTGTCTGTTACTTGGCTATTCCATTCTACCATAAGGCCCTCCAACGCACCACATATAGCCATGGTTACGCACCACATGCATGTGATTTCAAGACATTCTCGCGCCACAAGCGTGTATCCCCTGATTTCAATCTGATCGCTTTTATCTCGCATGAACATTCGTTGCCCTTATCTATCTCAAAGTGTGCTTCTTATCTCATTACGCATGACTTGCGCTTGTTACCGACACCATATATTCTGTTGAGCAATGACAGCCTGTTCAGGGGAGACGAGCCTAATTGGCAAGGCAATTTACGTCCTAATTCCTTCGTCCGGGCCACGAGCACGGATTGAAACAGTCCGCCCCGTTCCCTTCCTCGATCGCCTCCATAATCGATGCTATCGCCTTTCAGACACCAACGATCTAATGCAATTACGCTAAGCCGTCTTCTGTTTTGCGCAACGAAGGCCGTGCCAGTACTCTGCGCAGCTGCAGACTTTAATGGGATTTCCTGAATAGCTTTAGTACGTGCGTGCGTGTGTGTGAGTGTACGTACTCTTTGTGCAATCACTGTGCACTACATTATAATAATCAACCAACAATACAGCATAATGGACAGTCACTCTGGCAAGCATATCTCCACATTTGGCTTACGAGTGACGTAAACATTCATCCCTCCCTTCTATATTGAGTCCCGTTTATTTATATTAATGTCTTGACAACAATCGCTTCTAGATTGAAAGACAGAACTTACAAAAACATGCGCCCTTTCGTGCACCTAGCCTCATATGACCATGTTATCGTCACATGTTTAAGCGTTATCAACAACCACAGTACCGTAACCACCATCACTAGTCAAGTTTTCGTTCACTGCAGCACAATGACCTCCTCCTCATTTCGCTTTCCCACCCGCTTGCTGTACTATACTATGCGTGGCTATGCTATGTTAGGACCTGTTTGGCACATACCCGCAATCTGTGCTCAAGAGAAGAAATAAGTGCGCCCCGACACGGTGGTCTAGTGGTTATGGCACTCGGCTGCTGATCCGAAGGTCGCGGGATCGAATCCCGGCCGCGGCGGCTGCATTTCGATGGAGGCGAAATGTTGAGGCCCGTGTGCTGTGCGATGTCAATGCACGTTAAAGAACCCCAGGTGGTCGAAATTTCCGGAGACCTCCACTACGGCGTCTCTCACAATCAGAGCTGGTTTTGGGACGTTAAACCCCACAAATCAATCAATCAAGAAATAAGTACTCGCGCCAATTCCGCGCGTTGGGCACTGCATAAAAGAAGCGCACGCGCGCTTATTTCATGATGACGATAGTTTTATGCTGACATTGGACGTAAGAACAAGAAGCTTAAAGAGGCTTTGGTGTTAGAAGCAAAGCAGTCTAGCCTGAGTCTCGCAAGTATCAAATATCATCACTCCGTCTAACCTTTTCACGATAGAGAGTGATTGACTAGAATACGCTGAAACCAAACCTCAGATCTTGCGATAAGGGCACCCGCTTTACGGCAGCACCGCTTTTGTCAATGCCACACTGAACCTATTTTAATTTATTTTTACTTGTACCGCGAAGAGAAGCTCTCATGTTTCCTTCTTCATCTGCGCTTATCAACACGTTTTCTAGTGAAGTGCAAAAACGAAAAAGAATGTTTTAATCATGTCAGAAATTTCTGTCGCCTTTGTGAAAAGTTTCGTAGCTCAAAATGACGTACGTCAGCGCAGAAGCCCGCAGACGATCTTGAGGGCTTCAGAGAACCAGCTTTGTAGCCACCGTAACAAATCTACGACAGGAGCGAGAAAGGAAAAAAGAGTGAACACTTCTAAACTTTCCACGGAAAGAAAAATGCGATGGAGAAAGGCGTCGCATATACGAGACGTGCCGTTCTTGACACGCTAGCTTCAGGTGTAACTTTTTTTTTGTCCGGTAAATCGCTGAGAAGGGCAGCAAAGTGAAGAATAATAAACAGTAAATAGAACCCCGAACAAGAAAACAACATTCACAATGTAAACAAAATGTATGCTGTGAGCGTGGCCGCTCCTCTACGTAATCGCACCCATGCATTTAGAAAGCCTGATTTACGTGTTCTCAAGAGCTCCCCAGCTTACCGATAGAGGCACCGAATCTGCCAATATCGCACGTTTATAGATTCCCGGCGACACCACACGAGCGTGTATGCACTGCGCTGGCTTTAGAGTTCTTTGTAATACATTGCTTGGCTTTTATTTTCTTTTCATTACGTCACTTTTGCGGAAGAACAAAGCACAACATCGTGTTAGTCCTGCCCCACGAATGCCTTCATCTCACCACCATAAATCACGAAGGCCCCGTCGATGGCTCCCTCCTTCGAAGTAGATCTCGCCTCAGCACAGAAGAGTCCTTATACCACGCTCTTTCGTCTAATTCCCGTATCGTTGCCTCGTGTTTACGAGAAATCTGGGCTATAGGGCTTGTTCGCCTTTAGCCTATGCATGTGTCCTTCATCGTACGTGGGAATGGCTTGTCCTTGACGAGCAGGATGACTTCCGTATTGGTGGGCGATGCCCCGTAAGGTGTGACAGCACATTCGGCGCCCACACACAAGTGGCTTCAGTGCAGCTAATATGAACACCGCATGAGCATGTGAATGAAAATTTTCGGCCTCCGTGAAATTCACTCTGAACCTCTAGTACTGAGGCGCCATTCCTTATCTGCACCACCGCACGGCGGGCGCATGCATTATCAGACGTAACAGATCTCCTTTAAAGATATCCCGTGTACAAGCACGCGCGTACACAAGCTTGACGCGTATTTCACAGCATTGATGCTTGCATCAAGCGTGGCCGATGAACAAAAAGCAACGTGGTTCTTTCTATCCAGCGGCCGTGTTTCGAACGAGCGCCCCGAGATTCCTGGCGCGTTTCCACACTGCTGACGGAGTGTCGCCAACCTGCTATTATACTGTTCGCTATAACTATTACAAGCGACGCCCACGTTAATGGCATTTTTCTTTTCAGCTAGTTTTTTACCTTCTACAGCATGTTATGCACAGTGCTTTAAAAGATCGACTTTGGTTATCCTTTAAGACTGGCGGCCGCGGGGACACAGTAGTCACGGTGGCTAAGCTGCTGATCCGAAGGACCTGGGTTCGATCCAGGTCGCGGCTGTCATATTTCGTTGGAGGCGAAATGTCGAGGCCCGTGTGCTGTGCGACGTCGGTGCACGTTAAAGAACCCCAGTTGGTCGACATTTCCGGAACCCTCCACTACTGCGTCGTTCTAATCACAGATGGTTTTGGGACGTAAAACCACAAAAATCAATCAGACGACAACTTGCCCCATAATCGCACCGTGTTTATGGCACGTAAAACAAACCCCAGCAATTATCTGTTTGAGCATTTCGTTCGGCTTCTTTATGCTTTTTTTTCTTTAGTGACGTGACCGGATAATCTCAACGAGTCGGCTCACGAGGCTGCGCGAGAGCTTAGCTACCACGTAGCTCCGACACGCTCCATAAACTATTCCTTTGGGATTTGGGGCGCGCCCTCAACCTACAACGAGCTTACGAAGCACTTTTATCTCGAACGCAGGACACCCAGCACCCGAAACTTAACCAGGCACAAGCCTTGACGCTATACGCCTCGTGCAGACGCGCACTTATCCCTTCCTTTTAAATTGATCTATAATTGTACTTAACTGCTATACTTCTTGCCACGACTGTGGCGTGATAGCCACCTGAAAACAGATGCTCTGGCAGTGTGCTCGATCACGTTCTATCCGTAGGAACGATCGAACCAGGTGGGATGCTGGCTTCCTTAACAGGTTTCTGGCTGACCATCTCTGTGCTGTACAGCAGGCCCGATCTGCAGGACATCAATAAACTTTCTTCCATCCATCCATCCATCCATACCAGAACGGTGAAAGAGCATCCATCGAAGACGGCCATTCTTAAGAGCCTCTGATTTAGAGGCAACACAGAGAGGCGAGCTATAGCTGGTAACAACTTATCTTTGAAGATTTTATCGCTGCCAAGACGCGGACGAGGAAGGTACACGCAACGTGCGCTTACTAAAAAAAACTGAAAGCTGTATGGCGTCATAAAACAAATATAACCCAACCACACGCACCCCCGTACGTGTGCACCGTTAGTCAAAACAAACACAGGCACACATAGGCAAAACCAGAAGCAAAAAAAAAAAAAGAAGCTATCGCCCTTCAGCTATCGAGCCCCTTTCCTTGAGGAGCGCCACTTACTTGCCCGAAATAGCTAAAGACGGATGGCTGATGCAATTGGATGCCTTTATGCATATGTGAAAAGCTTCTGCTTACTCACAGTACACGGTATGTGGGTGAATTTATTAAGTGGTCAGCGGTTGATAGAAGCAAGAGACGTTTAAAATATCGATGGGGAAAGAGCAGGAAAGCGGTTGATTGGACAGAAGGGGTTGCAGGCATACATAACAGTACATCGTAAAGGGAAAAGCTTGTACGAATGAAACTGAGCGGTAGAGGTAACAAGGGTGTTATATTGTAACAGAGTGAAAGATCTTTGCGACAATAAGACTTGCGACTGCTAGTTACACACCGTTTCAAGGAGTGTGCCAATGGTTCTCACCTTACGTTCAATTTCTCTCATATGAATTTCTCTCAGCGAACTTTTTCCGGAATCCCTGTAAATTTGCGTTGGTGTACCTATTTATAATTCATTACTTGGAATTGATGAGCTCCATGCCTCCCTATTAGAGCGATATATTGCTGCTACAGACGCAGTAATGAAGAGCATCACTTCAGTGCCTGCGTACTACTAGTTCTGCAGGTCTTGGTTAGTATGCGTTAGTAAAAAAAGGTATCCTATCTCAAAAAAAGTTTGCTTCATAAAACGAGATTGCAGCTCAAATCAGCTAATGGAAGGTATACCTGCGAAACCACTTCAGTAATGATTATTCTGGGCCTTTAAATCAATTTCCTTTTTCAGCTGCGGCTAACATGCTACGTTACCATAGTTTATTTACACTTTCGATAGCCTGATCAAGGTTTGCTTGCGAAGATAGCTTACAATAAAGCACCGGCACCGAACTCACGTAAATCTTGGTAATGGACTTATCTTAAATACCATATCATGAAGAACCATGCACCTTATAGTACATCCAACCGCATATTTTAACCTAGCCTTTATAAATGCGAATAACATTCTTTTTTCTATTCATCGTGGAGAAAAGGGTGTGCGAAGCAGTTCTAGGATTCTCTGCATTACGCTGACTACAAATAATTTGTTACGAGTCCTAGAGATGGTGCATATACTCCGCAATGTCTCCTTTGTAATTTTCTGTAACGAGGTGCAATCGCGCGACAAAGGAGCACTTCGGCAAAACGCATACCTAGTTCCTCATAGTGGACACTCCTGCGACCAAAATAAACACTGGATTTTTACGTGCAGTTACCACGATACGTTAATGATGGCACGCCGTAATGAAGGGCTCCGTAAATTCTGACCACCTCGGGTCCTTTAACGTGTACTGATATTGCACATTACACGGGTCCTCTAGCATTTCCCGGGCCTCCATCGAAAATGCGACCACTGTGGCCAGTATGGAAATCGAGTCCTTGCGGCCAGCGGTGACGCACCATAACCGCTAGAGCACCGCCACGGACGCCTCTTTGGTTCACAGCCCAGTTAAGTTCGCCGTCTAACATCGGAAAATTAAGAACAGCATGGACTGCGTTGTGGCATTACTGTGCGTCTTATTTACGTTGTCCTAGGTTTAACGGGCTGATCATCATGATCGTCTTTTTTTACTATTAATAAATGTAACTTAAGAACATATTGGTGCCTATGTGTGGCGCCGGCACTGCCGTCATCTTTACATGGTGGTTGTCTTCACAAAGTTATGAGCAATTCACAAAAGTGAACGGATAAGCACACGGTCTCGAACACATAATCAGTCACTACTCCAGGCACGACAGAATCATATGTTACGAATGGTCACACAACTGCACCGTTCAAACAGGAGAGTTCAACATGACCACGTAACGCATTTTGGTCATCTTCAAACTGACGCTTCATTGCCGCACCTCAACCACCACAGGCATGTTCACAGCAACAAGAATCTTGTACCTATACGCTTCTAACAATGCGCCGTGGAAGAAGGTGACCTCTGAACTAGCTTTTTCTTCTTCCTGTGAAAGCAACAAAGATGAAGTTTGTTAGAACCTTCCAGTACCCATGGAGTTTAATTCTTAAGGAAAATGAAAAAGAAAGAAAGAAAAACACTCGGTTATTTAGACGAAACTTCTTTTACCGTACATGAGGAAGGGTTCACACATGCGGCAGAGACGGCAGACTAAAATCTGCGTTGTGTAAGTTTGATTGGTTTTAACTCCCGCCTAAACTTGGTGGCAAAGCAGAGTGGCATAACTATACGGTATAGAGCACATGCATACGCGCGATTCGGATAGAACAAACGCAAAGCGTTCGCAACGGCGAAACCCAACAGAAGGATGACCCGCGTAACAGAAAGCTTTCACAAAAACCTTCACAGTAATATACATCATTTGGTAAACGGCGTAGGAATTAATGCCGCTGTTAAATTGTATTTCTGAGGACAACACAGAAAGGATAAGAAATGTTCATCGTTATCAATAACCTATCTGCGCTCGCAAGGCGACTGCGCTTGATAACCTAGAAAGCACACGCAAAAAAAAAAAAAAAAATATCGAGATGCTAGTCGAAACTCTAACCTGAGAATCCTGCGCCTGTACTTTTGACGGTGTCTGCTAGGGTTTACGTAACTATGTACCTTTAAAAATGATATGCGTTGTCTTCTAACGGTATCCACTACTTAACATGCCATATTTTAGAAAAGTTTATCGTGTCATTGTGGCCGTAACATGAAATAAGAAAACGTCTTGCGCTTTGTGTTACAGCGCGTGCAGTGTTCCGGAATAAAACTTATACCTTCGTTTTCTCTTCTGATATTTAGTATGATATGACGATATTAACGACAATGAAGTTTCCAATCAGCCTAAACAACTTCAGTTTTTCGCTTTAATTTCCCTCTACATATCGTAGGAAAGCGATTGAAATTCCTCATTTGCGCACAGGCGTGGAGCTGACAACCTTTCGGTACGTTTGTTGTAGTAACGACCGGCATTTTCATGGTCCTTCTTATAAAAAAAAATAATTATGTATATCTCTCTTTTTTACAAACGACGCATCATTATCCTCCTTCACTAACTAAATGACGCTCACCCAAAAACAAACATGCATGACTGTCAAGCTGTGTGCAAGCACTTAACCGCCGTACCGGGCGAACTGCAGCGCGCGTAGCGTGTCCGTTCCTCGCAGACACGTAACGCCAATTACAGCTGGTTTAATCAAAGGCGCGCAGTCGCGTGCTGCCAATCGCAATCGTCCGAGATCGTCCGTCTGTATATCTTCTCTCTCTCACCCCCTTCTCCCTTCCCTACCGTGTTACCTACCGCTCGAAAAGCCTGGCGATGTGCTGGGTGAGCGTTATTATTGCCACCGAAAAAACGCGCTGCCGTCTATTTACTCGGCCCGCGGCGACGGCGGCCAGATTCGGTGCCTAATGAAATGCGGGCTCACGTACGCGGACTGCACGATGCCGGGAACGCCCCGCAGGCCATGTACCGTCACGTTAGCCCCGTCTCTCTGCAGTGCGAGCTCTATGTTGTACTTACTGCACGCGCTCTGTAGTCGAGCTCGCCTCCTCACTCGTTTGAGTGCGCGTTAGTGATTGTTCAAGCTCTCGCGCGAGATCTATTTCTGCACTGTCAGTGGGGTGGATTAGCGATGAGTTTAGAAGGGGATGGTGTTTCGACTGACCTTGGCGAAAGATCTTGGAAAGTGACACTTTTGTTCTCTGGTTGATTTTTTTTTTTTTTTGAAAACTCTCAGCACCGTACCGTCTAGATCGCCTTTGTCTGTAGAAAGTGATCTTGAGACCGACTGCACACTGCGCGAGATCGACAGCAGCTGTACCTATCTTGACCACTTCGTCAAAGCCCCGCCACGGTGTTCTAGTGGCTATGATACTCGGCTGCTGATCCGAGGGTCGCGGGATCGAATCCCGCCCGCGGCGTCCGCATTTCGATGGAGGCGAAATGTTGAGGCCCGTGTACTGTGCGATGTCAGTGCACGTTAAAGAACCCCAGGTGGTCGAAATTTCCGGAGACCTCCACTACGGCGGTTTTGGGACGTTAAACCCCGCAAATCAATCAATCCACCACTTCGTCAAACGCAAATGTACGCGAAGGCAGATAAGAAACACGCACACGGACAGGACGTCTGCGCCCGGTTCACAAGATACGTTTTACGATGAAAGTGTTCGTTATAGATTATTAAATGCAAAGCATTTCTTAGCGAACTTCGGCGACTTTGAGCGTATCTATCTATCTATCTATCTATCTATCTATCTATCTATCTATCTATCTATCTATCTATCTATCTATCTATCTATCTAGCCGCCTACGATTTCGTGGTCTCCTGGCCGTTTCGCTTTTCTTAGCGAACTTCGGCGACTTTGAGCGTATCTATCTATCTATCTATCTATCTATCTATCTATCTATCTATCTATCTATCTATCTAGCCGCCTACGATTTTGTGGTCTCCTGGCCGTTTCGCTAATCGGATGTTTACGAAAATTGGTATGCCACATCCTGACTACATGACGAACATAAATGACAGGTAATAACATGAAAATCATGACATGCATGTCATGAGTGGCATGATTTACATGCCACGGTCTTGGTGCTCTCCTGGCCGTTTCGCTAATAGGATGAATGCGTAAATTGGTATGGCACAACATGACTGCCTGACGAACATAAATGGTAGGTCATAACATGAAAATCATGATATGCTTGTCATGAGCGGCATGATTTACATGCCACGCGTTTCGTTAATGGGACGTATACGAAAATTGGCATGCCGCAACATGACTGCATGACAAATATAAATGACAGGTCATGACACGAAAATCATGACGTGCATGTCATGAGCGACATGATTTACACGCCATGGTCTTAGTGCTCTCCTGGCCGTTTCGTTAATGGGTGTATACGAAAATTGGTGTGCAGCAACATGACTGCATGCGGAACACAATTGACGGATCATAACATGAAAAGCACGATATGCATGTAATCAGTGGCATGATTTACATGCCATGGTCTTGGTGCTCTGCTGAGTTTCGTTAACTGGATGTGTACGAAAATCGGCTTGCCACAATATGACTGCATGACGAACATAAATGACAGGTCATAACATGAAAATCATGATATGCATGTCATGAGCGACATGATTTACATGCGATGGTCTTGGTGCTCTCCTGGCCATTTCTTTAATGGGGTGTATGCGAAAATCGGTATGCCACAACATGACTGCATGACGAACATAAATGACAGGTTATAACATGAAAAGCACGATATGCATGTAATGAGTGGCATGATTTACGTGCCACGGTCTTGGTGCTCTCCTGGCCGTTTCGTTTGTCGAGTCACCGTTATGCCATTTGCGACAACGATACGAGATGTTGATATGTTTTGTACTTAATTTTTTAATTTCTTTTTGGTGGGTCAATATCTACGTATGGACATTTCTCTAACGTTACGGACGAGACGTACGCTTGTAAGGCAACCCTACGGCAACGCTTGAATTCGAGAAGCCACATGTTCATACTCTTACAACAATCAACGATTCCCTGTCATGCGCCGCCACGCGAAGCGTACTCCGCTTTCGAAGACAACGCTTACATATGCTAATAAATTACTTCAAACAATAACATTATAATTTCTTTGGAAAACGGGCTGACGTGACGCAGAGGGCGAGAAATTAATGCACCAAACCTGATTTACCCCAGTTTATCGTTAATTATGTCCAGTACATTTACTGGGCATTCTGGTTAAAAAAGGAGGTGCATACTGCACGTGAGCAAATGACGCGTGCTTCTGGTTTAAAGATGACAACGTGTCAAGCCTGGCTGTTCGTATACAAAAAGGTCAGTGGCTGACGGAGCGCATATACATAAAGCGATCCAGGACCCCGATATAACTCACGTTCTTTCTCTTAAGTGTCCCGTGACAACCTATGTCGAAAGTCGTGGCGACGGTGGTGGCCAGCTGTGTGTTCAAGCATTCAGTCACGCCTCATTGGGGGGCCTTGAAGAATGAGACAAAGCGGCGGCATTTCGAAAGGACCAAGCGCGCGCCGAAATTCGCGCCATCAGCGAGTTTCGCAAGCCGCATGTCTAGACAGTGGGCGATCGCGTTAATGGCCCATATTCACGCTCGTAAAACCATACCGCCTTGGTCCTTGGTACCGTAAAGCCGAGGATTACGGACAACAGTGGTGGGATCGCACAACACTCGCATCTCCTCCTTTCTTGTTTTTTTTTCTTTTTTTAAATCCAAGCTGATGCAAGGGTTGCCTACCATCAGCATGACTGAGGGTAACAGGGCTTAGCATTTCGCACTCAGCTTTTAAGTGTCGCGCTATTTGTTTCCGCGAAGCATTAGCTGCTTTTCCATCGTAGCGCACAGGGATAAAACGTGAGTCCTTGGCGGTACGTGCTAAACCCCTTACATAATTACGTGGCCCGCACGTGATGGGGTACTCCGGCGTAATCTTTACTACCTGAGCTTCTTTAACGTTTGCTCAGGTCTAGATGCACGAATAAGTGGGATGCGACCGCCTTGGCCACTAATAGAATCCGAATTCTTTCAGCTTAGTAGCACGGCACCGTAGCCTCTATGATACCGCCGTAAGGGAGGAATAAAGGCGACCCACGTCGCATGATGTAGAAATATTAACGCAATATTTAAGAGGCAAATGCGCATATAGAAAGCACACATGCTCAGTGCCACTGTTGTGAGTATTTTACGTGCGTCTCTGTGTCTTATAAATTGCGCTGATGTTCCCCGTATCATGTTTAACCAATTAGCCTGCCAGTTACCTCTTTAGCCAGGTCACGGCGGGAGCTTAAGCAATAGCTTACGTTACGTAAATGTAGCACGATCTTTTAAGTACAGATGGTTTTATCTAGAGACCGCGTATATTGTCACGTGCTTGGGACAATGAAGGACGCCGTGTCTCAACCGTTAACGGTCTAATTCCTCATTGGTCGAACCGGTGCATAGACTCCCCTTTTTCCTACGACGCAGTGGTGAGCAGAATCGTCTGTCGTCGACAAAACTGAACAGTAGCAAAATGCGTTCCCTTTTATACAAGCTTCGCAGTGCTTTCCGGTGTTATCACTGATGCTCGCGTAGTATATCGAACGTACTCGACTTCAGGCGGCATGCAGGCAATGTTAGTACGATCATCGGAAAGGTTCGGGAAGGTGCGCGTATGTACAGGCTGAAATGCGAAACGAAAGAAAACTGCGTGGCGATACTCCGAAGTGCGGAGGCTCAGTTGTCTGGAAGCAAAGGCCTCATTAAGTAAGGCGAACAATAAGCCCAATAAGCCAGGCCACAGCATCTCACACTACCGTTTATTCAAGAAGCAGTCGAACAGTTATCTAACCATTTAACAACACCTCCATTGTTTCAGTATTTAGCTTTTCTTGTTATCTTGCCGGTGTTAAAAGAGACATCCAGTAAAGTAATCTTTTCGCATTACTAAATCCCATAAACGTTATAGCAGGGCACATATGGTGATCCGTAATGTCGAAAGGCCTTCATGTCAAAACCGTTTGACATGTCACGACGAATACGACGATTCTCGCCCTCGCCTGCACTGAAAGTACTGCAGGAAACACGCCTTCAAACACGTTTGCATAGACCATAGACTAGAAGGCCGCATAGACATCCGACGCTACACGAAGACACGACGACTCGAAAATATCGTGACGACTCGAAAATAGAGATTTTTTTTTATTCTGCTTATTTCGTCTCAATGCGTTTCATTCATGCAGCGGTCGTGTTAGTCGTGCTTCTCTCGTCGTTTTTCAATGTCTGAAGCAGCACATGTGGCGTAGGAACAGTCATCCTTGTCGTTCCCTTATTGCATTTTGAAGTCATTTTCTCTCCTCCTCCTCCTCGTCCTTCTATCTATCTATCTATCTATCTATCTATCTATCTATCTATCTATCTATCTATCTATCTATCTATCTATCTATCTATCTATCTATCTATCTATCTATCGTTCTCGGCGGGTAATTCACATGTTAATCTGAATGGAGCTGTGTCCGACCAATTACGACTAATATAAATAGGAAGTAATTGCGTCAACGGCACACTTACCGATCGCATGCATTGCACGCGCCTACGGAGCACTAAACTTCCGCGCTATTTCCTCGACGTAATCGGTCGAAGCCACAGCCACAGCGAGCTTGACGTGACTCTTACGATTGGTCAGCTTGATGGCTCTGATGTTAGCTAAACAGTACGCGTAACACAGCCGAAACAGTCAACGGTTTAGCGGGTGGCCTTGTGATGCCACCGTCATTGAAGTGGGTAGATATTGTAAGACGGCGCCCGGTACGATGGTAGAGCTTTTTGTGTATTAACGCAACCGCGCGAGCAAGCAAGCGAACACCAGCCAGCCAAACGACGATGATCATCGTGAGTATGGGTTATGTAGAGAAGACGATGATGATCATGAGGATGGGTATACACAGATGAAGACGCTGAACTATACACAGTTAGCGATCACGATATTCCGAACTGCAGCTAGGTTAAGAAATGGCATTACAATGCTTTTCCACGCATGGGGATGCAGGGCTTTGAATTAATGAACGCTTTCGAAGAGCCATGGAACAGCTCGAAGAATCGTCAACTTCAGCCACCATCCCCTATTTCTTTTTTGTGTGCCTCATGAACCGTGTTATGAGGACGTGCTTGAGATGTATATGCTGCCCCGAAGCACATATGCATACGCATTGCACAAGAGCAATCATTTTCGATTTCTTGACTTGCGGCAATGTGCCGTGAAGCGGCATATTGCTGCATTTCTTTGACGCACACAGCGTGGGCAGCAAATGTTACGCTTTTGGATATGGTTTCTAACCATAGTAAAAACTCGGACACCCCATTTAAATTTCCACAGTCGCCGCCGCCGATGGTCGTCATAAAGTACAAGCTTGATACAATCCTATCTGACTTGCCGCGTTGTATGATGCGGGTGAGCAGACAAGGATGGTTAAGTATAACTTCTTGGTATAGTTTTTAGTTTCTGAAAGGTATAATTTCTGCTGAAAAGACCCTACGCATGCAGAAGGCAAACATGACGACCGGTTCCTAGGACGCCGTGCTCGCGTTTCTCGTTTGTGTGGTGCCTCTTTAGGGGCAATAATGCCTTTCGAGAACGATAGCGGCTTGATGTCAGCACTTGCGTCACAAGTGGCTTTGGAAGTCACGTGATCAAGCACACGGGGAAGAAATGGGCTTACATCTTCTCTTGTTGCCTAGCCCTCGTTGTGCATAGCTGTCCGCTTAGCTCAGCGTATGCTGGGTCCACGCTCCGCATCTTTGACGTAACCTACCTTGGGCGCAGATGCTGGTCAAATCGATGCGTGTGTGGTCTCTTCGTCTGTGCGGTATTCACGCAGGCTTAGCGCGATAGGTCACGTTAACTAAATTTTTCTCACATATCTCGTGTTATCACACGATATCTAACGATAACTCACGTTATCTCAAGCTTGGAGGTTACGCTTGCTCGCATCCTTCCCTACTTTGCTCACCATGTCAATGTCGTGACAATTAGAGCGTTCGCAGATATAGAGTGACGTGTGTCAAATTTTTCAGGAAAAAATAAATGCTGTACTAAACGTACCGCACCTCCTACAACGAAAACTACCGAGCTGTTGCTGTTCTGCTGAGAGGGGCGAAGCCACACGTGCAAGTATTCTGAGAGCCCCGAACCTGCGGCTGGATCTTATACACATCTTTGTGTGTTGGCTCATGCTCAACTTCGCTAAGCCCCAGCTGAAATTTCTACGTGAAAGCGCCTCAGTCTCTTTTGGATGCCCGTCTATGCCGCAGGGTAACCTGTGCGAGCAAAAAAAAAAAAAAAACTGCACATTCACTGCATGTTACTTCTCCGGCAGTTTAGTTCAATTATCTGAATGCGCCGAGACGGTGGCCATAGGGATAGGCCTGTGGGCCATGTCTTCTGATCTTCATGACCAACTTTCTCGGTTAACAAAGTTTGCAAACTCGTACTCTCAATTATGAGCTTTTCAACACCGTAATTTTAGTTTGCTTGACGTGCGGCTTACGCCTTACGGTTGCTTGCGTCTTCGTAAACCTCTCATGCGTTCCTCATCTGATGCCCGACGCCATGCCTGGGATACATGCCTCAAGCCCAGAATCTACATTCTGCTGACAGCAGCCAAAGACTCTTGTGACAATGTGCACTCTCGGATGGGGCGGCACTCCTCTATTTCTCTCCTCTACCTCTTTGTACCCCCCATTCCCCTTCCCCCAGTGTAGGGTAGCAAACCGGAAGCGCGTCTGGTTAACCTCCCTGCCTCTTCCTTTCGTTGTTTCTCCCTCTCTCTCTGTTTTCCACTACCTTCCTTTCTAAAAAAAAACAAAGAATACTTATTTGTATATAGCTTACATGAGCAAAGTATCTTAACAACGTTCGGGCACATGTCATGAATCCCTTCTTTATTTAGCGCACACAGCGTGGTCAGGTCGCTTGTGATATCGCTTGTTTTCTATTCGCTTGTATTATGTTATATGCTTAGACCGGGGTCATTAACTGAGCTTACCTCGCCCTCTGTCTGTTTCGCC
This sequence comes from Hyalomma asiaticum, assembly GCA_013339685.2. Taxonomy (NCBI): domain Eukaryota; kingdom Metazoa; phylum Arthropoda; class Arachnida; order Ixodida; family Ixodidae; genus Hyalomma; species Hyalomma asiaticum. The sequence continues at coordinate 60,767,482 of CM023484.1, forward strand.
TTCTTTCATGGAGGACAAGTGACTCTGCTACTTTCGAAATCCTGTCATTCTTGATACTCTTCTGCAGACGGACTGTATTTCTGTCGTCTGTCAGCGAGAACGAGGGCGCGATCAAAAAAAAAAGAAAGAACAAGGAGACAGAAAATAACCCACGCAATGTCGCTTCTGTGAAGCGTACTCGACGAACCGCACTGACAGCTTCTTGAATACAACTTGCGGCACGCAGCCCAAACCACTTCAATCCTCTCTTTCTTTTTTTCGCTTCGACAATATTTCTTCTATTCGGTACCCGACTGGAATAAGGGCCTCCGAATTCCCATTATTTTCCTTTTTTTTTCTTTTTGCATGCATTCTTCTTGAACACCGCGAGCCACTTAGAGCGCAGTCGAGTCAAACCACTGCGGCGAGCCAGAAAGGGACGCAGCGATTCGAGCGTGCGTTATTTGGGAATCGAGACTTCTCGTGTTTGACCTATTTTTCTTCTAGAAGAGAACGTCGAGGCAGTCTCCTGCATGTGCAATCGTTGTGCCTCTATATAGCAGAGATAGAGAGATGGAAAAGGCTGCAAGTCCGCTTTCCCCCACTTTTGTTGCTGCGCCGCCCTTAGCTTTATTTCCGCTCCATTTGCCATCTCACTGTCTGGCTGTCTACGGCGGGCGCGCGCAAGTTGCGACTCGTTTTTGTTTGTTATTTGCGTGCGTCGTATCCGTTCTAATTGGACGCCGCCCAGTCCCCAAGACCGTTTTCGTTGTAGTTCTTCGCATTTGTCCTCCGAATCCAAACTTTCTCTTACTTTCGGAGTCAAAGAAAGCGAAAGAAGTTTGCTCGCTTTCGATGTTTGCGTGTGTTGTGCGGCTACTGTACTGTTTTGAGGTTGTACCCTTGCCGTTTGACAAACGGGCCCTCGTCGGTCTGAAGGGGGGCACAGTAGAGTGCTTGGCTGGTAACGAATGCGTGCATTCGCCTGCAGGATCGCTCGCGAAACCGACGAGGGGGGTAGAATTTAGACTGGATCAGCCGTACGCGTCTTTATCATGCCGTCTTTAGAACGACTCAATTCTAGAAGACTAGCGTAGCGGGTTGAATACGACGCGTCATGGCGTAGCGAATCGATTCAGGTTATAGTGTTGTCTCTCATCTCTTCTCTACTTTATCATCCATATGCTGCGTCCCTTCAGTTGTTTCGTACCGCCGTCAGCGGTTTCAAAGTAGGCCCCGCTTCTGTAAGCTCGGGTTCTATTCTTTCTCTGACACCCGTATAACCATCGTCATTTTTCTTGGTTGAGTGCGTGGCCTATACATGTTCAGGGACTCACGCTACAATTCCTCAATATCTCCGGTGCACAGTTCAGTGATCACGACAATAACTGCTTCAAACCGCGCTTCTCATGGACACCTTCAGGATGACATGTTCGACCATTCTGTGCGGCCATGAAGTCGGTCGCTCAAACGCATTGTGCCGATACTTTCAACGGAACGACGACCTTTCTATAGAAGACACAAATGCTGCACCGAACTATGTGCGTAGGTGAAGAATTAGTTCTGAGCGGTGGCATCCTCCGAACGATCTGGATCGGTGCATCTGTTCATCACCGTGACTCAGTATTCCCGACAGCTCTAATAGCCTCAGGAATGACGCGTCAAGCACCGCTCGCTCTCGTTGAAAACGGCTTCTGCTTGATACAGCTTCGTCAAGTAAGACAGGGTGCGGTGCCCTCAGCGACTCTGCGCTACTACTCACGTGAACTCGATGTCGGTGGTGTGTGTCGCAGCCTTGACATGTCGGGTCAGGTCGAGCCAATGTAGCGGGCTGGCGCCCTCGAGTCGTAACGCGCTGCGGTGTGTCATTTTCAGGAACGGATTCCTCGAAGCGGGTAATGACAGGAACACGTGCCAAGAAACCGAGGACCGCGTGTTTAGGGTTGGTCGCGGAGCCCCGTCCCGAGTCGAGACAATTTCCTGTCCGCGCATGCTACAGTGCTCGAAGATCTGTAAATGTCGCGAAATTCGCCGACGCCTGCCGTTTTCATATCCCCTAGGCGGTGCCCGTATAAAAGTGGGCAGTTCATTTCCGCTCGTGGAGGGAGAGGAAAGAAACAAATGATTAAGCCTGTTCTCTCTTTCCATGCAACCTTACAATATTGTGTAGCTTTAGAACTGCGTAATTACTGTATTGTGTCAAATACAGAAGCGTTGCTCTTTAGCCACTTCGTAACGGCCGACAAGCCAGCAGTATGAGTAAATAAAGAAAATAGAAATGTGACGTGGTTCTGGATGCGGGCCACAAGCCGTATTCAGGTAGTTGTTGGTTTTGCGGTTCCTGCTGCTGGTGGTGCAAGCAATGATTACGGTAGTATTGATTTATGTTCATGGTATTTTGTTTCTTTAGGACTTTACTGTGAGATATTCATTTGCATCCCGTATCTTGCGTCTGTCTGTCTGTCTGTCTGTCTGTCTGTCTGTGTCTGTCTGTCTGTCTGTCTGTCTGTCTGTCTGTCTGTCTGTCTGTCTGTCTGTCTGTTAGACCAACACATTTTATTGAAGCTACTTGTTTTGGAGCTATGCTAGAAAAGCAATCTTGAAAAATTTTGCAATGAGAGAGTTATTTAACATTTGCTAGTCAGCTTAAGGTTTCTGAAACCCCGCCAATATTTTTAGGTTTTGCTTTTACCTTGCGTAAGACATAATAGACATCCATTTCCGTACAATGGTGCTATTATAGGCCCCGCCTACGTATACAGGCGACTGACGGCTGCTTTGAGAGTGAGATGAGGATGAGTGGGTGAGTGCATGTCGCTCTTTATACGTCATTAAGAAAACCTACGGGCATTTGAATTATCTATCAGAATGTCAACCAGTTTACTTCAGTGTAATGTGAGAAGTCCTGCTAATTCTCAGTTATGTTGTCCTTGCTAATGTGAGAGTAAACACAGCTCTGACGTCGCCTTAACAGCTTTAACAACTCATGCCAGCAATGCTGCATGTCCCGTATACTTTCTTTTACCTGTATCTGAAACTCTGAATGTGCGCACAACAATATCGCGGAACCAAGCAGGAAAATCCAACAAAGAGCAAGAGATTATGGAGGACACAACGGATTAATCTGAGAGTTCCCACATCTATGACACACACAGCTTCTAAAAACCGCGCGAGGTTACGGAAGTAATGACATGACGCTTTTTGTAACTGCAATCGCAGTGATGCCTCAACTCTCATGCATAAAGATCGGGACAGAGCTGCGGAGAGCACTAAAAAAAGAAAAAAAAAATGAAATAAGCGTAACCAATGAAGGGTGTTGGGTCAATCTGAAGAAAGAGCAAAAAAAAAAAAAGAAAACAAAAGAAACAAAAGGGAATGGGCGGCTGTACTGTGCCTGTTTTTCTTTGTTTTGATTTGATGCAGAGAAAAAGCGGACAAGGAAGACTACCAGACTACCATCGATTGCGATAAACTCTAGTATCCGAAGAAAAAGTTGTTCTAATCTCATGTTGGGCCTAGGACCAATAACGCGAGGCAGTGTACGGTGTTCTGCAAGTCAATGCGCCATCAATAGGCGGGGTTGCCAATATTATCCTTAAGACCGCTCCGCGCGCAGTAAGAGTGCAGAGCCGAGGCGAAATTGATAAGGAAGCGAAATCTCTACGACTTCATTTTTTCCGTTGCTCGCACGTCAAGCTGTCAGGATGGCCTTTGCTGCAGCAAGCAGCTGTAGGGAGAAAGTTCCGATCTCCATCTCTGAGACTCGCCGAATTCATTTGGCAACGGCCGAAAATTTCACGCGACTCGGCACTTTGCGTAGCGCAGGAAATGATTACTGTTCTACCGTTTTACTCATCGCGCTGCTTGAACACTTCCACCGCACATTTCGCTCGTTGTTTATTTTGCTTATTTCTTCCCCATTCTGAAAACAAATGGGCAGCAACTCATTCAAGTGCAGGGTAAATCGGAGATCAATGTGGGCATAAGAGATAGATGATGATCATAATGATGATGAGGATGATGGCGATTGCAGTGACGACGACGTCGATGCTCGTGGTTGTGATTATTATTATTATTATTATTATTATTATTATTATTATTATTATTATTATTATTATTATTATTATTATTATTATTATTGGTTGCAGGGTGGGCCAGGACGGTGAGTCGACAACAGGCAAGGCAATGATGTCTGTCCAAGGTTTACAGAGGTGAGTGAACCTTTAAGTCAGTTTCCTAAACTAAACGCAGTGAAACTGTTATGTGGGGCTTCAGTCTTTCCAAAGAATGCGAGCACAGTTCTGCATAGTAACCGCTACTAATACAGGTGATGTCACATAGCACAACAATCGGAGTAGGCCAAACTCACGAATTACGTTAGGTATATCTGAGAACGAACGAAGTTAGCAACGGGACTGGCTGCAACGTTCCTTCGTTAGCGGTATACTTTAATAATACGTCATACCATCGCCGCCGTAATTTTGGAACGGGCAAGGTCTTTTCTCATATTATAACGTTGAATGCAACGCGAATAATATTTAAAGTATTGGTGGTGAGATTCACCAATACTGCGAATATTCAATGAGAATGAGGTAGATGTGTAGTACCACACAGGTAACGTTTCAGTGCGATGCTACAACAGTGGATAGCCAAAATCAGCTCTCCGTAGATGTCGCGGGCATCTCTGGATCTTTCTTCAGAAATTGTTACTGTTTGAGAGCGTATTTTGCATCGTGTATAGCTTTAATAAAGGGGGGGGGGGGGGCACAGTTGATAATTCTTAATTTACGTCACTAGGTGTTTTAATGCGAAAACATATATACGCCCCGTGCAGCGAAAAAAACCGCTGAGTCACCGGTGACCAGCGTTACCTTCAGATGGCAAAAAAAAAAAAGAGAGAGAAAAATCTCTGGCAACCAAGGGACGACGTTATGATTCGGCGTTATATGACGTCATACGATGATTTCATATCGTGATCTCATTCCACAATGACACGTAGCATGGACGTGTACGCTCGTATAGCAGGCCCACCCAGACAAGTCATGTTTTCGCAATGACTGAATGGAAGGAACTGGTTGATTTGGGGGGTTTAACGTCCCAAAACCAGCTCTGATTATGAGAGACGCCGTAGTTGAGGACTCCGGAAATTTCGACCACCTGGGGTTATTTAACGTGCACTGACATCGCACAGCACACGGGCCTCAACATTTCGCCTCCATCGAAATGCAGCCGCCGCGGCCGGGATTCGATCCCGCGACCCTCGGATCAGCAGCCGAGTACCATAGCCACTAGACCACCGTGGCGGGGCCTGAATGGAAGTTAGGAGATTTATAATCATCTAGACCTTTAAGGCAGAAGCCATAGAGTTGCACGGGTGGCTCACCGTTTTCTTCAAGGTAACATAAGGTAACATATGGTACGTGCATAATATCCATGGGATTTCTTCAAAATCTCACGGATACGCACGTACCTGATCACGAGGAGCTTATACGCCCTACGGGGCGATGAACTTAAGGAGATCTCATGTGGGGCATAACCCCAGCCCAAGATACTTGGATATGCGGTACACGTGATTTTTCGTTGAGCGAAAGCTTGTCGCATTTGAGAACTAGTAACCTAATGTATAACGCAATCTACGACTCAACGCGTTACTAAAATTGCACCAGGCTTTCGCTCTCCAATGCTACAAAAAGTGCAACACGCAGAGGGGAGTGTGATATTGAGTTCACTCTCCCTCTCTCACTCTCTCTCTCTCTCTCTCTCTCTCTGTGTGTGGTGTGTGTGTGTGTTACTACCTATATTCTGGAATATTCCAGTTCATTTTCTTTGTGTGTTTTCCACGTCATACTTGTTACTCTCTTCATTGAAGCTTTCCTTGGTGGTTGATCGAATGTACTGTTGTCATCCCCCCCCCCCCTCATCTGCACATCTGCAATGCCTGATCTTGGACCCATAGGGAAAATAAATAAATGAAAATGACAACATTCTATGTGTGGCCAGCTACATTAACTCTCTAGGCTGAACATGGCGTCGCTTGTAAGAAGCCGTTGAACGTGCACAACAGCTGCAGGCCTGAAAGCTAAGTCCCTTTCCTGGATATCTGCGAATGAATCACGCTGCTACAGTCCACGCAGGTGTGGGAGGAAACGCACCTACGCAGTCTCCCTTCTCATTATTTTTTTTTATTCAGTGGCTCGTTCTTTTTTAATTTAAAGTCTATTTTTTGCTTTTTTGTTGTTGTTGTTGCACCGTATTCTATTACAGCGTCCTACCCCAGCCGCTCTCTTGGTGATTGAACACGTTTGAAATTTAAGCCGTATTTGAGATCAGCCCGTGCTCACTCCTTTTGTTTGTTCGCTTGTTTACTGAAAGTTTTACCTTCTCGTGTGCTTGAAGGCCACTGTTCTGATACTAGTTTTATCATAATAAGCAAAATAAAAAAAGAAAGAAGCAGAAGTCATTACTGAAAGTGTGAAAACCTCGTAATGCGGTGCCAAGAAATTGAGCTGTTTAAGCGAGTCCAGTGCAGGCTTTCAACTATGAACAGGATATTCTTTACAGGTTTATAAGAGGTTTGCGCTTGCATTTTATCTTGACATTACTTCACTAGCCCGCTCCAAGATTGCAATATGCACCTAATATCACTCCGCATTGAGACTGTGGAGCTTATTTATATTGTTGGTGGAATAGGAGAGGGGGATGATGGCTTGGAGCTATTGAAAACCGTGGTATGATTATGAAAGGTGCCGTTGTGGGGAGCTCCGGAAATTTCGACCGCCTGGTGTTCTTTAAAGTGTACTGAGCCAGGAGGTGAATGAGACGGGTTGGTTCATGATGATTTTTGGTGCACGCCGATTCGTTGATATCCTGTTAAGCTTTTTTAAGCCTACGTATTTCGAGTGGCGCTTTTCAGTCAACGGTCCCTCAGAAATCAGAGACGTTGAGGTATAACTTTCAGGACATCCAAGAAGTTTTAAAAAGAAAACATCCTGAATGGCTCGCCTTTCTGGAACAAAACAGACTGTCAGGACGAGATAATCTGTTTTCCGGTGAACTAAGCACGACATAAGGTAATCTTGCAAGCAACCACAGCTCTTTAAGATTTTAGTTTTCTTTAGGGGCGAAGCTCCTTAAGGTTTGGGTCTGTCCGTCCGTTGTTCCTAGTAGCGCGTTACCTTCAAAGAAATGAATGATGCTACTTGTGGGAGGCGCGCCCTCGGCGCGTGCCTCTCGGCGCGTTGATTATGGAAACGCTCTTTCTTCGATGAACGCGCTACCAGCTCGCAAAGAAGGAGAACGCGCCCTCACCCGCGAGAGACAAGCTTGACGCAGGCAGCGTCATCTAGCGAGTTTCTTGATTGAAAAATACCGACTGCTCACGCTGGAGAACCGTTCACCGGCCATATATATATATATATATATATATATATATATATATATATATATATATATATATATATATATATATATATAGGCACTGGATCTTGACTTGCAATAAAGTGCCGGTGGGAGATTTCACTTGTGCGTAGTTGAACCATAAGGATTCGTAGCGTGCGCGTTAACTAAATTAATCCGGAACTCGGCACGATCTACGATGAACCTCCGGAGCTCCGCCCAGTCATCATCATTCACTCCGTGGACATGCTGTGAATTTTTTCTGTTTCATTTAAAGATTTAACATCGTCATTGCTGTTGTGCTCATCGCCTACTCTCGCTGACCCATTAATTCTGACCCTTGATGACAGCAGCGCTCACCGCAAAATATCGCAATACGCAATGACTAAGTCATATATTATTTTTTTTCTTTGATGCAAATGCATCAGCCACCGTAATGACGTCTTTAACAGTACCAGTGACTGACACATCTCCTTTAATTTACGGAACTCGTGCCATACGAGTTCCGTAAATTTACTCCTTCCACTTACTGAACTCCTTTCATTGAGGAACTTGTACAACAGAAAGTCAGACGTCGTTGGAGGCATGGACCACGAGCTAAAAAATCCGGCTAGGCGCCACCCCTTCCAAGATTTATGAAGAGAACGTAGCACGGCAGCGCTGTCGTGTTCCACTTTTAGAAGGGAAGCGTAAACGTGTCCTCCCATTTAAACCAATTTTAGTGTAACAACATTACAACGAATACAGCTAGGCCCGCGGCTTAATGTCAACATACGTATCAGGATTATTGTGCACCAAATATTTGCAGACTCGTTAAGGAATGCCGCGGCATGGTAGTTTAGAGGTTAAAGAAATGTAAATGCACGTGCGAGCTCGCTTCGTATCACATCCTTCAACTTACGTGGCCCCACACGCCCAGCAAAAGATCTTGGAAGGCAAATAAACAACAAGAGTACAGCATAAAAGCTTCCCACGCATACAACTGCTTGCGGAATTGAGCCATGCTGTGGCGTCCTCACATTCGAATACACGGGATGCAGCTTCTTTTTTTTTTCTTTAAGTTGAAGGAGACGCCCTCCAATAAAGGCAGAACTATTATGTGCTGCAGTGCTCTGGCGCCCCGTAAACAGTCTGACGGTTGATTGCCCATTACCGCGATGAATCGTCGTTTTCCTGCCCAGTAATCAAAAAGACCCAAGTGGTACCTCGAGTTCTCGCTAAACACACCACATGAAAGCTTCGCGCACGCCACGCTCGTGCGCTTTTTAAAAGGCTGGATTCGCGCTGATATATTCAAACTCGATATACACGAATATGCGTTATTTTTAACCGGCCGTAGAAAGAAGGATTGATGTTGACTAAGCAGGAGCAACTCTCGTAACTAGAATTTTCCCAGGAACAAAGAGAGAAATACGCACGATCTAGATTTTGCAAATAAAATGCACGAAAGAATATGCGTTTAAGTCCATAAATGTAACGCCCATTTAGAAGTATGTACCTCTCTTTCCAAGAGAATAAAGTTATTTCAGTTATCCCTCGTCTTTTCTTCTCATGATCATTTCATGTCTTCAAGTAAACCTGCATGGTTTATATTTTTCCTTAATGTTAATCTTGACTAAAAAAATTACGTGATTACAAAACCAGCATGTACAAGTAATACGACCAGCCTAATAACGAAAAGCTGCTAAGGGCAGCTAGGAAGACTAGAGAAAGAAAGAGCAGAACACAAGACGTGCCAGCCTGCATGGTCCCGGCGGCCACTAAACCGCTCTAATACAGCGAAGACCAACTGCCGTATTCAAAAGTATGCTAGTCGTAAAAAAATTCTATAAATTACTAGGTTCAAAAAGACAAGCGTGTACAAAAAGGAAAAAACAAAGAGTTCATTTTAATGGTAGTTTTAAAGATTCTGCATGCAGCTTTGAGTACACAGAGCATAAATATTTGTCCAGGTATCTTCGTTTTATTCGAATGTATACCAACTGAGGTATAGTATTCGCCATTCTCTTGCGATGGCTTCGTATTTTCGCTGGATTGGTCAGAATGATATGAAATTATGCATAATCTATTACGTTTCTTTTAATTCTAGAGTTCGAAAGTTCTGGACACGTATTTACAAAGACCTGTCGCGCTATGACTGTTCGTAAAAAAAAGATTTTCTCGATCCTGTCAAGGAAAATGTTAGCATTTGGCCAATGTCTAAAAGCAATTACAAATGAGAAACTTTGTGAATTTGGCTCTTTTTTTTTTTTTGACATACGCCCACGAATGTCTCCACCGCACAGGTGCAATACAAACTCGGGGTGTATTCCAATCAATACTCGTCACAAATTTCACAGCCTTTAAAATGCAATGAAGGAATTTAATTGTTTTGTAATTGACGTTTGTTGACCATAAGAACCATGCTGCACCGTTCACAAGGTACTGAATCTAGAAGGAGAAGTCGCCGTTCGAGGAGCTATTTTTGTGAGATGCTCCTGGTATATCCTAGCAGCTGGTGAACTTTCGGTCAGTTTAAGCTGTTCAACTTCGTATTCTTTACTGAACAATTCATTCGTGATTAAGTATCCCAAGCCTCAACGAGTGCATTTCGTCAGTTTACTGAAACTCGTCCGTCCCACGTTCAAACAAGGCAGAGCCTTGTAGCAATATGGACGCTTGAAGTGATGAAAGATTCTTCAAGATGGAATGTCTGGGCTGACAACCTCCCGAGAAAACACGATTGGGAGGCTGCATTAAACTTATACGCGAAAACCAGACGAATCATTGCATTGGATGCTGGCGTAAGTGGGAACGTTTAAACGGCAAAAATGAAAAATTTTTCATTTGGAGATGTCCATCGAGCCAGCATTTCGGCAAAAGGACTATGAGCCGAGGACAAGTCCCTTTGTCGAAACGTCGGATCCAACGACAATAATGTGTTCAGTAATCTTTCATCGCTTCCACATGACGGTCGTACTTGTGTCAGAGAGCAGTGCGATCATTCATTTAGTTGGAGAATACATGATCACTTAATCCTCCCATTGCCTCCTGTTGCGGAGACATTGCACAATCTTGTTTCTAGCCTAATTGTCTCTCTATAATTTTCCTAGGGCGCATTGTAGTGACTCCGCAGAAAGACCGATTCCTGTCCGCGCAGCTCCCAGCTATGAATTGCCTTTCTTTTTATTATTCTTTGTTCAGTTTATATCGTTTTTAGAAAAGGCTTACATGAGTATGGTGTTGCCTCAAATTACCCTGCCTTCACAACGTTGTTCACAGGTCAATTAGTGTCGCGTGTGACCTAACTGTTGTCAATAGTGAAATACTACGCCTGCCTTCACGACGTTGTTCACAGGTCAATTAGTGTCGTGTGTGACCTAACTGTTGTCAATAGTGAAATACTACGACACTAGCTTTAGCATAACAAAGAAAAAAAGAAGACGAAATAACCATCTAAACATTCGTCAGCTATCGCACGAGTAAAACATTAAATAAAAGCGCTAATCACCCAGAGCGTAATTTATTCGCAGGCAGTCGTATTGTTTTCCTAGTGTGAAAAACCCTACGGCAAGCGTCTCAAAGACAAGCGAATGCAAACACGAGTGCACGCCGAGTTGAAAGGGCGCCGTAATTAGCCGGGGCCTATCACTGTCAACCACCGCTCCTGTAGACGAAGCGCAAAAGAATGCGGTGCAAAGGAGACACCAACTCCTTAGTGCCAAGATTGTGGAGAAAGACGTTCTCACAACTCCTCCTACGCTCTTGCTCACGCCCTTTAACCCTCATTAATCCATTTACTGCACGCATTCTTTATCTTTGTTAGACAGAATCCTCAAAGGCATCCCGTCTTCGAGATGCGCTAATTAGCTTTCCTTTTTTTTCTTTTCGGCCATGTCTGCCGCTTTCGTAGTCACACACGCGTTGTTGATTCTCTCTCTTCACTTCATCGATCGCTCGTTTATTATTTTCCTTTCATGTTTTATTTCCTTCGTTCCTTTTTACTTCGTTCTCCCAACACGTGCATGGGGAAAAAAATCCTTCCTTCAGTTCCACGTTGCAAGCCAAGAGCAACAGCGTTGCTTGCCGCTGCTGCTAAATTTACCGGATGCCGGGGAGGCGCGCGCGCGCGCGCGTGCGAGCCGGCGAAGCCGGCATTCGGCCGCCGGCGTCATGGCGGCACCGTTACGTCCCCATGGCAACCAGATGGTGAGGCGCCGCGGAGCGTCACGTGACGGGTCACGTGGCTGCAGCCCCGCCACTGCAGAGCCGAGGAGGCCGCCATTAGCCGTTCGGCCGCCGAGTTGACACCGTCGCTCTCCCGCCGGCGGCGTCGACGACTGCTGCGCGCGCGGCCAACATGGGCGGAGGCGGCGGTTACCTCCTGCTCGTCCTCAACCCGCCCTGGACGCCCGAGCACAAGGAGGCTATCTTGCAACGCGTCGCCAAAGGTGAGAACTCGTGCACGGGCCGGTGTTTGTGTTTTTCTCCCTTGCCTGCTGCAGCCGCGGATGTCGATATTCTTTCTCCCACCGACGCCGGCTTCTCCCCGTCGGCCGAAGTCGCAGCATCTCTTCCTCTCTCCTCTCGAGCGGGTCGCGAGAGAGTCCGTACACTGGTAGCAGACGGCAATCGAATCACGTCGTCTGCTTCGCGATTAAACCAAGCGCTAAAACCAAATTCGTGCATGCGTCGTTAGTTCCTCAACTGACCGTCACCGAGAGAATGAAACGATGCATTTGTGTTGCGTACGGAGTCTTCTACTGCACATCCTTTCAACATTGGCGAGCGTAGAAGGCGAGGTTCGTTTGCAACAAGATTAGATCACGCACCTTCGGTGTTTCATCAAACACGGTCTCACAAAAGAAAGCGATTCTTTATTCATTTTCTTGCCCGGTCTTGTGTGCTTGCGAGCTCGTTTCTTTCAGGGGGAACTGAAATGAATGCGAGGAATGCCGGGTCGGCGTGAAACTGGTTCTAGTCAATTTCGATCCAGTCGAAAACACGCGTTCTTTTTTCCTCGATGCCGCCGCGTAACAAGCAGGTCGACAAGCCGTCGCAAAAGAAAAAATAATAACAACAAAAAATAACCAGCGCACCGACGTCTTTCAGACCTATAGCTACTACGCGGCCGGGCTACGCCTTCATTCATTCTTTCTTCATTCATTCTTTCTGTGATACGAACGTTCTTGTTCGTATCACACCATTCCTCAGTGAAAGCCCGCACGTAGCGGTTTCAAAGCGATTGTCCTTTTTTCTCTCTTTTTTTTTTATCGGCCGGGTGATGCAAACAAGGTGCCCTCTGATGTATCGACGTGAGAGCTCGCCTAATGAACGGCAAGTTTCTGGGTCTCCGGAATTTCGTCGATACCGGGGCGGCTCCTTTTTTGTTTCATTTTTTTTTCCGGTTCCGCCGCGGCGACCTGACCCCTTGGTGTTGGCGCCGCGGGTTCAGTTATTGACGTTAACCAAGCCTAACCGACGCATGTATGCGTCATGCTCCCGTTTCTTTTTTTGTCCGCGCCGTGTCAGAGCCATTGAAAAGGCGTGTACTGCAAACTTGTCCCAGCGCCCTGCGAGCGCTGCGTCGAGCTGTCAAAGATGTTTGCGCTACTAGAGGACCTTGTTTCTAACGCTGTAACTCACTGATATCGCAAATGATACTGTCTCCAGTCGGAATCCAGCCGACGTTGAAAGGACCTTTACCCATTTATTTTTCTGGCCTCGATTTTTTTCATACACGGTCTCTTTGTTTAGACGCCACGGGCTTACAAACGGCGTAGCACTTATCTGAACGCGACTCGATATGAGAGTTCTTACGCAACGTTTCGTAAGGGCGCTACTTTCTGCTCCACTCGTACCTCGGCGTTTTTTTGGCTAGTCTGAACAACGTAAGCATCAGTAGAAACGTATCCTGCATCCTTAACTACTATGATTTAACGTGAACGACCAGCAGTATTCATGGGGAATAATTGCGCGGTATTACTGCTCAGACAAAAGCACCAGTGTGTGATTTTATCTTGGTAATCCGGCTGCAATCCCCCCTTTCTTTCTCATCTGTTTCCCCCTAATCCCTAAAATCAATCTGATCCGCACCAGTGCCCACTGTAGCGACAACTGCAGCCAGAATCGCTTTGCGACATGTTTGTATTTTGCTGTTGTAATCTCCGAGCGCCGCCGATTTTAATTAGGGCCGATTGGTGTCTGTACGTTGTTGCACTGTTATAGTGACACCACGGTTTCCAAACACAGCCAGCTAGCGAAAAAACAGTCAATGTAAACTTTGAGCGAAAGAAAGAGCGAGTGACTTTCATGAAGCGCTAGCTCACTGACCGATTTCCCACGAAGCCTATCAGAGACACAAAGCTAGTATTAAACATCGGTTTGTTTTAATGTTATCTATTGCCCGTATACCAAAACAGGCCTTGTTTGTAAGTAAAGGGAACAAGGCAAATCCTTCGAATACAGAGCTCTGAGCGCTAGCCATTATGTTTCACTAAGTGACTATCACCATGTTGATTATACCTAACTCTGAAGTCAAGTGTTCTCACAGCCAGGTTCGCCGTCTGCAATCTAACACACTTGTGATTTTCCAAAAGTATCACTTACGAGTCGCGTTACTATTTTTTTTTACCTGTTGTTAACACTCTGTTGTGCAAAAAGCACTAGAACCTTTTCCGCTAACGCTGCTAATTAAGCTATTGGCTTATTAAAAACAACAGGGATTCTAAAAGTTCCAGGAACAAAACAAACCAGTGATAACAACGACTCAAGGTCGTTCCCGTCTTCGTGCCAACTCGACGCGACTGCTAAGACTCGCCAGTGCGCGTCCACACCCACGTCGAAGCGCTTCGGTCGGCGTGCTCGTACCTTAATCCTCGTCATCCCCGTTCGCAGAGCTCGCCACTGGCGTCGCTGGATGCTGGCGCGGACACTCCCTTTTCGATTGCCTCCCTTTCCTTTTTTTTTTTTTATTTCCACCAGCCCATTCACTAGTCTCCACCAGCACCGTCAAAGCTCTCTTCCCTGCTATGCAACTGCGTTGTGCGACGGAGCCATCGCTCCGGGATAGTAGTGCGTGACTCCGGCACCCTCCACTCACCCTTTTCTGTCTCTCTCTCTCTCCCGTTACCCCTTCCTGCTTTGCGTCGCCATGTTTCTCCTCTCTTTTCTTCATTCACCTCTCTCTTTCATTCTTGCTCTCCATTTTTGTCATACTCCCAGCTTGTTCTCTGCCCGTTCATCGCGTGCCACTTCTCCTTCTATTACATCTATTATATTTATATTTCTTTCTATACGTCCGTCGCACGCTGCTTGCTCCGTGATGCGTGCACGCTCTATTGCTTCCTCTACACCTAATGTTCGTGCGTGCGTTCGTCGCGATGTTTCACCTCCCGCTATTTTCTTTCCTTATTCTTTTTTTTTCTCCGTGCCCTCGTGTCGACTGGAGCGTTAAAGCGGCACTGAAACACACGCTACGCCGTTCTGCGCGCGAGTGGTGGCGTGTTGTAGTACAGGGCTGCAGAGGCGACGTCGCTTGAATGATGCGTCCGCCTCAGTCGCCTAAATGTACCGGGTGAAAGAGAGGGACGCGCGGTACCGTTATCGCCGCGCGCTAAAGAGCGCCCTTAAAGGTCATCGGTGTCGCTGGTGAAAGTGTTGCTCGTGCGAGTCAGTTTCCGGTCTCTTCGGCATTGTTTTCACGCCCCTGCTCGTCGTTGATCAAGGCCGTGTTTGGCTTGAAAGCAATGGTCCTTGAATGGAACGACTACACTTAGACAAAGAGGTTGATGTTTGTTATATTATTTTTAGTCTCTCACAAGTGACTCGATTTATGAGCAGTCGTCGGTGACGCTGCGTGTCACTTGAATGTAGCTTCGTTCCCATTTCTACCACTCCATAGTGGAAAGAGTTAGAGTCAAATTAACGTGACAGCGTCAGTTTCTTTCTTTTCTTGTAATGTGTGAGTTGTAGCAAGCGTAACTAGCTACGTTTACGCGAGCTGTGGCAGGCGTCGGCTTATAGTTGTAAGTGTCGTTTCGATTGTCGGTTCGAGGTTTATTTCTGTCTACATGTTTGCCCGAACGGACGTTCCTCGCAGAGTACGCTTACACAAATCTCTACATAATTTGAACGCTAAGTGCAACCAACCTGCAACGCTCGTACAAATTTTTCATGAAACCGTGCAAAAAAAATATCAATTATAATGGGCATTATGGAACTATACGCCGGTGAACTAGGGGTTGAAAAGATTTTTCCTGAGGCAACCTGTTTGCTTATTATTATTATTATTATTATTATTATTATTATTATTATTATTATTATTATTATTATTATTATTATTATTATTCGTAGTAGTAGTAGTAAGTGGTAGTAGCAGTGGAGTTTCTCGCGTTTTCAGTGCAGCGGCTTCTCAGTGACCACTCTCATATTTTTAATTCGTGTCCTCTACGAAGTGTAGTAGTTGTCATACGTTCGCTACGTCAAAGTCAACGAACTCCGTCGCCCTTCACACGCGATTACGAGGATGGCGGTACTAAAATGCAAGGCAAAGACAGCGCTCGTATTCCTCCTATTTACCCCTTTGCTCGTAGGGTGCGACGATACAAAAATCTTGGGGTGGGCGCGGCATTCGGTCCCGCACAAATGTGTGCGCGCACAGTGTTCCACCGCCGCTATCGATTGGAGTTTCTCATATACGGAGGGACCGGCAGACGCTTTTAAAGGCGGCCTCACATAAACAGCCCTGCGACCATAACGTAAGGCGAAGCGACGCAGCGATCATTCACCCCCAGAGACACGTCGCTCTTTTTCCTTTTTTTAATCTGCAGCTATATTTATATCAGGCGAGCCTGAAATGCGCTGCCCCGTTTGCATCTCCGAAAATAGACACGTTTCAGTAATAGCGGTTTCATCACGCCCGCGCGATATACCGTGTTTACCCCGGTTTATCTGTTAATTTTTTTTTTCATGCGAGTAAACAGCTAATCCTATTATATCGCTTCCATACAGGATCGGCGAAAACGAACGGGAATTGGGATGTATTGAAATAAATTACGTTGGTATCGCTTTCGCTTATGAAAAGCGCCGTTCGCTCGGTCTCAAAACAATTTACGATATCCCAGTTGTTGCTGTTTCTTTATTCGCCCAATAAATAACAATTCGAGCGCGTTCGACAAACTCGGGATGTATGCTAATCAACCCTGTATAGATGTTGCGCTATCCGAGTTGCGTGGCATAATTCATGTGCGATTTCGATAAGGGTGAATATATAAAAGCATCGTGCACGTGTTCTCTCCCAAGTTAATAATAAATTTAAAGCGGGCAACGAGGCCGGTTCAATGGCTCCTATAATTCAGGCTGCATCAATATACTTATGTCACGAACAGCAGCATTTCAGGATGCACCAAACCTGGGCACTTCAAGCGTGTTTCCTTCATATACTAACGACGTAACAGCGTACGAGAATTACTCAGAGAATGATCTTAGCGTGGTCTTGGTTCTTCGATGTATGTGACACACACACACACACACAGTTCCAGCTCAACGTCGTGCAATAACTATATGTACATGAACGTATCCTCTCATTTTCTTCTCCGCATGTATGTACCAACGTGTATAACTATACATACAGACTTCATTTATTCTGTATCCAATTTAGTTCGACGTAATGTGATGTTGCAAAGGTACTTCCGTTTTCGCGAAAGATGTCCTTTGTTATTGAAATATAACTGCAACAAAGAAAATCCGTGGTCATTATAGAATAATTAACCTATTTATTTTTTTATTTTATTAGAAAAAGGGCTGACGGCAAGAATACAAAACAATGTCATCCCACTGCTACGCTCAAGATCGCGGGTTCAGTTATCTCACCATATATTTCAGATGTCGTCGATGGTGTAATCAGGGGTGTGCTCATACTTATACTCGCGTAAAATATTTCGAGGTGGTCCGATATTTGCGATCAATCTTTTGTTAACGGCGCCTATCTTGCGCACAACGAGTTTCTGCGGGTCTTCGATCCCGCATAGGTCAGTTCATCCTGTCTTTATTCGTCGTTTAAGATATAAAAGAAACGGAAGGCATTCCATGTGTATATCGTGCACGATGTCTGAGTAGATATATCAGAAACGACACGCACATACTCACGCTCTGTCAACAGTCAACAGTACAGGCGCTGCATGCTGCACATTTGAGTTCATCCTATTGCACATCTGCTCAACATCCTTTTCACCTGCGTTGTTCCTTTTTTTTTTCCTCGCGGGGCCATATTTTCCTGTACGCCTGCGATTTTTTAACCAGCTGTGGCATCCCAGTACTCCGCGTTTATTCGCACGAGAGCAGTATACTTGTTAACACTGACTAGTTTTGGATAAAGTTGGTGCTGAATAATTACTAACGTTGGTTAGGGTTTGCTTACTATCCTACCATTGGCGAATGTTCGTTTACTGCTGCCATATGTTGACAAAACGGTGGCTATATTTATGGCTAATGTCGAATCTCTGCTGTTTCAACAGTAACTTATCCCTTCATTGTATCCAGATCCAACGGTGCTCTCGCATGCACGAGCGCAATGATTGTACTTGCTCCTGCCGAAGCTCTTTCCCTCCTTTCTTTATTTCCTTCGTTATTTATTCATTCCTTTCACACCGTATCGTTCGCCGTTCCTCGTCAACGGCAACGCGGAAGAGCACCGCTGACGACATACCAGCGGACACGCCCAAACTGTCCGACGAACCCTTCTCCGCCACTCCCTCTGCAACTTTCACCCCCACCCCACCCCTCAACTCCCATTTCAACTTCTGTCGAAATTCCTGGGCATTCTGCTTACACAGAGCGTAAAGAGAAGCACCTCCGTCGACGGAGGGAGCCCTAACCGCGGGTTGAGTAACGAGTCCCGTGCCATGGCGGGTTTTCAGCTTCCGGCGCCAACATTCCGCTCGGTGTGACGTAGCGTCTCCCCGTCTCTGCTTTTCTTTCGTATGTCTGTCTGTCTGTCGCCAGCTTGCTTCTCCGTATCCTCGCTAACCCTCGCCCTCCTGTTTTCTTTTACTTTTCTTTTTTTTTCCCGTCTGCTCCGGAACTTGCATGTCTTCTCGTCTGGTCCCTGCAATGTCGTGTGGTGTAAGTGCATTTGGCCGCACGCCGTGCAGTGTATATATGGCACGCACCGCGCGAGTAGCCACTGCGATTCATTCACACCTGCAGACCTAGGGCATGGCGTAGTCACACCCTTATTACTTTGATGAGAGTTTTCTTCATAATTGAAAAGGTGCTCATTCTGTACTCCTTGCCCTCTGCGGTGCTACCTTGATAATGTTTGTTTTGTTAACGGTCGTACCGCTCCCTCAGCGCAGGGTGGCAAACCGGTCAATCAACCTTGTTAAACTGTGTGCCGTTCACCTCTTTTCTCTCTCTCTGTCCCATCTATCTATCTATCTATCTATCTATCTATCTATCTATCTATCTATCTATCTATCTATCTATCTATCTATCTATCTATCTATCTATCTATGAAAATGGATACTCGTCTAAGTGAAGTGAAAGGTTATTCAAACAAACATGTACTTAATGAATCGGAGCTCCTTTTATGCCTCCTCTGACCATACGTATCGCGCGAGCTACTAAAGGGGAAAATTAGATCGTGTTGTTTCCAAAGGACATGCAAAAATTCGCGAGGCTCCAAAGACGGGGTGTACGTGCGATTTATTTCACGGAACAGATCTGGGAGTATGTCTAATTCGTAAAAAAAATCAAAAAAGAAAAGTGCAGCTTGTTCTTCGGTAACGACGCTCGGAATAGGCTGGCTCACTGGGCCAGTTGGCAGCACTCACAAGTGTGCGCTACTCACTCTTCCGTCAAGATACATCAGCAACGCGCCATCTGCTGCGTGTATTGAACGACGTTCACAACCACACGCGGCACGCGATGCGCACAACGAAATGTCCAGCGTCGACTGCGCTGTCAACAACGTCGCAAATCTTCAGGAAGAAACGCCCAATTTTTGTCACACGCTGTATATATGTACAGCCGCGTGCCAGGCCATAATCATGCACACGCTAACAGCTTTGCCTCTCATTGTCACAACATCACGGCCGCGAGTCCCTGAGCACAATGCCTATAATTACGAGACCCGTACAGGCGGCGCCCGCCCCTGGCGCTCTCGCCAAACTAAACCAAACCATTTCGCGAAAGTACTCCGCTGGCAACTCGCCCGCTTCCTTCCTGACCATAACGGACGGTGCGCGACGGCGGTTAGTGACCCAGACGCTTGGTGGTTTCGCTCATTCCATTTTTTTTTCTTCCTTTCGTTCTCTCGTCTCTCCTTCTCTTCGTTCTTCCTTGGTTCGCTCCGTCCCCGCCCGCCTGTGCTTCCCATATTCGCTGTTTTTTCTTGCAAATCTTTCTCTTTCTTTTTTTCTTTTGACAAGGAGCTCTTAGCGTGGACACCGTGCTCGGCCCACGTCACTCTTCCCGGCGCCACCGCGCCTGTCTGGGTCTGCCGTCGTTCGGCGCGCCGCCGTAGTAGTAGTAGTATAGTAGTAGCGGCGGTCTGTCGCTCTTTCCAGCTCTGACCCTGCCTTCCCGACGCAGCTACGAGCAAATCGATACGTCTGCCATCTGCCAAAAGCTTCGTCGCGCGCTGTTGTACGCATAAAATACGCACACACGTACAAACACACACACGTACATGCACCGCCGTGGACTCACGTCCCTCGGTCGACCTGACGCCCCGAACCGATCCGCCATTTGTCATTTATTTATTTTTTTCTTGTTCTTCTTCTTTCACTAGTTCCGCATCGGGAGACGAGGGGGGAGGTGAATGGGAACGGGGTTGGGAGACTTTGGTTCACGTATTACTTCGAGTAATTAATGTCAATTATGGTAGCCGGTTCACTCTATATACCTGATCCGGCTGCGCCCCGATTATAGGAGTGACGACGGTGCGGTGTAGGGTGTCGTTCGATTTTCAGGCGCCCTTATACACTATTGGTTCTTTCTTCGTCCCCAGCATATAATTTCGTTCTTTATCTTTTTTGCTTTGGTGAGCGTTCCGCTCGCCTTGGGCGGTTCGCAGAGTGGCTGCCGGAAATGTGCCAGTATAGATGACAGCCTGCGAAAAAAGCACGAATAACGTTTTAAGCAGCCAGCCTCGCTTGCGTTATCGATTCTGCTGTGCGGAGGTAATGCTCCTGTCCATAGTTGTGCTACCCTTACTAGCACTGTGAAAAGGCAAAATAGTCAGTACGACGTCCTGTCATCTGAAGACGGCTTGCTTACGTCAATTTTCTTTTTTTTTTTTTCAGCACCATTGCTTCTCTGTATGCATAGTAGAGGCAAGTGTTGTTCTTCGATGTATGGTTATTATCCAGGAAAGGCCGAACAGGAGAACTTCGAGATTTGCGTTGCGTTGTTTGTAGCTGTCACATTTCAGTGGCAGTTACGTGTGCGCGTTCACCGCATAACTTGATTCTTCTCCGTCAACTGTGTACGTAAGTGTGTTGTTATACAGACACTTCGTAAACATGTCATGTTCACGAGACAAGCAGTACCTAGCGCCGTATTACAGAAAGTGTCTTTCCACATTATTGTAATGGTAAACTGCACAACCGTTTATAGGCATATTGTCGCTGATATAAGTCATGCACGCAGATTTTCAATCACAGAAATGAAAAAAAAAAAAAGAGCTATACTTGCCAACTGCCGCCAGCAGAGGTGGAATGCCTGAGTGCTCCATCTATGGGAGATAAAAAGGAGATAGAACATATATGTGAGCAAAGCATAAGGGGAGCACAGTGAACGGAGAAAATGGGAGGATAATAAAGAAAGGTTCTGTCACGTCACTATCACCAGAACAATGTATTCGAGCCAGCTTAAAGCAACAGGAACTCGTAACTAAAATAAGAAAAAGAAAAGCTAACCTGGGCATACAGTTCCGCAAAGTGTTATTTCATCACCATATATTAAAGTCGGCAATGACAGCTCACTGCACTGCGCTTTCGAAATGGATCTGAGCCCCTTGCTTCGCGCAAGGTTCCTTACGTAACTGCGCAAGTAGTAGAAACATAATCTCGGCTCTCCGCGTAAGTGGGGGAATAATTTCAATGCCGCCGGCCTCATTCATACCTACAGGTACACCGTCGGAGTCCTCGAGCAGAACTATGCACCTTTTGCGCAAGGAAACGTGCTTTACGTATAGGGCCTGCTTTACAGGTTCGGTTATAATGCCGCCGCGCCGTGCTCGCTCAGGGCAACACTTGTGACGCGTACGTTTCCTTAGTTCTCGTCCTTTTCTGACGTCCACACTGTTTCAGTTAATATACCTTCGTCTTACCGGCTTCCTGAGACGGATAAATTATTCACTTCCATACTTCTTACGCACTCGTTATTTTCCTTCGCGACGGTGCAGCCTTGCTCTCAGAAGGAACTGTTACCACTCAGGGTTGAAGCTCTTGCATAACTTCCATTTTAAAAGGCTCGCGCACACTTTGTCACCGCTGTCGCTAGGCCCGGTGACAGGTTCAGTCCCACGCTCAGCGCCGCCATTTTCTTTTCGTCATGCGTATGCGTGTGTACCTAGAACTCGCGCAACGTGGAACACACACACACAAAAAAGAGAGAATAGAGAGAGAAAGAAAAGGACTCAAGCTAAGTTCCACGCCGTCAAAGCCGTTGGAACAGCAAATCTGTTCTTTTATCGTTAATCATGACGTAATCGGAAATGGTGCCAAGTTATTTATGTCATGACGTATCGGTTATGTCAGTCATGAATTGGCACTCCGGCATAACGTTACGTTTTCTATTTACTGGCAGTGTCTCGATACTCTACCCTTCATCATTGTCTACCGACCTCATCCTTCACCATGCACTTCTTTCTTTCTTTCTTTCTTTCTTTCTTTCTTTCTTTCTTTCTTTCTTTCTTTCTTTCTTTCTTTCTTTCTTTCTTTCTTTCTTTCTTTTGCATTTCGCGTTATGGAAATACAGCCGCCGCTGCGGCATTCGAATCCCTAATTTCGAGCTAAGCCTTTTCTACACTTTTGCGCACCACCACGTAGTAATGGTACGTCGAAGACAACAGTGGGTCGAATTTTCCCTCTCTCTTGACACCAAGCACCTCGACAGCCCTCGACAAGGTGAACAAACAGCCTCGCTCTTAAACAGGGTGTTCTCATAACGTGCGCGCAGCTATTGCCGTAGCCACCGCTACAGGTGTACACGGGTTCTTCCTTTTCATCGCACCGGTTAGCGGGACGTTATATAACAGCAATATAACACCAAGTGTGAGCGGCAGCCCCAACGGAATAGAGGTCACTCTGCTTGGACGAGTCGTGCCGCGCCTGCAGCATCGCAACAACGCCGGAGACGGCGTCGGTTCAATGGAGCGCGAGCAACGGTGCGCCGCGTCAGCTCACCGAGAAGTTGCGGCGTATAACCAAAGCACCCCCAACCCTGCGGGGAGCACCGTTGTTGTGCGGGTTAACGGGCGACCGGTGCTGGCTCAGCGCGGTCGGTGGGGGAATGGTTGCCTCCGTGTGCGTAGGTATCTGTAACGTGCCCGCTTGCTTCGGCCTTCGCGTAAATGGAAATTTGTGCGTTGTACGCACATACCGCTGGTTCCTTTATGCCTCTGTATACGGCAGATCATTGAGCCTTAGGTTACGCAGGATATTGCCGAAACTCGCAGGGCGCTTACTATTGCTTAATATGTATTCGGCCTCGAAAGACCCGGCACATTTTTCTTCGCACTGTGTTTCCTTTATTTTTCTGGTTTCGTATTGTTTTTTTATTACGTTGAGGCGTGAAGGGAAAAGAGAAGGGAAAGCATGTAAAGTAATAATGCTCGTCTAAGAAGGGCATGGTCGCGTTATTCTCCCAGTGGTCATAACCTTAGCTATCGCTTCAGAGACGTTTGGTGGAGGAGGAGGAGGAGGAAGGAAACAGAAAGGCAGGGAGGTTTACCAGAGAGCGTCCGGTTGGCTACCCTGCACTGGGGGATTGGGAAAGGAGAATAGAAAGATGAAAGAGAGATGAGACATTTGCTATTCGAACATGGGACTAGCGTGTTCAAGCCCGAACCTTTGGCAGCCGAACATTACCTGAATGCAATTTGGCATCGTTGCAAAGGTTAAAGTCAGTCAACATGTGGCTTACACGCGCATATCCGTCTCGCATAACCACTTATCCTATGCGTTACGATGAACCACACGTTGTTTTAAATTCTTTAATGGAAACAACTTTATTTGTAATCCGGCAAAATATAGCGACACGGGGTTCAGGAACTCCCACGAGGTGTCTTTGAGGTCTCGTCTTGGTTGCTGCGTCTCGGACCACCCGGGCCTGCTCGACATCGCACTCTTTTGTTTTGAGGTTGGAGCTGCACAGAGTCGTGACGTAACTGGCAAGGGATGTGAAGCTCTTTGTGTCATTACCTGTCGCCACTTGTGTCACTCATACGTTCGCGGCCTTGCATGTCAGTTTCGGTATACGCCGAGTGACCGACACGAGAGTTCTCGATGTTTTGTACCATATTTTCTTGCCACCGTTTATTGGAGGCCGCCTTCGCATGACAGGTTAGATTGACACCTTAAAAATTACGGCGTCTTGCATGTCGAAACCACGATATGATAACGAGAAATCCGTAATGGAAGACTCTGGATTAAACACCTGCGGTTCTTTACGTGCGTCTAAATATAAGCATACTCCTGTTCTTTTTTTCTTCTTTATTTCTTCTTGCATTTCGCCCCCCCCATCGATATGCCACCACACAGGTTGGGAATCCATCTCGTGTCCTTGAGGTTAGCAGCGTGGCATGTCGCCTTCTGAGATGCCCCGGAGGGTGCCGATGGCCGTATCTTGCAAGTTGAGAGCGTCCTGTGATTTAATGCAGAAGCAGCGCTTGCGATCCAGTCTTGCCAGTTCGCGTGCAGAAGGCGTGGCTGGGTACGTTCGCTTCGTGGTTATATATATATATATATATATATATATATATATATAGTATATATAATTAGTATATGGAAATGGTTGCAAATAATATTTACATAATATTTACATAGGCCTGCTGGTATGGCAGTGGTCGACGACCACCGCCTTCTCCATAATTTGTATGTCGACCTAGAATCTTGCGTCGTTAAGCCTCATGATACAATCGAGCCTACTAGTCTGTGCATTGAATTGTTACCATTGCGCGACGTCACGCTTCGACGTCACGTTGTCTGTCCCAGTCAGCGTGACTTCGACTGATTCGTTATATCCGTACCCGTAATTCCCCTACGTCGCAACACTTAGCGTTCTTTTCTCTACTCGGCTGGGATCTGCCTTGGTATACGCGAGGTTCTATCAGGAAAGCCTGAAACGAAACATTCAAGTAGAAAGGGCGAGATCTTCAGTGAAAGGCGTTGCAGAATCCCCTCTGGGAATTCCGAAAGTATTTTTGGCCACTAGAATTTCAAATGAAAGGCGTTGCGATTGTTGGTCGGTTTCTCTTTAGAATTCAAAAATCACGCGTGAGAGACCCGACACGTTCGCACCTGCGAAAATGTTCCCTTACTTTTCAAAGCCGCACGTCAGCCTTCCTTCAGCTTGCGACATATTCCTTCTTTGTATCTGCTAGTCATGAATTTCAATGCTTCGCTTCGTACCAGTCCGACAAGCTCTCCTCGTGACTGCTGTCTTGCTAATAGCTCCTCTGACGTCTTTGACTTTCTTACACAAAGGAGCGATCAATAGCCAGAAGAGCGAAGAACTGTCGTTAGTAGCATGGTTGTGTAACGGCAGATCCGTATGCGGCGATTTCTGGAGACAGAAAATTTTAATTGTAACAAGGTTTGAACTGGGTGACCGTTAGAAAGCTTCGCCAGTATTCACAAAAACGACGTACGCTAAAATGCTTCAAGTTGCTAAGAATGATTCAACCAATCTTGATGCTGGACATATCCTTACCGAAGCCGGCGAGACCACCACAAGAAAAGAAAAAGATTTTTACGAAATAGAAGTTTTGTGAATTTGAGCCTGAGTTGGAACTTTGATTTTTGACAACTGTCGTAATCGTCATCGTCGTCACCACGACACCGATAGATCGTGACTTCTCTCAGCAAGCGTTAAATTACCGTTGTTATGCATCGATCAACGTAGGGTCATTGACACGCCGACACCTTTCGTTGTAGTGGGTTTTGTAACGGTTCCTTTATATGTGTGTCTCTCATTTTTGAGTAACGGCAAAAGCGTTCGTGGCCTATTGCCTCCGTACTTGGGTAGTGTCTAACCTCAACTTTCGCTGGGAGATCAATTGTTGCAGTCACTTACGCACGGATGTGCTTTGTACAAGTCGAAATGGAGCCCGCTGTTTACGCTATGAGGAATCGTTCGTTGCGCAATCTCTTTCTTTACTTTCTTATTTTTATTTTTCTTTCTGCTAAGGCTTTATTTCCTCACGACAATTCAAAACGTGCTGGCCGTTACGCGCCCGGTTATTTGTCAGGCATATTCACTTGCTCTGTTAAAGGATGCATCCGACTGGCTGGGACGTACAGGTTCACAAAACAAAAAGAAACAAAAAGAACGGAGATGTCAACGGCAGGGCACTCAACCCGAGAACAATCATCCAGAGAAAGAGTGAGAGATAAAAATGCTATGCGGAAAGACGAAGAGGTTAGCCAGAGCACAACAATCTCACTTGTTATGATGGACTGGGAATTGGTAAATCTGAATAGGAAGATAATAAAATAATGAAAACATAGGGGGGGGGGGCTGTAAGATACATTACACGCATTTGAAGAACACGACGGTGTCAAATAGTCATTCATTGAGGTTGTTTGTTCGTATATAATCTTCAGTGGCTCTGTCATCGCTTTCTGACTTGTAAGCTGTACGTTCAAGCACTGCAAGATTGGTTGCTTAGAAAACGACTGGACACGTTTTACAGACAAGACGTCAGCGGCTCTTTAGTCGCTTTCTGACGTGTATCTGTGCGTTCCGGCACTGCAAGACTGATTGCTGTGAAAACGTCTAGACCCGTTTTACAGACAAGACGTCGGATCATAGCGGCCCGCTCATATAGTCGGCGCGGCTTAAATTCCGGGAAGTACGGCATCGCGGAAGCGGAGACCGTCCGTCTCTCACGAGGGGCGCGAATTCGCGTTCACGAAGTCAGTCACGACTACGTCTGTATACTGTCGCATCGGGGCTGCTTTGTCGGAGCGCGTGAAAGACAGAGGAGAGAGAGAGAGCAGTTAGGTAGAGGAGAGGCCCAGAACGCAAGTGCTGTATAACGGACCTGGCCTTTGTGACCTCCCGTCGTCGTTGTTGTTGCTTGTCATTTAGAACGCCGTCATCCTTTTGCTCTCCCTCCATCCGTCTCTCTCTGCGCGTGACGCCTGTCGTGACGTCGCCCACGACTGCGGCGGCGGCTGCGGCCTCCCATGCATCGCTGTTGTTCGCGAGGTGTTAATGCTCGCGCTGGCGTGCCGCTGACGCACGCCGGGCATTCATCTTTTCGTCTCCCCCAAGGTCGGCAGGCGGGATGAGAACGGCACGCCGTTAAGGAGAGAAACGGTTCGTCGTTCGCCCTACGGAACAGCGCTAACGTTACTGTACTGTGTAGGGGGAGCATGCGTTCTCGCGCCCCGAACGTTCACACAACCGGTATAGTATACGGGAATGGCGGAAACACCTCGCGGATGTAGCTTGACGTTAGGCCGTTGGCATGGTCGAAACGACACCCCCGATTTCCCTCGTTGTGGCCGTGCCACGGTCGTAGAGAGAGAGAGAGAGACGGTGCTTAATGACACTCTGTGTATATCCGACCCTTCGGCAAACCGCCCACCTGCTACATCCTGTACATTTGTAATCTCTGACACACACACAAAGTGAGAGAAAGAGCGAGATGGCGTGCATGCGTGTGTGGTTTAGCTCCAACAATTTTATTTTCTTTGTGCTAATCTCTGACTCCACCTAAGCTACGAAGTTCGTCCTTTTTTTCCTCTTTTTTATTGCTCGCGCAGTGTCTGTTTCGACCAACCCTGCTGTGTTCACTGTGCTTTAAAGCAAAAAGCTAACGCAACAAGTATACTATAGGAGCACAGATAAGCGCTCCCATGCACCTGAGTGGATTCGCACTACTTCCTGAGCGGGATTCCAACTGAATCGGTGCCGCCATACAAAGCGTACACCAATATTTGCTTCATCTCTCTGCATAAAAGCGCAAAAAATAAATGACGTCTAAGTTCGCCATCTCCTTATCGGTGCACCGCAAAACCACTTCTAAGCTGGAGTACCTTGCAGGCGCAAACCGAATTTTGTTTTTACGTGCGACCAATATGGTCCCTAGGAATGGAGCGCTATGATGCAGTGTGTCTCCTCTTTCTTTCTTTTTCCTTCTTTTCTTCCTTTCTTTTCTCTTGCAAAACCGTTTTGATTGCGCAGCCAAAGAGCAGTGTATACAAGGAATTCTCTACAAAGGTTCAGCGGCAAAGCTGAGATATTCTGCTAAAGAAAGAAAGAACGAACAGAATAAGAGAGCTTAAAGCAACAGAAAGCTGAGCCACTTCGTAGGTATCCATATAGTGGAAGATACTTAGGCGCGCAAACATGGTTACAAAAGACGAGGCGCAGGCAGCGCAAATGTCACCGTTCGTGCTGTCTGGTTCCCTTCATTTGTGTCCGTGTTTGCACGTCCCACTTTCTTCCACGCTTGGACGATGAGCACTGCGCTCACAGAGATGCACGCGCACCACGACTGTGCGATTCTTAAGTTCCACGCTCAGCATTGGCAGAGGAGGTGCGCGATTTTTTCGTTGCACCCGGCGAGACCGCATAATGGACGATTAGCCGTTCCCATAGTTAAACAATGAACAATGGCGAAGGCCACTATGCGGGGACGTGAGGGATACGTGCAGGCAGACGTTAGGCACGCCGTTTTAACTCCGACAGGGCAACTCTATCTGCCAGCCTAGGCAAGCCGAACAACCACCCACACAGAAGAAACGGCATCTTGTAGGGCACCTGCCTGCACAGATCGTTCAACGCGAGTCGATGTGCAGGTCATGCTGCGTTTTCATGGAGACGCAGTTGTCACGTTGCGACTTTCAACTTCCACTGATTGTTTTTTTTTATATATATTTGTTGGAAACTGTCTTTGTTGTAATGGCTTTGTGACGACCCCATAAACTGTTCCTTCCTGTCGTTCCTTACCCTCTTTCGCCTTTCAAGGTATAGAGTAGCTAACTTAAGATCTTCTCCATCTTCTCTGTGCCCCTCTCTGTCTCCTCCCCCGCTCCCATTTTACATTAAGCGGAACCCGCCGCAATTCCCTGGAAGTTGTGCTACGCGGAACAAGCATACAGCGCTGAAGGACACCCTCGTTACGCTACAATATATAATGGCACAAACGCTTTAAACGAGCCGGGTCATGTAGTGCCGTAGACTGTCAAGGCCTAGGGATAAATGCTGTTAATTTATTCGAAAAGAGCACGTTTCACACCATGCTCGTTGTGAGGCAAACGAGACACACTTAGAACTGAGCTATGGCCGCACTCCGTGCTGCTCTGAGCTTCTATTTGTTCCTCGTTCGCCGAGAAACTCACGCGCCCTAAACATCCGCCAAGGATCGTGCCGTCTATTTATCCAGTCTTCCTTCGCCTCACGTTTGCTCCCGTCCTCGTGCAACGAGCTGGGATTTCCCCGAGTAAACGCAATCTGCATGTCCTGCCGCACTTGCATGCATAGAGAGGGAGAGAGAAAGGGGGGGGGGGGGGGGATGACACAGTACGCTTGCCACAGTGTTGCACTATTTCGTGTTTCTCTCTATACATGCGTGTTTTGTTTGGTCTCCGACCTAAATACAGAAGTAGGAGATCGTTTACTTAAGAAATCCCCGGGGAACGCATCGCTGGGAGGCTGCATCGTTAAGCTGTCCATGACTAAGCAAAGTAGAAACGCGATCTCTCACCTTGCGGACAATATTTTCAGCCAGGATGCTGCCGCAGTCACGTACATTTCTCGTAATAAATATGCGAGAGAGTTCACGTAGCGGTGTTGCGCGGAGAGGAGGCGACTAAAACGATGAATCGAGTAACTCTCGTGTTGTTTATTGCGCGAATAACCGCGTTAGCACGAAATACAAAACGACATCCTTTTGTGAGATGCGCGGCATATAGTACTTTGTTGGCTACATTTGCATATTTGTAATTACTGTTTTCATATAGCGTATAATGCGTGGTGCACGTATTACGTGACCCCTGAGAAATGAGGTATGTGTGGTTACCTAAAATTGCCGCCTCTTTCCTGTACACGTAGAAATTGTTCTGAGTTGCAGTGTAGATTGTACGGTGTAGTGCTTGGTACCACAGCGAGCCATTCTTAAGTGTGTGTGCGTGCGTGCGCGCGCGCGCGTGTGTGTGTGTGTGTGTGTGTGTGTGTGTGTGTGTGTGTGTGTGTGTGCGTGTGTGTGTGTGCGTGTGTGTGTGTGCGTGTGTGTGTGTGTGTGTGTGTGTGTGTGCGCGTGCGTGCGCGCGTGTGCGCGCGCGCTCAGCATGCATATAGAGAAGGTAAACGTCGCTTGTAAGGTGGGGACTCAATTGACGCTCTCTGTCGACCTTTCTTCGTCTACAGCCTGTACCCGCCAACATTACTTTTTTTTTGCATCGAGCCTGTAGATTTGACGAACCGTGCGCTTACGCTAGCTTTACTTGTGTGGCAAGGACCAGCCCTAACCCAAGCCTCGGAATAGTTCTTTACCATTTCTAAACTATACAGCAGGAGCAAGGCTATGCGATCGAACTCCTGAGCGTCTAAGACATTGTGCCGTGGCTACTTTGCCGAAGCTTACATTGTAACGGTGCTGCGCAAAGTTCACGCGTATTGGGAAAGTGTATCGCGTAATCCAATCAGAGCGTATGTATTCTTTCCTTTTTCTTCATTTTTCTTTTTTGGGCCTGGCCAAGAACGCGCCTTCCCAACTGTTATTTCACATTGGGCGGCTTCCTTCCCGGCTTCTCGTGTTCGGCATGAACAAAAAACACTTCGCCCGAGTCTGTTGTTGCAACGGTGTAAGTCTGTTCTCAGCGCATATTGCCTCGAAAGTTTGTAGCAGTGCAATGTGGCGTGCCAAACAAACAGCGGACAATCTGCTTGCGAAATGCATTGCGGCTTTGTAGCTGGACAAATAAACCGCGTACCAGTCTAGAGTTGTTGCCTTGGCGTGCAAACATATCGAAAGAGCTAGGCGCGGTTTCACTGAGAGCCGTCTTGTTAGTATTGCAACACTTAAAGTATTTTCTGGTCGAAAATGCTCTCAACGTGTACTACTCATCGGCTTCGACATCGGTAACAAAACGCACCCTGTCTTGCAATTCAGGGTCTACGATGCCTTTCTCATGAGGCGCGTCTTGGTACTGTAGCATATATACCACGTCCTACGTATTTACACACATTCGTATCTTATAACTTTTCATTCGCAAAGCTAGCTGAATACAAGCAAACAGTCTGGTGGAAATGTGAACTTTTTTATTTCATTTACGAAATTTGTTCGCCACTGCTCCGCCTATGCAGTGCAGATTTCTGTCGTTCGTCGCCATGAACTATTACAGCCCTATTTTTCTTTTATTGCGAAATGGGCTTGCCCTTAAGGCATAGTTTATGCTGTGTATGTATTATATATGTGCTGTGAGGCCAGTGTCGTATATAAACTGAAGCGGTGTTTTGTGAAATATGTTATGGTGTATCCAATAGTCATAACTGATCGAGGCACTGTAGCTGAGGCCGGCTTGCTGTAGTAGGCGAGAACGTTCCGGATGCAGTCCTGTATACATGTACATATCAGCTGGTATGCATCTGCGTCCTTCACGGGAACTCAGAAGCAGGGACGCGTATCACACAATGGTCAGGTCCACGTATACTGTTCTGCCGGTGTAAGGGCCAGCCCTGCCCGAAGTGTCCTAGGTACAACTGCCTTATGTTATAAGCTTCTTACGGCGTATTGAATATGAGAAGGCGATATTCGAATGCGTTGCATAATAAAGGGTGTTATTAAACATTAGGTTAATCGTGTCTAACTCGGTAAATTAATCGAATAAAGCAATTCAAAAGCGGAACAGTTGCAATACAGTTAACATTACCTAAATATGCTGAACATACTCTACCCCACGGTTCGCATAAGTACAAAGCGGCTAATCATTTTCTTAATCAAGTATTTTGAAGCAGCACACTCTTTTCAGTAACGACAAATCAGCTCTGTATATCGATTCTAGGTCATAGATATACGTGCATTTTGTAGTTTCTATATTCACACTTAATTGGTAGCCCCCCGCGTTTAGTGATAATAACGAGTATCTGTGCCTGGACGTGTGTGTGTCCTTCAACGGACTTTCATTTTTTTTTTTTTTTGTCTCGCTGATTTGACCTTTTTTGCAGCTGCCTTAGGACGCTGGGAACGAGTGGAAAAAAATTTCGTCACGTATACCGCCACCGACCTAACGACATCACGAAAGCCTCGGCGAATTCGCATTAGTGAACGCCACCTCAACTATTACGCAATACCCATGACTCGTTATCCCTTCCACTCGTATACCGTTGGTGCGGCGCCTGTCGAGTGTAAGGAACAGCTCTCTCGGGGTACGTTTCTGGCCTTCCCGCTGTTGCGTTATCCCATTAGTTTTCAAGGAGCCCTATATTCCGAGCACGTTATACTGCCTCACGCAAAAACCGTTTTCTCCCTCCCTCCCACTTCTCATTCACGGTCGCCGCTGTGTATAAAGCGACGCCGCTATTGTTCCATCTGCGTTCTTCCCGGAGCTCTTTATTTATTTCTGGCCTTTGCCAACCATATCCTACCCTCCCCCTGCTTTCCTTCTAACTTCTCCTGAGTCGTCGTTCTCCCTCCCATTACCTATCTGCCATTTTATTCTGTCTCAAGCGTTCGCGGTGCTTTCGGTTGCTCGCCTTAAACAGCGTTTAGCGCGCCTTTCCTGCGAAGGGCGTTGCGGAAGTGAGGCAACAGAGCAAAAAAATAAAAGAGGCTCGGGGACGAAACAATGACAGAGAAAGAACGCAACGACGCACAGGAAAATAAAAGAACAGCAAAATATGCGCTCGGACAAACCAGTAGAGCACAAGGTCGTTTTGGCGAAGCAGTCAGACGTGAGACCGTTTTGCTCCGGCGTGTCTGAGCCTTCTTGGCTCAGTTTTGTTTTTTTCTTTACGATTACATTTTTTTTTTGTCGTCGCTGCTCTCTACCTCGCTGTTCCTGAAAGTAACCTCTCGATCGTGATGGAGGAGGATGTCCCCTTCCCACTCTGCTCCCGTCGTCGGCACAGAGCGAGGACACAGGTCGAGGGCTAGCTGCTGAAACAAGCCAGCTCACGTAGAAGGAACGTCGAGGAAGGGGGGGGGGGGGGGGGGGGGTGACCAGACCCTGTCCTTCGGAACCCCGGAAGCTTTGGGCACAGTCGTTATGAGTCCGACCGTTGAGTTGCGTTTTCTAGAAGGACGAGAGAAAGAAGGACGTATACGGGTTGCGACGAGACGGACCACGGCTTGCTGGACGGATGAATGGAGCGAGAGAAGTGGGAGAGGAGAGACTATTGTGACGGGCCAAGCCGGGCGCGCGCGGTGTCCGCACCAAATACTAAGCAGTACGCCTCCTCTTTATGGCTGCTGCTCGCATTCGTCGTAATAACTGTCGCTGTCGACGTTGGCTTCGGACGGGCAATCGGATGAAGAGATCGGTCGGTTCGTATATATTACACGGACGGCGAGTGCGTTACGCGGTAACGACTGATCGTTAAGAGCGCAGATGAAATGACGGGGGAGAACATGAACAAAAGAAGGCGCCGCAATTTCTTTTTTTTTTTTTATGCGACGGCATGTCGCCTCTACTGCAGAAGAGTATTGCCGTGTTAACGATGCTTTCGGCGACGCATAATCGGCGGAATATGTTTTGGAAGGATTGACGATCGGACATTGTTAGACGATTGGACAATGCTAATGATAATTAAGGGGGTGTTACGTGCCAAAACCAGCTATGATCATGAGATGCGCGCCAAAATGTAGGGCTCCGGGGTAATTTTGAATACCTAGGGTTAACATGCACCTACATCTAGCACACTGGGTGTTTCTTTTTTTTTTCTGCCGCCATCGAAATGACCGCCGCTGTGACCGGGATTCGGACCCGCGACCGCGAGCTTCACGAGCCCAAACTTATAGCCGCTATAGTGAGCTACCACGGCAGGTGATATATCGGACAACGCTGCAACGGGCACTTATACACGAAAGAAGCAAGCACGCAAGCTCCCATCTTTGTTTCTCTTCGTCTCTCTCACCGTTTGCCACTTACTTCCTCAATATGCGGGCTGATTAACGCGACACCCATTGTGTATACATCGAACTCACCCGCCGCGTTCGATGGCTCTCGTACGTCATGTGGC
Organism: Hyalomma asiaticum; assembly: GCA_013339685.2. Classification (NCBI taxonomy): domain Eukaryota; kingdom Metazoa; phylum Arthropoda; class Arachnida; order Ixodida; family Ixodidae; genus Hyalomma; species Hyalomma asiaticum. Next base: position 60,801,256 of record CM023484.1, read on the forward strand.
GCAACACGGATTTCCTGTTCAGACCTCCTCCCGTGTTTCGTGATTACGAATACCACGGGTTTAGAACAGCTGCCAACCCCGCTAGTCGACGTTCCTTGGTCGTTTTTTTCTTTCTTTCTCTTCCTTACTTTGCGTAACGTATGCCCTCAGAGCTCACTAGGCCTTTCTTTCGTTTTCTTTTTTGTTGCTCTACGGCTGACTCATCGCGACGCTCTTTGTTACAGTTGCGCATGTGGGCACGCAGTGTAGTCCCTTTTTCTGTCCTTAATATATTTATTACTATTTTCTTTTTGACTTGCCAACAGTCATTTCGTTTGTTTTTTTTCTCTCGACTCCGGATCGATCGCCTACATTTTATAGATCCCCGTCCGTCATGCATGACTCGTGCAACTCTCTCGTTGTTTGCTAATACATTTGCCCATCATTTTTTTTTCTTTAGACTTCGATCGTATTCCTTACCGAACGCGAGTGCATGTCGTCGTGCACAGCGATCACGATTTCACTATACTTCGCAACCGCCGTGCCGTTAAGTCGCAAAACCGGGTCATTTCGTGACTGTGTGGCGCCGGCGAAGACGGCGGTGAATTGGCTTTCGCTACGGGCGTCTGTGATTGTCGAGCGCGAAGTGGCCGACGCCGAACAATGCCGGACCCTGTATACGTCGTCGGTCTTTAAATGGTTCTCGTTTTCGTCGCTGTGTTTCCCCTTTACGTTCGAACCCGATCGTACTTTGCCTGTACCGTATACGTCGCACTCCTTGCCAGTCGTATAAATTATGTTTAGTACTTCTTCAAATGGAGGCATCGTAAATGCGTTGCCCGGCGATGGATACGCGATTCGCTGCGTACGCATTTGCGACAGCTAGCGCCACCTGATTTACGGCGCTGTTTTTTTTTTTTTTTTTTTTTGGTACGTGCGTCTTTACTTCGTTTGTTGACATCTGCGAGATGCGATGGAGCTAGCGCGCGCCGAGTGGTTCTTGCGCTGTGACAAAAAGGGATTGAAACGGACATGTAGGTGTATAGATGTGTGTACGTTCCTGTTCCCTAGCTGTCTATTTGCTTGGCCTGTTCCCTCAATCCGTTCTTGTAAGAGGCCAGTTATTGTCGAGAACGACAAAATAAATAAATAAATGATTTTCATCTGGTCGATGCAGGCATTTGCCCAAACACTTCGGTGCCCCCTCGAGTTCGCAGCAGCTCGGGCGAAATACGAGAACGCATTTTTTAAAGCTACATATTTTGACAACAAACACCCCTTCTCTATTTTGATTTTTCTTTCTTTTAACTGCCTTGTTCACTTGCGAGTGTTCTTAACTGTTTAGGTTGGCGTTCTCGCATTCATAAGTTCAGCTCACGCCGTCGTTTATTTCTTCGGGTTAGTGAAATTTCTGTTCGTTCCCTTTTCGCACTTGTATACAACAAGAAGCCCGTCATCTAGCTACATGAATATCAATAGCAGCACACGAAATTCATTTCTGCCACTTCCTTTACGATGACTGTTTAGTCCCCGTTATAACGGCGTGCTCTGTGCCGGCAGTGAGCACATTTAACTTTCTTCCATATACCCTTCTTTTCTTTTTCTTTTTTTCCCTGAAGTCACACAACGTGAAAACGCGCACTCGACGCTTTCGCTTATCCAAGGATGTAAGCGTTTCGCGTGCTACGCAAGTCGCGATACGAACGTATTAAATCCAGGGTTTCCCCGTACGTTATCACGGCTGGTGCGACGACTACCCGATTTCCCGATCCGACCTTGGGCTCGCGCCCCACCGCGCGCCATTGTTGGACGTTCTAGAACCGCCCGTACCTCTCCTCCTGTCTCTCCGACCACGCACGCACTCTTTTTACCCTTGCCCTTCGTTTGACGTCCACCATCAATATCCCCAGTGCCGCTCCTCCACACAGCAAAGTGCCTTCATGCAAATCGTGGCCATAGCGATTCTATACTACACCTTCTTTTCTTCCGAGTACCCCCCTCTAATCCCACTTTTCTTGCTTCTTTCGATCAGTTTTGAAGCACTTTTCTACTTCGCTTGCTTCTTTTTTTTCATTCTTTTGTTTCCTCGACTGCAGGCGCGCACTCGCTTTCTATGCCATTGGCGCGCGCGCGCCACCCGGAGACGAGAATAAATATCGCGCGCAGTCATCCGTATACATACGTCGAGCCTCCATTCCCCCCTCCCTCCTCGCCCCACTTTCGCCGTTACGCGGCGGACTCTCTATTGTCTGAAAGATTACTTTCTTCCTCTTTCTCTTTGACTCTCGTTAATCGAAAAACAAAGCAGACAAAAAGTGATAGGGGTATTCGCACCAGCGGGCACTTACGTTCCACGGAGTACAATATCTAAAACCAATACGTCAGACTCTGCCCGTGAGCGGCTCTGCAGCTCTCGTCGTTTCCTATTTGAGAAGTGACTTGTCCCTAACTTTTTCCCCACCCTGCGTCCCTGCCTCCCAAATCTGCCCTATTCGGACAGTAGCCATACTCGCTTCCCCATTCGATCCCCTCTGGAAACCGATAATACCACTGCGCGTCCGGAAAGTGTGTGTGTGTGTGTGTGTGTGTGTGTCCTTATGGGAGGAGTCAAATGAAGGCTGTTACCTGTCATGGCAGAGGGGCCATCAGCGAAGCTGTTATCTCCCCACATTTCATCCATTGGGGAAGGAGCGGGGGAAAGAGGAAGGGCGCGGGACCTGTGGTGTCACGTTTGTTTTTGTCTTCTTGCTTTTCTTCCTGATCATTCGGTCATCTCCTTCACTCCAGATCATCGATTGTAGCCCAACTGGCGTGATAAACTCAGCTCCGCCCACGTTTTAGTCCCGTGATTACGTAAGATATCGTGAAAAAGAAAAAAATACGCGTAACTTTTTCTGCGAAGTAGGAGGAAACTACATACGAATTCTACCCCGCTTGTTGTGGTGCTTGTGGTGCGCAACGAGAAAGGAAGAAACGGGGGCGGGGGGAAAGGGGGGGGGGATGTATCCCTGCGCCAGGGGAACGAAAGCTCCCGTTTTTGGATCGGCGCCAGGCTCTCAGAGCCCACGGCGTCCGTCTTCCCAGCTGCGCCCACGCCCTTGCGAAATGCCCTTTTCCCTACAATCCCTGCGTTCCCCATTCCCCCCCCCTTCTCATCCGATTCGAGCTCGCTCGCATTTTCTACCCAATGTTCACGTACGCCGCGTTTTCGCACGTATTACCCGAAATGGAATCGCCCATGCGTAACTGCTGGAATAAAATTCAAAGGGAGCGAAATATGCTTGTTGATAAAATAAAGTAAAAGCTGGAATGTGACAGACACTCTAGAATTCATAGCGAAGTGATTCTACTCGAAAAACCTGCGACCCCTTAAGTGCCGTGTCTCGTGACGTCAGAAGCACTGCATGCTATACTTTAAATTTAATATTTACAAGTGTGTGATATCAGTTTTACTATAGCATAGCGGGTATATTGTATGTGTATTAATAGAAATGAAAGGGACACACAGCGATGCCTGTTGGAAATTGGAAAATTCAGTGTTGCCATAGAAGCATGTTCTTCCGAGGCAAGGGTTTATCCGAGACAACCGGAAGAGGTAGCCATCGTGTGGTAGATTAAATGTGATAACGACTGCTGCAATATTTATTTCCAGATAACGATGTTTATCGAAGCAAGATTTCACTTGCCAGGTGCATTCAAGAATTGTCAGTGTACGGAAGGCAACTCGTGACTGGAAAAAGTTAACTTCGTTAACTTCACTATAATACTGGTATCGACGTTCCACGTTACCTTCCATTGCACGTTGCGAACGTGTCGTCCATTGCCTCGGGTTCCTTTCCATTTCGGGCCACCAATTTCACCCTCTCCGCCACGTGGCCGCGATGTGCTTCTTACCAATAGCAGAATTAAGCCCTGGTGAAAGTTGAATTTTTGAGCATTCTTTCCCAGGATTTTGAGCATTCTTTCCCAGTAACTTCGACACTTACCGCACGCTTGTACCTGCCACTGATTTCTTTAGTGTGTTTGTAGCACTAGTAGTAGTATCAGCAGTGTTAGTAGTAGTTGTTGTCGTCTTCGTTGTTGTTGTTGTTTCCCACACAACGACGAGGAGGGGCGGAGAAGTAGTCGCGCTCCCCAATAACAAACGCGCACAGACCGCATTAGAGGGCTCTGACGTCACACGCGGAGGGGCGGAGCTGCTGGCGACGAGTTTCGCAATGTCTCGTCGGCTATATCGACGGCGGCAATGCGTTCCTCCCTCCCTCAGCTTCGATCACTGCAGCACAGGCCCCCTGGTGTAAAGGATGCGCCCGCCGCACCAGCCGAGCGTTTTGTTTGTAAACTGACACCGGCCGTCTCGCGCTCTCTTCTACGTCTTTCTTTCTTCCCTCCCTGATTTCCCTCCTGTCTTCTGCTCCCCTTTTTCTTTCAATATTTCATTCATTCTTCCGTTGTTTTTTTCCCCTCTGAGACACGTTCATTGCACGACGCTATTTCGTTCCATTAAAACGAAACAAAAACTATAAAGGAAGGGATAGTGAGTCGACGAGAGCAATTTTCTAGATCGAGAAGAGGTTCCCGAGAAGGGGGCGGCGCCGTGTTCCTATTCTGTTTTCGCGCTCGGCACTGCAGTGTTCTCGTTCCCTCTTGGCGCCGCTCTTTTGCAAAAAGACTGGCGAGCGGTAATGCGAATTGCATGGCGCGGTTGCCCAGCGCCATACAGCGCCAGGCGCGAGCGCTACTTTTCCCATTGTTACCGCGGATGGAGCGTGCAGAGGATTCCTCTTCAGACACTTCCAACTGCGAACCAAGTTTTCTTTTTTATATACATATACAAGTCTGTAAACCACACGGCGGCAGCGTGCTGGGCGAGCAATTTGGGAGAGTCCGCGTTGTAAAGCATATGTTTCTCTCTCACACATACACACACACACTTTTTTTTTTTTGTAACGGTAGAAGACGAGAACAAGAATTGAATTTTGTTATTCCTTTATGTGGATTGGTGAGAAATATGACTACCAAAACTGCGCTGCGAGTTCAGGAACACGCTGTGCGAAAAGAACGCAAGCGACGTGTGAATACAACAGTTGAATTGAGCCCGGTTTCGGTAGAACTGTAGGCCTTCCTAGCACTGTAGCATGCTGCACGTACTGCGATACCGGAGAATTGGAAAATGCAGCGGCGGAATATTTTTTGCTGCTTGCCTTTTCGTGTGGGAAAAAAGAACATCTGGAACTGTTTTGAACGCGCGACCTTGAAACAAAACGAGGTTCCTGGGACGCGCCGGGGTTTATACTGTTGTTTATCTTATTCTGATGCGCATAGTGCAGGTAAACAAGTAAAGAGCAGGCCGCCTCTCCAGCGCAGTACTTAAATTTTTTTATTGAAGAAACGAAATTGGCTAACTGTTAAGACGCCTTACATTTCATGTAATTATATATATAATCAACCACTGTTTTCGTTTCATAATTTCTCAGGGAACCCGAGCATGACCAGTTACGCCCAGGATGCGAGCGTACTCAGCGATAAATTTCTAATTTCGAATGATCGTGCAGGAGAGGTTCCAAACAAAAATACTGGGGCAGAACTTTCCTTAGTACATACATTATATTAATTAGAGATATTTTAAGCACAAAGATCACGAATGATTATGAGGCATGTTGTAGTGGAGCGCTCCTGGAATTTCAACCGCCTGGGTCCTTTTATCTGCACTGATAACGCACAGTACAAGGGCCTCAAGCATTTCCGTCTCCATCTAAAATTCGATCACGACAACCGGGAGGCGAACCCGCGCCATTCGGGTCAGCACTGAAGCACCATAACCAATTAGTTCATACTTCCTAACATAGGAGAAGTTGTCTCCGTTGGGTTGACGACATTAGCCAGCTGTAAGCAGCTTGTTAGGAAGACATCAATGTCACGGCCTGTTGGAGCGACAACTCAGGGGGCGCTGCATGCCCATTACACAGCTTCTGTAGTTCTCGACCCGCATTCTCAAAAGCGCCTTACCATACAAATTTTCGTAGGAAAATATATCAATGTTCGTGCTGGACACATCGTTAGAGATGCCAGCTGGCCATTGCCAAGAAAGCATTTGCGAAAGAGAAGTATTCGGGCACTGGGGCCTTCGTCTACTCCATAGCTTACCAAGTCAGTACGCAGGCGAAAAGACTAACCTAACCTAAACCCGTATTTACCAGGAGACCTTACGCAGAAAATGTTCGTAAGCGCATATCTCAGACTATCTCTACGCTGTAGATATCACTCGCACAAGACGCGCGGAGTGACGTAACACAGCCGCTATAGCTTGCTATGATTCTTAAATAAGGGACCGAATATACAAAACTTTTGTTCCGTAAGTGCTCTTACGGAACAATAGTTTTGTGAATTCGGCCCCTGATTTAAGAGTCGTAGCATGCTATAGAGGCTGGGTTACGGCACTCCAGGCGTCTTGGGCGAGTGCATTCAAGAGAGCAAGGGAAGCGAGCAAGGGGAGCAAGGGAAGCGATGATGAGGAGGGAGAAGCAAGGAAAGGCGGGGAGGTCAACCATACGTACATCCGATGGATACTCTGCGCCTGGGAAAGAAGGAAATATCGAAATGAAGGTGTGAGAAGAGGAAAGAAGAGAACATGATGAATGCCGTTCCAATGGTGCACATTCACTATAGTCTGTCAGTCGAGCCAGCGGAAGTCTCTTGCTGACATTGAGGTTTGTATGCTCTTGTCATGGCGCTCGAAACGGGCAGTGTTCATCAAATAGTGCGTCAACAATTCGCCGGTTCATCAATAACTGTTTGTCGTACAGCGAAATGAAAGTGGTGCAGGTGAACCATATATAGAGCATCCGGTTTGATGCCCTTTGCAACGGGAGAAAGGTCTTGAGGGACGAAGAGAGGAATTCAGCTTGTCGATCAATAAGTAATTATTCAAGAAGGAGTTATTAGATCAGTCAGTCGACTATTTCCCAGGAAGCGGAGATGTCGCAAGAGCTTCATGATGAACTAGTGTCGACATGCCGCGATCTAAGAGAAAGGGATGGAATATGTGGACTTTCCTAACCTATGGTAAATGTTAGTATACCCTTAATGGATACGGGAAGAGAACAGCTCCTTTCGCCACTTCCGAGCACGCGTTTTCGGCCGCTGGTGAAAACACGTTGTGAAACACCGTGAAACTGTGCAGCGCCTGCGTTTCTTGTCCGTTCGCTCTTAATGCCGCAGGCCTCGCCGAGCGTGCAGCTATGCGCCCTTCTCGTACGCCGCGTGTGCAGCCAGACGCATCGATCGGTCCTGGGCGCCGGCTCGAGGCAGGCCGCGCCGTCGGTTTATTAGGAAGGACGAGTACGGGCGCGGAGTGAATGACGGGGTAAAAACAGAAATAAAACTGGACGAACTTTTAGAAAGGATTGTGGAGGGAGAGCGGTCCCCGGTCGGACGGGGCTGCCCACCCCTGTACACGCGACGTGTCCGCCCAGAGTGCGTCGTCTGGGCGTGCGATACAAGCGGGTGTACCACGTGTTCGCATTGCTAATGCTTCCCTTCTCTCTACCGTGCTTCACGTCACCCCGTAAATTCCCTGCCCCCTGAGTAGGGTAGCAAACCGGATATTGGCTACGGCTGACCTTCCGAAAGTTATCCCTGCTTTCTATTTGTAACATGACTCCTCCTCATCCTGAGTCCATCCGCTCTTGCCGCTAACAGTGGTATGTACCTTGAAAATAGAAGCATGGTACAAGGACGGGGAAATTACAGTTACGGTTGACGCGGAACAGAGACCAGTAAAAGTAAAGCTGATACCAACGAACAACTTCTAATAGTTAGTCTCTCTCTCTCTTTCTCTCTGCCTCTTTTTTTTTTTCTTACCGCGTACGAGGGACCAACATAGAGTACGAGAACCTCCACTCAAGGGGAAGCTCTGCTTGTGTAAATATTTGTATATGGTCATACAGATTATTCCACATATGATACAAACATATGGATCTTCCTTGACAATTATTTTATGTGCGGGTGCCCGATTAGGCGACAATGTATGTGGCTCCGCTGCTCTCCGCCTTCCTTTCCGCAATGTATATACTCCGTTTTAGTAGTTCCGCGCAGCACTGTAGAAATAACAGGCGTCTTCGGCCAATCGGTAGGGCGAACACGTCTTAAGTGTCCTTCCGCGGCTTGTCATCTACCAATGGCGGCGCCGCAGTGGCAGCGGCAGCGTTAAAAGGAGGAGGAGGAAGAAGATGTGGAGCCCCTATTGGAAGGAGTGGCTCGCAAGTATTCTGCGCTCGATGGCCTCGTAGTCTTCGCTCTGCTGCACGGAACTTGTGAAACAAAGTATAGGATCTCCACCAAACATGTTTTGAAGTCACCAACTAGCTAAACGCCACGTCGTTTCGGAGTACTATTAAGGAGCATATTTAAGCAGCCTAACTACTCCCAACTCAGCTATATTTTCTGTCGTCCAAAGGTATTTCCTCGCTGAAAGCCAGGGGACGGGTTGCATCACTAGCCATGGCTGATGATGACTTTCTCTTTAAATACACGCGCATGAAAGCGCGTATATTTAAGTTGAGTGGGACGCGTTATAGGTCTGCTAGTCGAAATTAATCACCATCCCTCTCCCCCCCCCCCCCCTTTTTTTTTTTTTATTAAGATGTCCGTCACGATGCACTGCAGTTTCGTTGTCTTAAACCCCGTAACTTACGGAACTCTGCCGTAACACATGAATATCGCTGTTGATTGCATAAAAGATAACAGATACGTGACGCTTTCTAAAAACGCACATCCACACGGCCTCAGTGCCCCGTGTTTGCGCGACTGTACAAGTTGGTTTTCCCAATTGCCGCGCCGAACCGAAGCCCCTAAAGCAATCTCATTTTATTGTCGCTGTTCTCTTCAAACCGCAGACCGCGAGTCGTTCTGCTATGCGGGGAATTTGTTAGCACAGCGTTGTGAAATGTCGAAACCACAACGTCACTGCGCGTGCAAAACGGAGGACAATCACTGCGTAACGCAAACAGACGTGCAGCCAGGCTGCGAGGTTGACGCCAGGCTTAATTGGTTCGGAAAACGTTGCCGGGCTTTGTGTGCTGCAATAGAGAGCTGCCCACAGCGTGTACGTTGTCGCGCGGCAAGTCGTGCGATTGCTGCGAAAGTGGCGGCTCCGAAGTTGTTTGTTTCGGTTATGTGTACCGAGAAAACGGAGGCGTGTGTTCTGTCGACGCGGGTTGCAAAAGACTCTGTGCGAAGCGAATTGGAAGCTTTATTGGGGCGCTGAGACTGATTTCGTGAACCGAGCTTTCGTGACACGCAGTCAAGTCGGGTTAAGTTTGAGCGTCGTTGAGATTAACAGTAGGGCTAGCAAGAAGAAAAGGAACGAGAAAGTAGGTGGGTTGCCTTGGCAAAGTGCGAGGTTTTCGAGTGGCGAACGACGATTCTTTAAATCGGATGAGTAGTTAGGCTATGAGTGTAACCACTTCAAAAGAGAACCCCTTATTACTTATGCGAACGAACGAAACGGTAAAACAAATATAAAGACATAGTTTCAGAGGCACACACGAGCAGGCAAAGTAAGATTGACTCGCAATTTAGTTTTAAAACCAGTTTGCCTTTGAAATTAGACACTTTAAACGCAGGCACCTGTGTGGGGCTTTATGCAGAGTGTCCATTCAAAGCTCTTAGTTTAACATATTTAACCTGGAATCCTGCGCCAGACGAGGCGATCCATTAGTAACTTTCCCGTCGATTCTGTGCGGACTCTCCTAGGAGTTTCTCATCATTAATATAAGGAACTCTACGCGGACCAGTGTTATAAGCCAACGGACGTTGAAATCGGCCCACGTTCTCGGTAATGGGACGACCGCTATGCACTGATTAACTAACGTTACAGGTTAGTCAAGAGAAATCGAAAACTCATTTTAAGGTTCACGAAATATTTTAAAAATGAACACCGAGGCGCGAGCCACACATGCCCTCATGTTCAACAACATTGTTTCTCAAGTTTCGTAAACGGCGCGTAGTTAAACTCGCCATGTAACGTATACGTTAACATAGCGTTTACGTTCACCGCGGATACCAAACAACGTGCTGAGCATGCGCGGTGGTGTCATCGCTATTTCGTTGCCTACGCATTCTGGAGTTATTCTAGCCAAAGGAAATTACGGTCACTGACCAAGTAAAAAATTATTAATGACGTTTCGGAACCTATACAGGTTGTTCGTTCACAATACAGCGGACCTATAGCGGACCTAGTGCTGTTGTCTTTTATTTAACAACAGAGCATTGTGCTGTATTGTCAAGATAACAGAGTTTTGTCCGCTGCATTGTGAACGAGGAACCTCCATAGGTTCTGAAACGTCATTATTCATTTTTGACTTGGTCAGTGACCGTAATTTCCTTTGACTACAATGTGCTACCTGAATAGATGCGAGGTTTTGTAGAACTCTTGGCTATGTGCATTCTAGAGGTGCTAATACACTAACGCAGTAGACGTCATGGTTATCGTCTATCGAACACACCGTTAGGCCACAATGAGAGAACTGCAGCGCTCCCTAGTGAGCATTAATGGGTAAATACATCCCGCGAACATTATGATTTGTTGATATATAGTGGCCGTCTGTCGGGAGCTTATCACTATTAACGAGCAGTGCCCGTATATTCTAATTCTGAACGTAGGCAGATGAGTTTCCCCACTCAGGAACTTTATAGGAAATCTTAACTAAACTATACGGCGACTCTTCCGCCGAAAGGCGGCGCGGCCACTCGCGCAGTAGATTAATCTGTAAAAAGGTGTGGAACTGTAATGTTTGCATGGAAAATAAAAGCTTTACTGACATACGCATTGCATTAGTTCGAATTATTAAAATTTTGAGCCCGGTGACGCACAGGTCACCTGTCTGCTATAAAAGGGGCGCTCTAGCACCCATCCATCCATGGGTGACAAACGTGGCGTCGAATCGAGTTTTATAGAGTCGCTATTGTGTATACTGAACGTTTAAGTGTTTCTAACTCAGTCCGCAAAGAAGCGCCAGTTCAAACACCCAGGTTCTCTGGTAAACAGAATTACCGGTTCATTCTTTTCATTTCTTTCGTGTCTTTACGAATCAGCCGCGACGCTGCTCGAGAAAGGCATATTCACTCACCTCTGCACTGTCTGCATGTCGGTCAATTCAGAAGCGCTGTCCTCTTTAAATAACGCGAAAAAAGAAAAAAAGAATTGCAATCGACCGCTGCCCGCACCACCGCCATCTCCGAGCTCGCTTCGTCGGCGCTCTTTCAGCTCCCACCGATTTCTTCTCGGCTTCTACGAAGACTGGAAAGCATGTGCTCGTCGCACTTCTCGCCCCCAAAAAAAGTCATTTGCAAATCGACTCTTTTCATCTACGGACACAATCGCAGTCTTTTGTCCGCTACGGGTTTTACAAATTCAATATTTTGATGTAAAGCGCGTTCGAGCCATAGGCGTCTGTTTCTCTCGCGTTTCTAAAGGTCGTTCTGAGTACCGTATAATAGCGAGTTTAATACGTGCATAAAAACCTAGGCTGTACGAAATCTTTCAACGCAGTCCACACGTTTGGTAGGTTCTGCCCAACATAAATTATGGCGACGAGATTGAAGGCTAGTAGCGCCTGCATATACGTACACGTCGGTCAAGCCTACAGGCTGTCACTGGAAACAGTAATGAAGCAAATTGCTTGTCGACATGTGAGCTTTCGCAAACAAAAGAAAGAAAGAAAGAACGAATGAACGAAAGAAAGAAAGAAAGAAAGAAAGAAAGAAAGAAAGAAAGAAAGAAAGAAAGAAAGAAAGAAAGAAAGAAAGAAAGAAAGAGCTCATGTTTCGGTGAATTCACGCCGCGGAAACATTTTCTTGAGTACAGTGTGTGTGGCGTGGTGAGGAATATTATGTTGACATTGAACCGGAGACCCACATATGGTTATACCATGACCGCTCGATATCGCTCCTTATACGTAACCCCTTCCCAAGTACGCTCAGTAAACTGAAACTGAAAAGTCGCATCGTTGCACTATACTTCCCACTGTCGAATTAGCGGTACCGCGTTCTTGTTTAGTTTTGTCGGCGTACTCTCATACGGAGGAAGCATCCGAAGCGAAAACTCTCTATAGGAATCTATTTTACATTCTAACCATAATACATTTCCATTTCCCTATTTATTGTTATTTCTTGTATGCTTTCCGACCCCCCCTCTCTCTCTCTTTCTACCCCTCTTCTTCATCTTGTCCTTCAGCCTTCCTTATCCTCTCACCCACGAATGGTACCAGACTGCTAAGCCAGCCCCCATATTACAACCTCATGCCTTTCTCCTCGTTTGCCCTTGTTGCTCTCGCTAACGTTTGCAAGGCGGGTAACACACCAGAGAACACGGTATACACTCCCTCGCGGTTCCCCACTTTCGTGTGCCGTCCCTCGCTTCAATATCACGACGGGGCAGCTTGCGGTGGTAGTCCGGCGGAAACCATTGTCCACGTCAAGAAGCGTCGTCCGCGCTGGGGAGAAATAACGCGTGCGCGCCCCGCAAGCGTCGAATAAGAGCGCACGCCAATACAGCGGTCATTTACACGTCGGTGGTGTGGTATACGAGAAGCGACCGACGCCGCTCGTTCGGGAACGTGCGATGGATGCGCAGCCTTTGTCGCCGCTTCCGACAGCGCCGTGCTATGGAATGAGCTATGCGTAAATTATGCGTTAGAGGTACGCGGTTAATGTCCGTGCTTTGTCGGAAAGCCACTGATGGGATGCTGTGAGGTTCGGGATTAGGCGATGCCCGCAGACAGCAGACAGCGATAATAATAATAATAATAATAATAATAATAATAATAATAATAATAATAATAATAATAATAATAATAAACTGCTATGAGTTCTCGTACCAAAACCATGATATCGTGAGGCACACCATAGTGGCGGACTCCGAGTTGATTTGGACCACTTGGTGTTCTTTAACGTGCACTTAAATCGAAGTGCATGGGTGCTCTTGTACTTCGCATCCATTGAAATGCGGCCGCCGTGCACAGGAATCGAACCCACGTCCTCAGGTTCTAGCAATTACAAAGGCAAGAAGAGTCTGCAAACGTGTGAAGTGAACGTCGCTGCTATGTTGTCTTCGTCGTGCTAATTATATTTGTATAGTTTAGGTTCATAGGTCTTGTTCTTTTTTCCTTCTTTATATCTTTCACGAGCGCACACTTATAAGCCTTTGCTGGTGGTTTCTTCGTTCTTCTACTTCTTCTACTTCTCCTGCTTTTTTTTTTCTTTTTTTTAGCTTTGACGTCAAACCAGAAGAATGTTCATTCATGCGGCCGCCGTAGGTTGAAACAGCTCACGCCACGGCGATCGAAATTTTTCGAGAAAATTTCCACATGGGTTCGTGACATTTCAAACAACACGAAGGAGGCAACGTTGTATATGAAGCTCTCAACACATTTCTATTCAAGACTGCACGAAGCTTTGAGGAACCGTTGAAGACGCGCTCCCTCTTTCGATCAATATGCTGGGTTCGCATTGTTCAACTTCGTGGACTTGCTTTCGGGGCCGTTTCCATGGGAAACCTATAGGTGTTTCGAAGAAGCTAGCATGGGGAAAGTTCATTGCACCGCCTTTTTCAACATTCGTTCTTTTTCTTTTCTTTTTCTTTTGTGACGTTCCCTAGTAACGGCTGACAGCCTCATGAACTATTTGTGGTTCCCCCACCCAACCCCCACCCCCATTTTTTAGGGGCGAAGCTCCTCTTAGTCTAACCTTGTCCCGCGTCAGGCGTCAGTCGTCAGGCGTAACCCGCGTGCCGGGAGGCACGCGCTCGCCCTCGGCGCGTGCCTCTCGGCGCGTGCCTCTGCTGTCTTGTGTGAGAGAGAGAGAGACAGAGAGAGAGCGAAAGGCGCGCGTTGGCTATGGAAACGCTCTTCCTTAGAGGAACGCTGTACCAGCTCGCAAAGAAGGAGAACGCGCTCTCACCCGCGAGAGACAACGTTGGCGCAGGCAGCGTCTCCTAGCGAGTTTCTTGATTGAGAAATACCGACTGCTCGCGTGGGAGAAGCGTCCAATGGCAACCCATATATATATATATATATATATATATATATATATATATATATATATATATATATATATATATATATATATATATATATATATATATATGCACTGGATCTTGACTTGCAATGAAGTGCCGGTGGGAGATTTCACTTGTGCGTAGGTGAACCATAAGGATTCGTAGCGTGCGCGTTAACTAAATTAATCCGGAACTCGGCACGATCTACGATGAAACTCCCGAGCTTCGCCCACTCATCATCATTCACTCGGTGGATATGCTGTAATTTTTTTGTGTAAATGCTCGTTAGTAATGTCGACGTAATATACCTGCATTAAGCTTACAACAATTTTGAAGTTTGCCTTCTCCTTCACTGAAGGTCAGATGGCCCTGCCGCTGTTATCACGTGGCGTGTTCCTACAGTTTCGGTATTTTGTTTCGTACGGGACACCAGATCATTACTTCATATACATGACCGTTTTGTTGGCGACACCTGGTGTAAGGTTGCTTACCGTAGGTTAAGACCCCTTGCTCTTAAATCTACGCGTTGAATCGCGGAAGATACTCCGAGCGCTGTTGAAGAAGATGTGAAGCTGACCTTCTGTCGAGTTCTGCGGTATATTGTCAAGTTTCGCCATCTTGCCGAAGCCTTGACTTTCTCGAGGGACGGCTACCTCTCTTTGATTGCCACAACTCACCAACATGACGGAAGTCGAAAATACTTGGTAGGCGCTCGAAGAGCCTGCAGAAATGATTCACACCTGACAACGATTCGCAAACATCCGTCCCCTTACTTTTTTCCGTTATCAGTAGTTGTGAATTCGTTCATTAAACTTTGGATGCCCTTAAGAAGTTCAGGCGCCCATATTCCCATTAACTTCTCCCTTATCTGCATCAAAATCAAGTGGACGAACGGGTCGGGAGGCCCAAGTCCCTGGCGGCGCGCTCAGCCGCTGGACGATCCGGTGTTACTGGTCCGGGTCCTATGCTATAAGCAGATCATCCTCCCAATCCACGGTACTCAAAATTGCAAGCCCTCGCAGCCGACGGTCGGCCGTGCAAGTCTTTATCCACATATGTGTTGTCTCTTCACCTGACCTCGGCCCCACCGAAGGCAGGTGCGTTTCTTTTTGTGCACCTTAATTCCTTTCTACTTATTTCACAGTTACTATACTAGAATTAAGAAACCACAATAACTTACCCTGTGCTTTCCTAGGTTTCATTGTTTGTTGGTTCGTCAGGTTGTTTCTAACAAATAGGCGAGCCCTGAAGGCCTTCCCTTTCGTTATTCCAGTGAATGACTGGTGATTCTTGTTTGGAGAAGTCGGAAATGAAGGGTATGCCCTCGGTAACTCTCTGAGATGAGGCAAAAAAAGGAGATAATTTTTCAAAATAAACAAATTCGGTTCGGAGTGCACTGTAGGTGTCTCTTTAGTGAGTGCACCTCAACCAAAAGTGTTCACATGGAAAGCGGCGGACACAGGGCAGAAAGAGAGATCCTAGAATTTAAATTGTCTTGACGAGGGTCTCGCATGCGCTCTCTCTACAGTGCACTTCGAGGTGAGTTCGCCCTCTCGCCGGCTAAGCTCCGCGAAGTCGCGGTCCCTGCCTCGTGAGAGCTGCAGCGCTCGACGTCACAGGAGAAAGCGCATCCTTCTGTGCCTTTGCCGTCCTTTTTTCTACCTCCTCTTTCTCACTCTTTCACTGACATTTCGTCGCACACGCGAGCGCTACGGCGACAGTCTGGCGCCTCGGTTCATCTGCTGCGCCTGCTGCCGCAGCCCGTACGCGCCGACGCCGTTACGTCACCGCGCCCCGCTTGTCTAAATGCTGGCGTGATGCAGCAGAGGAAGCCTGCGGCGCGTGCGTTTAGTGTGCGGCGGTATACCACTAACACAGCGGCGCGCATCAGACGGTAACGCGCCATTTGCTACGGCCCGGCGAGCATGACGCTATTCCAAGCGGGAGCGACGAGCCTCTGCGTCTGATGGGTCTGGAGGCCGGGCCTGTTGGGTTAAGGTGAAAGGGGATTGTCGACTCTTAGAGCATCTTCCACTGGCCGTTGCATCAACAGTGCAGCAAAGTCTTAAGGTCATGCAAAAATTGATTTAGGGTGTACTTCTCAGACTAAATCAATGTGATAACCAGGGTTCACTGTGCAATACATTGGAAGAGATCTACCTTCGTATTCATCAAATAGATCTCAATTTTAGATGGTCGTAGGCTACCTCGATTAAGGCAACCTCGATTGAAGCATAATTATTACGCTTCAACAATCTCCTAAGCTATTGCTATGATGAAGGGGCCCTTCAGTTAGATAACTCAAGCATTGTCCTACTAGGGGCTCAAACTATGTACCAGCAGTAGCCAAATCGCAGCTCCAAAGCCCGCCCAGGTTGCATGGATCACGCACAGTGACCACTTAAGCGAACTGCGACGCTGCCTTCATATGCTCAAGTAAAGGCGAAAGAGTAAGCCCATCTGTAGGGTCATTATGTATATGGAGTAAGTGCCTCTTGTAGTAAAGCTTAGTAGCTGCATTTCGCATTAGTATGGAACCGCCGTGAAGCGTACACTGAAATGGGCGACGATATGGATTTCATTAGCACCGAAGTCCACTATGTATTGGCCTGCGTTATCGAGATGTAGATAATGCATGTGCCACTTCGCGTTAGCGCCCGCTATGTAGTACCTTGAGTACTCTGTAGACAGAAAGAAGAGAGAGATGTACGAATGACGGTTAAGACGTCCTTCCACCTCTTTGCTGTTTTTCACCACTCGACTCTTTCCTCGTGCAGTCGTATCTCACACCCTTGCTGTTCGCACGAAACGACAATCTGCCATTAGTCAGGCACATTCTCGCGAGGTAACCTTCTGTCGGGAGGGGCAAAAGCAAATATAACGTCGTGTCATTATCTCACGGTGTTGATATGGCGGCACAAACGGCGCGTGCGCGGCGTGGAACCTTCGCGGGAGAGGACGGAGTCACGGCCCGTTAGTCTCGCCTCCGCGTAATGAATTCCTTCCAGCGTGATCACGCATCAGCAGAGAAGCGATCGACGCCGGCTCAGCAATGCGTGCATGCACGGGGCGCGTCGTGCATGTAGGTCAGTCTCGCGTATCCTGTTGCGGCAATGCGAGCATCGTGCACGACACTCTCGAAGCGCGACCGTCCTGGTAGACTCGCGAACTGCACGACTAAAGGGAGATCCCTGGATCGTGTACATGGAGCTCTATGTTTGTACAGGCGACTACACTGTATATCCACGTGCATAAATTCACTCGCAATCGCTGCAATACAGTTCAATGTTTGCATCCGCATGGTGAACGTTTTAAGAGTGAAACTATTGGGAGTCAAGGTTTGCCCGTTTCTGACCCTTGGCAACATAGGAGAACGAAGGAGACCCTTGTTACCCTCGACTCATTACTGCATGGTGGCGGTTATGCGAAGCCAGATGCGTGGCGTTTGCACACGCACTTCTTTCTATACGTACGAGTCGTCTAAACAAACTGTCACAAGGGCACGTCCAGGGGTGCTAGTGTGTAGCGGTATTTTGTTTTCTTTTCTTAAATGTATATTTAGTTTTGGTACTTGGCCAATTTAATTAGTTCAAGCGTGCAGTCTGTACTTTCATACGCAGTGCCTGCAGAGGCAGGTACGGAATACTTCTGCCACCCACTGCGACCACTTTTTCTGTCTTGCATGAGCGACAAATCATCAAATTTCCTCGCTTGATTAGATAACTGGAGTAATATTTAGACTAATATGTAAGAGATGAGCGTCAGCAATAACGGACCCAAGCGTCAAATCGAATTCGAAGGAATATTATATGCGTGTCACGGCTCGCCCATTTGCGGCCTTTTAAGGCTGGCGCTTTTTTTTTTTACCTTCTATAACGACGTATATTTCCTTGTAAGGGACCCGTAAGGGACCTGTGATTTGCAAGGTTTCTCAATCGGCTCGACCTAATCGCAGGTCGCTGGTATCCTTATTTATCGTTTGTTCTTTTTTTTTTTTTCCTTTTCTCATCATCCTTCATTTCCGTCGTGCACAACTGCGCTACGCAGGCCGATCGATGTTGCCGAACGAATGCATTCACCGGTAATTTAGCTGAGCACGCACACCCTTATCACAATCGTGCCGCCGTTTGTGTATACCTTGGGCACTGATTATTCGCCACCTGATCAATCCACCACCTTTGTAAGCAGCCAACCATCGATTCTAACACTTCAGGCGAAGCACTTTTGTCACGTCAACTGTTACCTTTGTCTCACGGCATACAATGCACGTTTCGCACCGGTAAACATATCGAAAGACCACCACGCTTCTGTAAACACCGGGCGTCACAGTGGAAGACACGGGAAAGTTTCCGTACATTATATCCATTGAGGGGTACGGTGACGTGTTTGTCCATTGTAAAACTGTGTCCTCTCTTTTTCTTTTCTCACACACGAAATCGGCGTTTGTGTATCACTGCTACGAGGTTTGTCTCATGCGTACACTCTCACGTCCTCAGCGCCCTGACAACATCAGGAGTGTAACATACGTAAGCACGCACGTAAGGGGTGCAAGACGCGTTGACAGGCACTGCATACGACGCACTGTGCCTGACGCAGCTGCGACCTCGGCGGTAGCGGACACCTCTTTACGACTGCATGCCGCGCCTGGATGCGTGTGCACCGCAGACGGAGCGCTGCTCAGTCGTAACGGAAGCCCAAGGTCACGTTCTCTGTGGGCGCGCGTGCGTGCGCGAGCGTTGGGAGGCGATCTTTCACCGTTATACGTAGCGGTGTGCACGAAATTTCGGTGATTTATGTTTATCCTTAAGTGGATAGATCTCCGCATTTGACTTCCTAGAGAGAAATGTTCCCGCTGCGGTCGCGCCGCTGTCATGCCAGTCTTGATTAACACCCCTGTGCGCAGGTGTTCACATAGCTGTGCACAATAAAACGGCCCACCCCCCCAAGTCACACCCCCCCCTCCTCGCGAAATTTTGAAAAATTGATTTTATAAAAATATAAAACTATTAATAAACCCGCATGTAAAAGGTCGTATAATTCACATGCTGATATTTTTACATAGAATAACTACCGAAAAGTACATGTTTTTTTTTAAATAATAAAGGCCTTCAGCAAGTTTCATGTCCCATCTCTGAAACAAATTCCTGGCCACAGGCCTTCCCTTAACGCGTGAAGGCGATATAAGTTTGCACGCGCGTGCATAAGTCTATAGCCATATCCATGCAACTGCATATCACTGCTTTCGTCATCGAAATCTAAATACTCACACACTCCGCGCACACTAGAGCGCTAGAGTTCCCCTTAGATAGCAGAGAGATAAGAGTGAAGTCTTACGTCAGCTCAATTAAAATTTGTGGCGTAACTCACTCTCACGAGTGTATATGAAGTCTCGAAAGCTACGTCAACTTACTCTGTCCTTTTCTTGAACCGGTATATGGGCTACGTATGCATATAATGTCTCATTTTGTGAAGAGGCCAAGCGGGCGTCACGCCGGAATGAATCTCGCGCAGTCCTCTGGCTTGGCCGACATCATAACCAGATCGCTTTCGTACCGGGGGGAGCGCGTGGACTGTGCCTCGCAATAATGAGCTCAGGGTTATGGCGCTGACTGCGAGGTGTCGAAATACGGGAAGCGTTCTTGCCGTTCGCCAGCAGCCAACCCGAGTTGCCGCCACCATTTCGTGTTCTCGCGCCTGCCGCATACCGGATGGCGACGCTGCGAAAGAATAGAAGGTTTGTGTGCACCTGAGCGTCACGTATAGATGTTTTATGTGGGGGAAAGTTCATCGTGAGCTGAATTCTATATTAACGAAGTAGATGCTCCTTCCACGCTCTTCTTTTCTTCTAGCCGGTTGCCGAGCCGTGACTAATGTCAGCTAGACGTGAGGCGGTGTCATCTGTCCCTCGTTTTGTCCTGAAAGAATGCCGCAGTTTTGGAAGCGCCGAACTGCACACACGGAAAGTTGTACACTTCGCCTATATGTACGGCCATTACGCTATAGGTCTGCCGTACGTTATATATTTTATAAATTTTTCTCCAGAGATATTGGACACCCGATGGAGTTTTGAGCACAGTAGAAACGTATAGTTAAAGAAATAAAGATATATTAATTAGACATTCGCCCTTTCAGAATCAATAGTATGTTCGAGAATCCGCAGCAAGCAGCCGGATTGCCAGAATGGTTTACTGGAAAACCTGCATCGTAGTAACGGTAGCAGAAAGCTCTTTTCTGTTCAAACTCCCCTGCGTGCGAGCTCTTGCGTTCTCCCATTAAGCATTAGTCAGTGCGTGCTCTACACGATGAAACAAAAGCAGTACAGAGTATTAATCTTTACGCAGTTCTGCAGAGGCAACTGTGGCTTGAAGTTTTCCTCTCTTCTTTTCTGGGTCTCTCTCCATTTGTTCTCTCTCTCTCCTCTTCAAGCTCGTGCGCATAGGGTTTCCTTTAAGGTCCATTTGTTAACACACCCCTGTCTGTTCTTTTAGGTGTTTTACGCTTCTAGGGACGGTAAAGTTATATCTGTTCTTGCTGTCCTGCAGGCGAGTTTGTTAGAATAAACTCCCCGATAGATGGCGTTAAACAGTAATCTGACTTATGCGTAAGCGAACGATGAAGTCAAGGCTTGCAAAACCTGTGACGTTCCAATTTGTCTTATGACTGTTTAACGCATGTTTTTTTTTTTTTTTTCATTTAGAACAACCACTTATTGGTTTGTCCCAGTATACCTCAAGGCCTTTCGGGTCAAGCAGTGTGGTACGCTTTCCTGGCGGCCTTGAGCGATGCTGATTCACCGTCTCTCATTTGTATACATTGCTGTACGAAGTGCGCGTAGCATATAACTAGCGTCATAAACAATCAGACAAAGGCTTTCAGACAAGGGGACGGAATTGAATTGTCAAAACAGTCGACAAGGGACAGCATACAGATAACTGTGACACTATAGAGCAGCAGTACTTTTCCTCTGAACTCGCCGACGTGCGGTGTCCCGAACAAGGGAACAATAGCTATAAGGTGCGGAACACGTCACATTAGTCCCGAAGGTTCACGGCTCGCAGACAAATCAACAAACTAACATTCAGTGAACGTTAAGCGCTAAGAAAGCAGCGAGCTCCGTGCGGGCATTATAGGGACTAGATAGCTCCTTTTCACTAAAATTCAACTAATTATTCGCTGACTGTACATAAATATTATGCTTAGGTGTTCACGTTTCCTTTCATAAAAAGTACGAGCACATAGACACTGATATAAGGGAATTTTTGATGTCTTTCTTTGTTATGTTCTTTTTTATTCATTTGTGCGTTATGTCACCGTGATATTCAATTTCTTAGTACGAATCACGTATCCGCCAATATGAAGGTTTATTTTTCTTCCTAGCTTCTTCGGATATAAGAAAGGTGGCAGTACATGTCTTTCTTTTTTTTTACGTTGTATGATATCTAACTTCATGCAGATTTTGTGCATATCCAGCGGTGGAGCTCATGTCACTATAGTTTCACGCGAGGTTTATATGTTCATGCACCACAAGCGGTTCGTAAGCCACGCCGACATACAAATGCGCGATTAGGCGAATACGTCTCAAAGCGCAGTTTCACGAGAACGAATGCGGTGTACAGGGGTGTACACTGTTAAAGAAAACACTTGCGTGCAGGACATGTCCGGATTGCGCCCTCTCAAGGGAGTGCAGTCACCCATACAAATGCTGCTGACTGAGCTTGTGGTCGGCAGTTATAACTGCTTTCGAAAAAATTTCGAGCCATATCCCCTATCGGGAGAACGAGGGCAAACGAAGCTTGGCGTGTGCGCATCTTTTTTAGTTTAATTCGAGGAAGAGCCAGCACTGCAGGACACGGACAAGAGAGAACACACGCATACGCACCAACGCCGGCGTTGGTGCGTATGCGTGTGTTCTCTCTTGTCCGTGTCCTGCAGTGCTGGCTCTTCCTCGAATTGATCATGAATCAACCAGCCCAGCTCTTCACTCTCCTTTTTTAGTTTCTTTCCTTTTTTTATGCTGTCTTTTCTCTTCCTCTATCAGAGAATCCAATAGATTTATACGGCTCAGATCTATTCACACCTTCGTTGGCAGAGTACGCACCGAAGTGCATTCACGTGCTAAAAGCGTGTTACGGGACTTGAGTACTCGAAGTGAAATAGGAAGAAGTGCATACACACTGCTTTCACGATTACGATTGTTTTCTTTTAACACACCAACACGACGATGACAAAAGCCAGCCAATACAAGCTTCGTTTAAAAGACTGCATTTCACGAACAGTTCCCACAGCGAGCTATATAGTTAGAGCGCCAACAATTTTTATATGCTCATATTTGAGTGTATTCCCTCTAACAGCAGACCGTACTATGCTGCGATGATCAAGTGATAGATGACAATTAGTGCTATTTCCGGGACAGAAGACTGCGTACAGACAAAAATAAACATACGCAGCACGTTTCTCTGTAAACATATCCTCACCACCATCGACAATACACCTCCTTCCGGCTGCATTAGTAACACCATCATAGCAATGTCCACATAAACCCAATAATTATCTCCCTATATCATCCGATGCAGGGACCGCATCTGACCACGCGTGCGCTGGTTGTGCAGCAGCGAGAACTCCGGTTCTCCCGATGCATATACATAACCGACCTGCTCGGCACTGCTGGCATTGACTGATGCTACATCGCCGCCGCAGTGCGGGATCGTGTTTCCGAGCTTGTCCCAAG
Organism: Hyalomma asiaticum; assembly: GCA_013339685.2. NCBI lineage: Eukaryota > Metazoa > Arthropoda > Arachnida > Ixodida > Ixodidae > Hyalomma > Hyalomma asiaticum. The sequence goes on from CM023484.1 coordinate 60,824,022, forward strand.
TTCCCCTCGCTCTCACTACCTTCTTGCCGCCCAGAGCTCTCTAACCGAAGAAGCACGATACCGCACTTCACCGTACAACCCCGTTATGTCAGCACCGACGAGGGCCGCTCACAGCGCAATTCGCTGCCCGGCCCGCAGAGAAGACAAGGCACCGCGGCGTGAAATAAGGGACGGGAGAAGGTAAAAATTCGGCTGCACCGTACGCCAAAAACGAGCTGCATGCGGGGAGAGGTTTCCAATTTCCGATCCCGTCCCCGCGTTATACGGCTCTGGCTCCGGCTTCGAACGGCGGCGGCTGCGGCGGCTCCCGTTAACGACTACGCACGCCATAGCGACTGCCGATAAAAAAGGAAAGCGCGATATTTTTTTTTCTTCTCCTCTGACGAGCGCAGAAAAAAAGAAAGCGGGTCATTTGAAGGCGTAACTTTCGACTTGTTAAGCGTGTCCTCCTTTCTGCTTTCGCATCCCCCTCTCCTTTTTTTTTTCGCCCACCCTCTTGAAATCGTATCCTATTATCCTCAAATGTTACTTGTCCTGATCTTATATATATTTTTTGCTTTTCTTTCTTCGCAATCCGCTGATTTCATGTCTAACTGTGTCCGCCGGCGCGGCACCGACATCCCTCGCTTTCTCGCCGTAATCCGCCCCGCTTTATTCCTTCAATTTCACCGCATTAGCATATACTGCCCCACCGGCACTGTCTGTTAACGTTGTTGTTGTTTTCTTTTTTCTCGTACTTTTACTCGTGTCCAATTTTCTAGTCGGACACAAGCATACATTTTCGTTCTGCTCGTCAATTCATTTGTTCTCTCTTTTTCTATTTTCACCAGCTCTCGTTTTTTGTTCTTTTTTCATTCTTTTTGTCTCAAAGAAACGACGGAGAGCCCGCAGCAGCAGGGCCGTATTGATTATTCGACGCAACGGATGCGCAGGCTCAGTCCAGTGCATGCGCCCGTTTTTTTGCCCTCCCGCCTCTTCCCCCATCCCATCTCTCCTTAATTCCCCGATTTCTTCGCTTGTTTTGCGCAAATGTATGTTAATTGAACGACGCATTTCATACTTCTCTCGCGCCAAATATGGCAGCTGTCATTGGCGTAATCGCCGTCGGCGCGTTACCTCGAAAGAAAAAAAAAAGGCATCAGAGAGGAGAAAGAGAGAAAAACGAAAGGCAATGAAGTTAACTATGACTGACGCCCCCTTGCCTTCCCCAGGAAAAAAAAAAAGGTACGCTTCCCACCATCGTCGAAGACGTGTATAGTATCTCGTTTATAAACGCAGAAATGCGTTATTACGACGACAGAACGGAAAACGGACACACAAAAGCGCTGACTTTCAAAAACTTCTTATTCGCAGCCGGAGGATTACAAGTATTGTAATCGTGCCTAACGTACTTAATAAACACGTTGCGGGGCTAGTCGGTCACAAATGTTGCTTCAAATATTCAGCGCTACTTGTAAGACGTAGACAGTACAGTTAACACACAGGACATCGTCCTCTTTGTCTATTCCTCCCCCTCTTCGGGTTCTGAGCCTGACTGTTAGCGTCCGGTCGTCTTCCAAATTTCAAAGTTCTGGAGGTGCGTAAAAAAGTGTCTGCGTGCTTCGCTGCAAACGTCGTCGAAAGACGATAGTCTTCTGCCGGCCGTACTACGCTGCGTGAGATATGGACGCCATCTGGCAGCGCCGTCGGGGAACATGAGCTTGTGCAGAAGCTATGGGCAACTGCCATGGTGGCAGCACCAAATCGTCGGCAGAAGCCTTTTTCGCGCATAGCGTCGCATTTTTAGCGCAGCCTAACAAACACTAGGGTCTTTAGAATTACGTATCTATGTATTTTCTAGTAAAGGAATACACCACCTAATACTTACGTATTGATGTTGCGCCTCAGATATGCGTAATATTTGCTTTTGATCGACAATCTTCGCAAGTATGAACGCAGCTACCAGTTAAAGATGGCTTGGCGTTAGGCAGGTGCTTAAACTTTGGCCGGGTGGCTGAATCGTGTGACAGACAGACAAACAGACAGACCAAAATTTCTGCGTTCAAGTGTCCCAAGAAAGACTATCGTCTTTAAAACGTACCCTGTCGTCCCTGCACTGTACCTGGAGCGACGTTCCTGTCACCTCCCGCGTCCGGCCACCCTTACATCTATTGAAGACTCGGACCACTAAGCTTCACAATATATAGACGAGGACAGAGAAAGCTGCAAGCATGCGTCGTACGTGGAGGCACTGAGGAGTGACAGTTCCTTTTTGAGTCAGTGACGATGAAGGCGTGCTATATAACACAATCTTGGCCTGACTGATGAATAGTGGCTGATTCAATAATCATTCGCGCGGTTTTATTTTAAAGATGATAGTCCTTCTTGGGATACGTGAACGCAGAAATTTTGGTCTGTCTGTGTCTCTTATCACGCGATTCAGCCGCTCGGCCAGAGTTTAAGCACTTCCCTAACGCTCAGCCATCTTGAACTGGTAGCTGCGTCCATACTTGTGAACATTGTCGATCAAAAAGCATTACGCATATCTGAGGCGCAACATCAATGCGTAAGTACTAGATGGTGTGTTCCTTTACTAGAAAATACATAGATACGTAATTCTAAATACCCTAGTGTTCGTTAGGCTGCGCTGAAAATGCGACGATATGCACGAAAAAGGCCTCTGCCGAAGATTTGGTGCTGCCACATGGCAGTTGCGCATGGATTCTGCACAAGCTCATGTTCCCTGACGGCGCTGCCAGATGGCGTCCATATCTCACGCAGCGTAGTACGGCCGGCAGAAGACTATCGTGTTTCGACGACGTTTGCAGCGAAGCACGCAGATACGTGGCCAATTTTTTTGTGTTCCTATACTATGTAACGGTCGTGAAAGGGAGGCGAATACCTACACATGTTTCAGTGCGTGGACACTAAAGACGCATGTTCTGTCCCGGCCGCAACGGTCGCGCTTCAGTGGAGCGAAATGCCGAGGGCCCGTGTACTCCGTGTACTTAGATTTGGAAGAAGAGTGGTTCAATATTCCCAGTTAGCTAAATTTGCGAAGCCTTCCACTACGCCGTGCCTCTCCTTTCGACTTGCCTTCTGACTGTCGTCTCACCTCTCGTTTCGAACCGTGTAAACGTCGCCGGTCTCGACATCTTAGATAAACGCGGAAAATCAGTCACTGTTCGCAAGATGCGATCGCATATTCAATGTTTCGAAACATTGTACTCAGCTCCAATATTCTTAAATTTCGAATATCTCATTTTCGATTCGAATACGGATACTGAAAATTTCGTATTCGAAGAATTTTTTTTTTTTGAAACACTCGTGTATTCACACACTCGTGTATTCGCAAACCCCTAGTTGTTTCGCGTTCGTTTATTTGCTTGCTTTGCTAAAATCGTAACTAAATAAGACTTCCCTTTGAGCGACCTTCTGTACGATACCTTTCCTTTTTTTTCCTGCGTTCTCATCTCCGAGTGAAGCCCATGTATTTTGTTTTGTTAGTTTCTCAATTAGGCTCGACCTCCTCGTTTGCCCCGGGTTATGTACGACCTTTCGTATAAAAAATGAAGCGATGCTTTTTTTTTTACCATTTCATCGATGACACCCTCATGACGTTGTGTTTGCCACCTGCCACTCTCTCTCTCTCTCTCTCTCTCTCTCTCTCTCTCTCTCTCTCTCTCTCTCTCTCTCTCTCTCTCTCTCTCTCTCTCTCTCTCTCTCTCTCTCTCTATCTATCTATCTATCTCTCTATCTATCTCTCTTATTCGCGCCATTCTTAACCTAATATCTCCATTTTTCTTCTTTTCATCCTATAGTCTAACTATCCTGTCAAACTAGGCGGAATCATATCTGTTTTTTTTTTTGTTCTTCTTATCCATCCGTTCATTCTAACTCACGAAGCAAAACAACTACAAACTCGGTGATAGAAAATGCAGCCCATTTTCCTGGCTCGTCGTACACGAAAAGCTTTGTCTTCTGTACGTGCTAATATCAAATACTCACAAGCCTACACTAAACGGTAATCAGAGGTAGCAGGCAGATTTTTTTTTATTTGCTCGCTTTTATCACGAAAGCAATTTTCTGATAGAAAGACGGAGTGGAATTTGGGTCGATCCCCCTCGAGCGCTTGTTCTTAATCTTTTTTTTTTTTCGCGCTTAGCTGTAGCAATTTCATTTTCTGGATATCCTGCGCTACCTGTCATTTCTCTCTTAGCCTTCGTCATTAACGTTTCTTTAATGAGAAGCCGTAAATGAGCTGCGAGAGAACGCTGGCGCGCTGAATTCAGCGAGAGGTCGATAGCGAAGGCCCATTAAAGTTTTCCTAGCGACGTTACTGAGGTAGTTTACCTAGCCAATAGCTAGCTATACTGCATATGTAGTTCGGAATGGGAGAGCTTTTGGTCACTGGTCAGTTTGTGAGGCTGAAACTTCATTACAGCGAGCGAATAGTTCCATCTTTTGTATGGGCCATTGTTTATTCTCAAGCATAAAATTTGAGCGAGAGGAGAGAGGAGGGAGGGGGAGTTGTAAGTTCTGCATAAGGCATTTGATTCGACAGAACCTATTAAAAGAGGTCACTTCCATTTCCAGTCATTTTCATTCCACCCCCCACCCACCCCTCCCCCCCTTTTTTTTTTTTTACTTGCAAATAGAATCCGCCTAAATAATCCCCGTTTCTGGGCAAGTTCCGGATAAGGGCCGTGGTCATTACTTTATTTCTTGTGTAGGGAACCGACACCCCCCCCCCCCCTTTCCCTCCCTCCTTCGGCCTCTTTTCGAAATGAAATTGTGAACATTTTACAATATTAAAAACCCCTCTTCTAAATAACTCCGTCTCCTCCCCTTTGGCTCTGGCAAATGGCTCTACCTCATGGCCATGACACTGTAAGCTAAGTACACGTTAACTTATGCACTAAGGAAGCTTGATGTAAGTGTAACGATATCGACGTGTTATGAGGCTCACTGCAACTGTCGTAAGCAATCAGTCTCGCCACTTGGAACGCGACTGCAGTATCTGGGCCAGCAAGCTCTCGCTCTCGTGAGGTGACACTGAAAATCCAGCGCCAGTGGGAGCTTGCTACTGGAATGAACAGTGTACCAGAAACACCTGTTAGCATGAATTTCACTGAACAAAACGTCATCCATGTATACATCGTGGTGCGGCGTTGGTTCATACCTAAACGATGTAAACCCGTTGCACCGTCTATAACGCAAACCCATTTGGTTCAGAAAATTCCAACTCGCATTTGGCTGTCCTTGTTACTTCGCATGCGTTCCGCTACGAAAACTGAACGCTCTCGTTGATTTTTCACTTACGACCTGTAAAGCTCCTATTGCTGAGCGTTCCGCTCGGCTGTGCCTGTGGAGCGCAGTATGAAACACCGCGTGCGCTCGCGCCGAGGTAGCAGCTGCGCGTGACAACACCGTTACGCAACTTGTCGGTTGCACGTGGTTCTCGGGGGTGCGTCAAGGCCGCGCGTTCGAATCCATTTTCCACGAGTCGTTCCATACCATACACTGGCAGCTCTGTACATCTCCAGTGTTTTGCGGCGCATGCATACGCCCGCAGAAAGCGCACGCATACACAATAAAATGCCACACAGCTCTCCACTTAAGAGAGCCAATGAAGGTGTTAGCGCTTTAAAAAAAAGACGTAGTGGCGCTTATGTTGCAGAATAATCTATAGCTTAACGATACTTGGAAAATAATCGGTCTTAAAACGGTCGAGGAGCTTGATCATATCGTGATTTCAATGGTAGGAGCTTAATCATATCGAGCTTAATCATATCGTGTACCTCAATGTGGTCGTGAATAATCACATAATCACTCCCTCTTTGAGGTCCAGACCCACGAACGGTATTTATTTCACCGTTTTATTCCTTTATTAGAATTATCTATATATGTTTCTTTAAAGTTTGTCTTATCTATCTCTCTCTTTGTGATATTGCTATCGTTCTGTAGTCTTCATGGAAACACTGTCAGTGTTATTCATAATGGCGCCTCATGTTCCTCTGAAGCTCAATAAATGGAGGGCATTCTTTTAACCGAACTTTTCCGCAACGCACCTGTTTCCGGCCGATGCACACCGTGCAGACATCATTATCAGCGGGGTCAGCCACCCTCAGCCACCTGCTGTTCGCTTGTTTACGGTTGCCTGAAAGTGTTTTCTAGACCCCTTTTCGCTCGTGCACAAGCTCTGTGGGCCATCTGTGTCAGGGTCAGCAGTGTTTCTCAGTCTCTCGCGAATTCCAGCCGTTCGGCATACATAGCCTTGGCTCTCCTATGCATCACTAACCATCCACTTGTGAAACTCGGTGCAGTATTACGGATATCAGCTGCAACGTTTTAAATGCTTCTACCAAAGTTGTGGAGTATGTGTCATGCCCTGAGATATGCCCTCTTTTACGCGAAATCGAAATGTATTCTATAGTAATGGTTTGCTATTTGCAATGTACTTTGCGATGAAGGTAACAGACCGGATTCCTAGAGAAGACAGGCGCGGCAGGGGGCGGCATAGTCGGGTGGCCAGATGAGGTCGAGATTTTTTGCGGGAATAACATGGCCGCAGTTAGCACAGCACCGGGTTAATTGGGGAAACAGGGGACAAGCATTTTCCCTGCAGTGGTCGTAGACACGATGGTGGTTATTATTATTATTATTATTATTATTATTATTATTATTATTATTATTATTATTATTATTATTATTATTATTATTATTATTATTATTATTCCATACCTGCGCACTGATGCCTAGCGCGCTCGCTAAGCACCGCCACAGGGGTCTAGTAGCCATGGCACTCGGTTGCTGATCCGAAGGTCGCGGGATCGAATGCCGGCCGCGGCGGCTGCGTTTTGATGGAGTCGAAATGTTGAGGCCCGCGTACTGCATGCGATGCTTGTCCACGTTAAAGAACACCGGGTGGTCGAGATTTCCGGTGCCCTCCACTACGGCGTCGCTCATAATTATATCGCGGTTCCCATAAATAGATCAGTTAGTGCACTCGCTAAAAATACCTTACGTGACACAACTTCAATGAAGCACAACTTCCGCTGATCCCACGAACGTATTTTTTACTTAAAATTTTCTCCTGGCAGTCGTCTAGCGGTAGGCACAGTGGTTCATTAAACTAGGAGCGCCGTGCCTTAAGGGAACAGGAGTTCGCACTTGCGGTGGTAACCGTGTTTTATAAACTGCTGTGGCCACCTATCCTGGCGTACTTGTTTCGCACGCTACGCTAGTAGACTGTAGGAGTAGATTCAATACTTTCGCTGAATCAGCGAACCGTGGCCTTTTGAAGTAGTTTGTGCCTTTTCTTATCGTGGAGCGAATGGCACCGTGCAAAAGCTGCACACGCTTGCTGCTATGTCATTTTTCTTCTTTTTTTATGATTTCCACAAACTAAGCGCGTGGGTGGCCATGTCGAAACAACGCTGCAAAAGCCTTCTTTGTAAGACTTCGAGAGGCTCCTTGAAGATCAGAAGCCGTGCCGCTTATTATTATTTTTCTGAGCCTGACTTCGCCACGTAATAAGCAAGCTTTTCGGGAAGGCGCACTTGCAGGCTGCTGCCGTCTTGGGCTTGTAACGCTGTTCACGTTGTTTCACGTTGCGTTTGAGACTTGTAATTGCGCAATGCCTTTTTTCGCCTGCGACGGCCAGCCATATTTTCTGCTTCCCCCGCAACTTCTGTCAGACATTAATCATCGACTTGCAGAGGGAAGACGTGACGTCATTCAGGGGACGTCGATCACTTGACAGGCGTCACACTAACTGGTTTTTAAGCGCCATCTTAGAAACGTGTCGTGAGAAACTTCAACGACTTTATTTTACTCCTTCCTTATTCTTTTCTGTCAGTTTTCGACGGAAGCAACTTGGTCGTGGTCCATCTGTTATTATTTTACTGTTTTTTTTTTTTGCTCACCTATAGCTTCAAGTAAACACGGGCACGTTTGCTTTCTCTCGCAAGCCCATTTTGTTCAATATTCAAATTGCGAGCCTGTTTGTTTAGTGCCAAAACACCGAAAGATATACGAATACAGTGCTTCATATTTCCGACAAGCAACCACTTCTTGCCGTACCGGGATACTGGGCGCCAACGCATAACCGTCCGGTTAATTTCATCGCATTTTTCTTACTCGTCTTTGACACTCGTTCTTCATGCCGCCTAACCAACCATGAAAGAAGAAAAAGCAACGAAAAGAGGGATATTTCCCCTTTTTTTATTGCTCTTAACATTGTTTTTTCGCCGCATCAAGCCTTCCTCTTCCTCCGAAAATTTTCGTATTACTGAGCACACTACGCAGTTCCTCTTTTTTTTTTTTCCCGCAGTTCACAGGGCACGTAACCTTAACAAAAGCACTGTTGTTGTTTCTTTGTTCTATTTGTTGATTGTTAAAGCTTTCTTCTCTACACCGTGAGTTCTTTCTTATTTATATTTTTTTGCCCTCTATATTTTCCCACCGCATTTCCACGACGGCCCCACCGTAACATAAACTCAGAAATTCGCTCCTCGAAACCTCTTCCCATCCCACGAGGCATAACAAAAAGAAAACGTTCTCCATCGCAGTTTAAAAAAAAAAAGAAAAATTGGCGAGACGTGGCAGCGCAATACACATTGTCCGCAACGATCACAAGATGCGTGTGGCACGATTTCCTCTCAAGTCGCTTCTTCTAAATGGAGAAACGAGCGCCGCCGCTTTTGCAACATGGCGCTCGCCGACGGCATCTCTTTGCTTCGGCACGTGCATTCCTCCCTCCATCCGCCTCTATATGTCCCTCTCTATCTTTTCTCCCCTCTCTGCCTTCTTACATCTCTCCTGAATTGCTTGACTCTTTTTGCACACGCGTCTGAGAACGCCCTGTTCGGGCCGTTCCCTCGTATAACAAAAGCAATAACCGTTCATGAAAAAAGCTACCGACTGATTTTCTTAAATGCGCTCGCGCTAGTGCGTAGTGGGCACGGTACGGAATGTTTAAAGAATATGAGCTGTAAGAGCACGGAAAAAAAAGAAAAAGACAACGGGAGACTCGCGTTCGCATAACGATTCGCTCGCCTAGTGCAAGCGGCAACGCTGGAGTCGTCGTTCGACAGTCATTTCTCTCCGCACTGCAGAAAATTGCGTCTCATTCCAATTTATACATATATATATACGAGGCTTGCTGCTCTAGATTTGCGCTGCCGTGGCCGTTACCGTCGTAAGTACTCTGAGAGATACATCGTTGGACGTTTGTGATGAAAAGGCGCTGATGGCGATGCCATTCGTATTTTCCGTGTATACACATTTCATTTTTATCATGAGAGACTCGGAGCGTGCGAACTTCATGGAAGTGCGTGAGCTAGCACTTCGCGCACATTATAATAAGGTGCAGCCCGTACATGAGCTTGAGAAGTGGGGCGTTGAGGGAACAGCTATTTAAGAAAGCGACTGAAAAGGTTTCATTTCTTTCGCTTTTGCTCCTTTCTATCTTTTTTTGTTACTCAAGAAGTCGGGAGTATCCACGCCGTAAAGTGGTCTTGCAGTTTCATTCGTTTATCAACTCGACTCTACAGAGTAAGTGAATGCGGAAGCTTCATTTTTTGGAGCGCATTTTTTTTTTCTTCAATTTGTTTTGAGACATTGCATTTTCTTCAAATTTCCGCGTGTTTTTTAACCCGATCAAGGCGACCACATTCTATATAAGTGACATGAAAGAACGACTGCTTGCTTGGGCTTGGGCAAAGAACCTCACGTGGTCATGATTACTCCGGACTCTCCAGACACTACGGCGCACCTCATGAATATATCGTGAAATTGGCATGTAAAATCCCAGTATTTAATTTATTATTTCAAATCTTGTAATATGATATGGTCCTTCTTCTCTTTGTGTCGTAGTACATTGTAGCAAAGGATTAAGGCGTGTATTGATGATCTCAGGCACACTACACCGCGTGAGATATCCAGGCAGTTGCAGTGGTCGAACGCTGCCTCTGGCATGAATTGTTCATTAGCCCGAAAATATCCATTGGCGGCTCACTTACGGCATCATTCCTCACAAGTGGAAAACGTGACAGACGATGAATAACACAATGTCTGCAACGATCGGTACATGTGTCCCATCTACGCTGAGCTTATTTCTAGCGTCAGTGATAAAACTATATATTTACCAGGTAATGCCGTGGTTGTACATTCCGTCTCGCCGACAACAGGTCAGAATTAAATTCGTTTGAGTTAACCGTAAAGCAACCCAAAGAAATTTAGGTGCCAATGATATTAAATAATCTTGGAGCCAGTGAACCTATCCACGCTAGAGGTGCACTTACTCGTGTGTTATATTATATCGTGAAAGCATAACGTGCTACAGTGAGATAATGTTGAGGGAATCACAGTTGACACACGTAGAACGTAGAGGATCATTCGAGAACATTTACGCCGCTTCAGTGTATTCAGACTGATCACCGTATAATTATTGCAGCCCTACTTCCAACACTAGTACACGGTCGCACTGTATGCAAGCCAACCTTTTGGAAACATCGCCCTGGTTTGAGTAACCCAAACACTACCACTTACCAGCGAAGCCCCCATCGCTCAGCACATTAAGGAAGTCAGAGGGTCACCAGCATCAAAAACGCCAAGTGAACGGCGTAACCACGGTCCACTGTTAAAGGGAACACTCGAATTTGCGCCTTCACTATTTCTGACGCCTTAAATTCAAATGGCTGCAGAAATAATGTCCGTTGATGGTACGTATGGGTTGAAGGGAGCCAGAGCTGCCAACCTCAGCTTATGTGCCTCAAATATATGCAACAGAGGCTTTGCGAGGAAACAAAATACAAACATGCCCTGCGCGCAAGTGTTCCCTTTAACAGTGGACGCCACTGTACATTCTCGGGTGCATAGAGTCAAACAACATCAAGGCTTCACTGTAGACGTCTACCGGATTTCCATATCTGTGGCTACTATACGGAAAGCCCAGTAAACAATTTCTGGAAGTTCCTTACGCACTCGCCTAAGGAGCGCCAAAGGCGAAAGCCTTCGACATCGCGTTTTAAAGGCGCTTTCGCAAATCTTCTATCCAGGTCTTTATTAAAGGTCGTGTCCTACATCTTACACACTAATTAATTATTGCTCAAGCGTGAAAACATGCAAACAGGCTCACACCACGATCACGTATACTGCACTCCTGCATGGAGCGGGCGCCATCGAGTATAGATTAATTAGGTATTGCTTAACCGATCAATAATTAATGTCGTAATCACTCTGACAATCATTCGTTACGTCTTATAGATGCTTAGGCACGATAAGGCGTCAATGTGGGCTTCCTGTGGTCATGTGATATATTTTTTTCCAATCCGCGACGACGGGGGTTTTCGTAAACATAGCCATGATTGTGACAGGATGTGCATTACTGCGATGGCAATGAGGCACTTTGATCATATGTAACGAACACTATGTGCTTAATACGGAACAACTTCATCGGAAAGCTATTCATTACGACTATGTAGCGAGCACGCAAGAAAGCGATTACACAGTGCGGAAACACACAGGCGCTCACCGAGTAACGCATCATGGCGGAAGTGGTTTCAAATGCGTTACACTTTTTTCAGAAGGGCTTGCTACTTGCGGCAAGCACCATAATCTCTGTACATGGCTTTTCGAATCACTTAGGTATGCCCCAAAAGAATGCGAAGGCACGAACTATGGGAGAATTATAGTCGCCTTACAGCGCGTCGCCTCAGCAATCACAAGAGAAGGGACGTCTCACACAACGAAGGTTTCAATAGAAAGCATGTCAACTATAGATATCTTTTGACAGGTCATGTGTAGAATTCTTAGTTAAACACAATTATTATGGATATAAAAATCAGTAACGTGATCTCATTAAACATTGATTCCATGTTTATTTTTACGTTTAGAAAGCCTGCGGTGTCGCCATTTATAATGCACTATTGCACGCTATACTATTGCGGCCATAAGGTGCCGAGGACGTGCCAGGCCTCATTTTGTGACACATTTAGTCGCGCAATTAGCAGCGAAGGAGTTATGAAGTTGTGAATACGTGAGCAGCGGACGTCGTGCGGGGCACCGAGATAATGTGCATGGCGGTGGAATCTTGATAAAAGATGCAGTGAAGCCGCCTTGCTTGACTAGCAGCCCGTAATGTACGCGATACGTGGGTGCATAAAACGAAGCACGTGACATGTTAACGATTAACTGCGATTTACCGAGGCCGGGGCATGCAGTCGAAAATTCTCGCAAAGTGGCTTGGATCGCTTTTGAAATATTAAGTAATGAGGAGGGTGTGTGTACCCTGAGCAGATTCCCTGTGTACGTGTATGTGTGTATAAATTGACACGTAGGGTTGTTTTGGTTTATTTAAGTGGAAAGCCGTTAGCACCAACTGTACGTGTCAATATGTGTGCGTGTGTATGCGTGTATATATATATATATATATATATATATATATATATATATATATATATATATATATATATATATATACGTATGTGTGTGTGTGTGTGTGTGTGTGATAGCTCTCCGTGATAGTGACAATGAACTTGGCAGCCTTGCCCCGGATTCGCTGTTTACTCAGATTTCACAGCCGTGGAACTGGCTTTAGTTTTTTTTTTTTTTTGTCTTATTTTTCTAGCGACTGTTCTGCCCCCACTGGAGAAGAGAAAACCGACGCTAACCGCTTCACACTACCACTCTCGTTCCCTTTCTTCCACTACAGGTAACTGCTACTGCGCCACGAAATCTTCTTCATAGGGATCAAAGAACAACGGTAGACTTCAATTACATTTATTTAAAAAAAAACAACGGTAGAGGACAAAGACGTGAATACGAACACAAACACGTCCTTGTCTTTCCGCTGCGTTACTCGTTCACTATGACTAGTTACCAACTAGCCCACCAACGAGCCTCGACACGAAACTTTGTGGCCTCTTTCAAACCACCGAGCCGGGATCGACGCTCAATACAGACTTCACTTTTCAAAGAGACTCACTGGCATAGAAAAAAAAAGCGACGGCACGAGCGCTTATGTCATAACTTCTTTTCACAGAGCTTCTCGCATTCATCATTACGAATGCATCCATATTCACCATACAGTTTTCGACAACCCTCAAGCATTGACGTAACCAACAGGCCGTCCCTCTTGATCTATCCTATAGCGAGGCCAGGGCATGCGCGTGCGCAGATCAAAGCCGGGCGCGAAGGTGAAGGGAGGGCGTTGTTCTTTACCTACTAAGCGAGGAACCGCACCCGTGTTAACAAAGACGGTACATGTGTTATCCCTTCCACGTATATTGCAATGCGACATCTTTATTTGAATTTTCCTGACATCTCTATCTTCATTTACATCTGAACACGAAAAGACAACGCCCTTGGAGAAGTTTTTTTTTTCATTTATTTCGCTTTCGTATTTGTGATTCTCTCGATCTGCCATAATTCACGGCTCCCGAATTAAGTCACCTGGCTCCCGCATTACATCCTTCTACCAGAAGCGTGACTTAGTAGAAAAAAGCAAAGGGTTAAAAAATAAAAAAGAGGAAGCAAACGGAACTGGAACATTCGACCGATTCAATCGACGCCACATCTACATCGAAGCCCGGACCCCCCCCCCCCCCCTTCCCGGTGTCGTCCCTTTTGTTTCTGGCTTGCGTTTATGGTTTTCTCTTCTGAACATGCGCGCTTAACCTTCCGCGTTGATATTTCCTTGTATTTGTCTTTTTTTTTCTTTTTTGCCTTTTTATCCCGCCGCGGCTTCGGGTCGAGGTTCTGTTTGGAAAGTATTGATTTCCAGGCTCGCCACCTACATATTTATAGCCGCGCCGTTCATGCCGACGTTTCTTGTGTCGCTGTTTCCTTGCACAGAATGTGGTCTCTCTCTGCCTTCCATTCTTTCTAACCTCACTATAGACAACACAAATTTCTATTACGTCTTGTTCCCACACCATATTTTGCCTTTGTTTCCATTACTCTTTCTTTATGCGTGTTATTGTTTCTTTTCTTGTGCCGCATAGCGTCGCTCGCTGTGTCCACACTTGGCGGTGTATAGATGGCCTTACACCTACATTTACGTGCTTTTCTCTTCTTCTTTGCTTTTTTTTTTTTGTAATTCGGCGTACTGGCCGAATCGATCACGAACGGCGAGGACGGCCAATCATGTTTTCAACTATAATCTTGCTGTCGCCGAAAATCGTTTAAGCTGGAAGATTGGAGGCGGCGACGCATTAGCCGAACAGTAGCTATTACCCAGACCGATGCTGATCCTTCTTTTATGTTCTCTCGACGATATCGTTTCTCTTTCTCTCTCTCCCAATATTGGGATTGTTCGTGCCCGAAGGGTTCTTCGGGACACTTGCAAGACGCTTTCAGTTCTTCGTCAAATAAAGTATAGATGGTATTTTGTTCTTTTTTTTCCTTTTTCGTTCAATGTTTGAAAGCAGTTCCTGTCTGAAGTGTCGGACAGTGTCGCCTTCGTTGAATAGATTATAAGAAACAAGAGCTTCTCATATCGCCGAAGGCTAAAAAGAAAAAGAACGCTTAGAAACTGTCCGACTTAGAGTGCTAGCTTCTAACTTGCGAAAGAAGTGATTCTGTGTTCTTTCTCGCACATACACGAAGACAAAAATCTAACGCAAGATCTCCCCGCAGCAGCAGATGACAGCCAACCATAACGTTGGACATGTTATTAGCGACGTAGACCAGCCGACGACAAACCGAAATTACATGGGAAGAACCTTGTCGAACTGGTGCTTGACGAGGTCCCTTAACAAAAAGTTGCCATTTATTAAAAGTTGCGAAAGATAGTTCCGAAGGTCAAATTTTCGTACTATTTAAACAAGACTGGGTCAAGTTTTTGTACTAGGCTAGGCTATGGGGTGAGCGTTCGGACCTGTCGTTGTAAAAAAAAAAAAAAAAAGGGTTTTGTTGACTGAAATCTACCTATCTTAGCAACATTTAACGCAAGATCTCAAAATCACCAGTTAACGGCGCACAGCACGTATCAAGGAGAACTATTTGCGATCAAGGCACCAGAACTGTGTTAAGAGCAGATGTGTGCATTGACATTGACAGTTGTCGGATTCTCTTTAAAATCATAGTCTCGTGTTCCGTTCACGTCACTTGTCACAATGCCTGTCGTTTTCAGAATAATATTATTAGTGCTCTCTACTCGTTCAACTTATCCAACAAGCTTTACCTTAGTTGCGCATGATTACTATACTTATTTTTTGGGAGTACTCGAGAGCAGTGTTGCTTTATAGCACCGATAGCTAATCGCGAACGATTATATATATATATATATATATATATATATATATATATATATATATATATATATATATATATATATATATAGATGGTATGTGCCTCTGTAACAACGGAGTCTGTGCTACATGGCTGCTTTACTATGACGCACAACTACATTTCAATTAGCTGACAGTATTATAGCCATTCTTCGGGTGCACTGGACACCGTGTGTTGTAGGCTCCGCCGAATTTTATGTAATTTAGCACAAGGTTCCTTCAAAGGACGAATACATTATGTTCTGTTGAACGCAACGTTTCTTTTACCACGTGCTGTCTGTCTGTCTTGTTTGATCAATATATTGATAGATCTATCGGTATATCTATATCTCTGTGTTCAGCGATGTCACCGTTCTATTTTCCTTATCCATGCATTATACAAAGAAGAGCCAGCGATCTAGCTGATAGGCGCTCTCTGCAAGCGATACATTTGTCGTTCATTGTAGTCGATGAAAGTCATTTTAGGCTTGCATTTGCGGCCAGGTGTAAGGAACGCAGAGAGACGCCGACTTCAAAAGATTCATCATTGCGCTGCGTGCTCAATATTGTAAATGAAGTACCGCTGTCAAGGCGCGCACATTTCATCTCATTATTTTTTTTCCCTTATTGGTATACCTCAAACACCCCAGCACAAATTTCGATGATTTCCAGACTTTGAAGGCGTTTTTTTTTTTATATATATCCGGGAATTCAAATTTATTCGAAACTACCTGCACGGTTTCGTCCTCAATCGAACTGAAATGTGACAACCGGCAATGCTTGCGACATGTCGAAATCTGCCGGTTTCACTCATTTTGCTATATGTGTAGTGATATATTAGGACGGTCTTTGTATTCGTTTTTTTTCTCCTCCTCTTCCAATCTCAGCTCCTCTTTCTCTCTCTTTCTTTCCTGTGCCGTTAATCAGGCTTCGTCACTTGACAGGCGATGCTAACGTACGGTCGCTTAACCAACCCCCTACACCCCCCCTCCTTCTTAATCCTCGTTGGTCCTAACCTCCGTCTCGTCCTCTCTATTTCCTTACACCCTTCGTTGTGGCTCTTGGGCCTTGTTCCCATAAACACTGCAGGGTGCAGCTCCACCTTTCTCCTTCTAACAAAGCCCTCCTGCCATTTTCCTTCTCTCTTTCGTCTTTTTCACTTAGCGATGCGTGAAGAACGAAGAAGCAATAACTGGAAAAAATTACGGACCGAACTCGCTCATATTTTTCCGCCCGTAAGTGCTTCTTGCCGCTGGGCTGTCGTTTTCTTCTCTAATGGTACTCGCACTATACCTATGGAATGGCGAGGGATATTCCCTGGCGGGTATTTCTAGCGTAAGCGCTTTTTGTGAGTGCGGTGGGGCACATTAGGCCAAGAACAAAACACGTCGAATAACTTGGTTTAACAAGTGGCCGCGTCGGCCGTGGTTGTGCTTATAGACGTTGTGCATGTTTATGTCCTGGTTATGGCGTGGTCATGGTGCTGTGCTGCCGAGTTTGAGGTAATGGTTCCATTTCATCCTGCCGCATTTCACTTCCAGGCCATCTGCAAAAATGCTTGTGTGCAAATATTAGTGTGCGCGTTAAACAAACCCTGCACTCCGGGTTTCCTTGCTACCGCGCGCCTTCCAATAGTACCATGGTCTTGCCATGTGCGAGCTTCGGAATATAATTTACCATTGAAACATTTACGATCGTGACCTTTTGAAAATTTTGAACACAGTCGAATGACCGTTATAGAGAAGTATAAAGCATCACATCATCCACATAATTTCATTTTTGGACGCTTCTAGGCTCATTTACCCTCTCTGAATATGGACAAAGAACTTTTATAACGTAAACGACACTGCAATATTTCTTGTTCGCCATTGTTTTATTTTTTATTTTTCTTGCTCTCTCTCTATCTTCCAGAACTTTCCCTCCCCCTTCCCCAGTGCAGGGTAGCCTACCGGGCTCAGCCCAGGTTAACCTCCCTGCCTTTCCTATTCCTTTCTCCTCCTTTTCCTGTAAGCAGCTTGCTCGTGTTCACCTATACAACTTACAAAATGAACTGGGATGACGAAAAAAGAAAAATAAATATTTTTCACGCATTTATAGCAACGTCATTTTAAGAGTTATATAATATTTGTCTGGGGAATCAATCGTCACCGCTTCTGTTTAACGCACGAACCAATATCGCAGCCATGAAGGAATAAGAACGAATAAACTAAAAAACGTGGCTCCGCTAGTCTCGGCAATTCAACCTCCTCTGATGCCCTGCGCGCGGTGCCTCTTGGGTAGGATTAGACACACATGGTTGCCGGACCGCTCGAGGTTGTTCGGGTACGCGGTAATTTTTATTAGCACTTGGCCACACTTGAATCTACCGCTTGCCCACATCACGCAACGAGTGCCTGTTTCCCATGAATCCCTGCCTCATGAATGCGTTGTGGCGCAAAACTGAACAAGGAAGAAACGAGAGAAGACAGGACAGAACCGTTCGGTCCGGTATTTTTTTTTTTCGTTTCTTCCTTCTTCAGTTTTGCGCCAGAACTCATCGCTAAGCCGGCCGCGGCGGCTGCATTTCGATGGAGGCGAAATGTCGAGGCCCGTGTATGTACTGGGCGCTGTCAGTGCACGTTAAAGAACTCCAGGTGGTCGAAATTTCCAATAGGATTCAGGATTGTCACGTGATGCACTATCCTAGTTGTTTTTTTGTTCTTCCTCGATGACCACATTGCATATTCTTGGGTCCTGTCTCAATAGAAATAGCCTTTCATTATTGATCATGTAAAGAAAAGGCGTGTAAAACACGGACACAAGAGAACGGTTGTCCACTCCTCTTCCCCTGTGTCCGTGTTTTGCACGCCTTATCTTTACATCATGAATCCTTACCAACTCGCTCAGCTTTCTGTCCTTTTCACCTTCCATTATATGTTCCGTAAGCTGTTCCGATTGATTGATTGATTGATTGATTGATTGATTGATTGATTGATTGATTGATTGATTGATTGATTGATTGATTGATAAGAGGACAGACAAACACACAGCATGCGGCCACCTTAGATAGAAAAAGAAACTTTGTGTATCCATCGCTATGCAAGGAAAATGTGTTAGAGAGCTTGCCATCAGACATACGTTCATTTACATCACTCTTCTTGAAACAGCATTATAAATATTTGCTCACTTTGTCCATGGTGATGATTTATTGCTTTGAGTGGCGCTGTAACTGCGTGTCCACAACGTTGCATTTTAACCATTACTTACTCGATCGAGCGTATAGCTTCTTCAATTGTAATTTTGAAGCTCTACAGCAATACTACAAATGTTGGTAAAACACACAGATGATCTTTGTTTCCCTAAATATAAGCGGGTCGTATATAACATGTTGTACCAATCTCATGAACTTCACAGACATTTATGTTATTTCACTGAGTTCATGGCAGTTTGGTGCTTCCTGTGCAAATAAAAAACAGTTACACTTTCATTGCACAGCTTCGATCTTACGTCGTAATACTTTACGGCATAGTTCTTATCTTACGTAAACTTGTAGTGCTGCTGCAGTTCTCTGAATGTCATCAACTTCCTTTTTTTTTTTTGATTAAATGTATTTAAGGAAATGTTGGTGCCCATGTGCGGCGCCGGCTACTCCCCTTCCCTTTCGGTCCGGTTGTCATCGAACAGTTATCAACTCACAAAAATAATGAGCAAATATGCACACGGACACTCACCTACTATACTTCTTGTATTTTTATTGCAAACACCGAGCACTGGGCGGTATATCGTCACCGCGAATTTATATAAAGCACGCGCGAGTCGTCAGTCTTTTCCATTTTTCTTTATTTGTCCCTTATCGCTGTGATCTCCGCAGCCGTACAGGAACGACAGCGTATCATCTACCTCGTTTCTGCACCGTCCCGTCGTTGCATCTACCTTCACCGGCCTGCATAGCGCCGTCATACCTGACCCACTTCGCGTAACGATCTCGGCAACGGCGCGCACGCAGCCGCGGGCTCGTCGAGCCGTATTACCATGGCCGCTGCAGTGCTTCTGCTGTGTAGCAGCCCCCCACTGCGGATGTCATCTTTTGCGCTTCTGTATGTGTGCCTCTGCTGCAGTGCGGCCTCGGGCCCGATCTGGGCACGGTGTACGGGAGAAATGACACCGACGCGGCGAGACAGCATGCCCCGTCTCGGCGTGCCCTGCGAACGCCCATATCGCTCAGCCACACGCGCTCGCCTACCTCTCTCACTCTCTTTCTCTGTCGCATTGACTAATACTTCGCCTTGGCCCTCGAATAATAATAATAATAAATTGCAGGGTTTTTACGTTCCAAAAGCACGGTATGATGATGAGACACGACGTTATAGCGGATGGCTGTGGAGCAAACGTGTGCCTAAATCTAACCACCAAGGTTCTTGTGTATTTCTTTCTTGCTTTTGTTTTTCCTCACCGAAATGCGACCTCCGTTGCCGGGGTTCGATCCCGAGACCTGGAGCTGATCCCGAGCCGCTGAGCTATCACGGCTTGTATGGCCCTCGAATAAGGCCCAGCTTCCTTTTCTTTTGCTGGCGTTACCGTACGTTGGCTTATAAAATTAAAAATCATTTGAAATCCAAGTTTACACTTGTGCTTTATGTGCGTTAAATGTATCGCTGTTACGCTGTTCTCAGCAGATTGGGGTAGCGGGTGGCTAGGCAAAGCGCCAACATCTTCTTAGGTACGTGTATTCGAGGAGATGTTAGCGTTTCGTTTAGAGTGCACTTATAACGAAGCAATATGACCCAATCCATCAAATCAAAAAGAAGCACTAAACACTCTTACTGTTGCTAAGGCACTCTTTAATAAATACTCGGAGAGCACGGATGCGCATTGCGGACTGAGAAAGGCTGTGTCATGTTCATCCTTTCTTCATCTCTGCTTATAGAAGAAAAAAGTTGAGATGGTATATTAGATAGTAAGCACTTCTTTTAAGGTCATCCTCATTATCACTGTCATCATATACATGGTGAAGACCCCTGTATGCCAAGGTTCGTAGTATAGGCGCGGGAACTATGTTTCCTACGTAAGGTTGCTTTGACCACACTACGCATGAGCCTCGTGGCTCAGCTGGCTTCTACAGAATCGTTCAGTCTTTGCGGAGGAGTATATGCGACCGACACAATTCGAGAGTTGAGTTATTGGAATATCTTCTCAGAATCTGTGGTCAGCGAACCTAGGAAGTAGAGACATCACGGTATCCCACTAATTCTTTCGTTTACGTTGCCGAGGAAAGGCATGTCGACTCTGTTATTGCTTCACGTAGATGAGATGAGCTTGTAGTCCCGCATGGGAGACGTGGAGTACAGGTGCACAATGAGTTAAATGTCAAGGTCAACCTAACCTGTTTCGGTTTTAAGCCAGCTATTAGTTTAGGTGGGTAGCAAGGAGACAGTGAGGAAGAAGAGAAGGAATGGAAGGGACGTACTGTGTGGTGCTCGTGCTTTTTGCTTAGAATCGCGTGGTACGGCGTGGGGAACGTAGGAAAAAATGGCTGCCCTGTTTATTAGAGCTTGTTGTATATTGCTGTAGCCCACCGGAGATCTTTCGATTGTGATTGTGGACATGACCCCGCGCACAGGCACGTCATCTTTCGTGTCCCTGTTTCCGATCCCTCCTTTCCCTTTCTCCTCTGTTGTGCATCACCCTAGGGACGGAAATCTCTTTCTTTTCACTTAAGGAATTATTTGTGCATGTAATACGGCTAAAAATATAAAGCAAAAAAAAAACAGCGTGCCTAAGCATTAGAAGTGTCGTTGTGCACCGTTTCCCGCATCGCCGGTTTCGCCTTGGTGAGCATGAAGGCAACGCCGTTATCCATCGGTCATGCTTGAGAGCCGCTTTCCCGTTACAACAGCCATTGCTGATGCTGCCGCCAGCGTTTCCATGTCTGAGGGGCATATTGAGCGCTGTCCTTGTTAGTGAAATGGAACTACCCCGGACGCTGGCCTCCGGTTCCTGTGTTCGTGGCAAGATATTGGATCGGCCTACGGAACAGTGCTTATTAATGTGTCATCCTTTCACGGGGCAGGTCCCGTATAAATCTGTCGGTGGACAGTGTTCTCCTACACAGTTCCCTGTCATCTGGCATTGGCAAGCCGTGTACAATGGACGCTCGCATATGCAGCGGTCGGGTGCGTTGTCATCGATTCCTGCATTCAATGCAGACATCTTGCAGCTGACCAAATGGCAAAATCATCCGCATCCTCAAGAGTTGTGACTATGGAGTCCATATATCAAAACAAGATAGAGAAAGGTGGATTTGTTTATCAAAAGGCAGAGAAGTCGGCCTGAGTTAATAACCTCTGGCCTGCTACTCTGGACAAAGGAAAAGGGGTGTGGGAAGAAAAGGGGAATGGAGGATGAGGGTGGGAGCAGAAAGAAGTGAAGCGTACGCACGAAAACCACGTGGTACAGCCCATAATTTGTAACCTAATGACCTAAGTTGTGAGCCGAATATATTTTACGTACTACCGGTTTAAACCATACTCCAGAACATTGCTCAGCCGTGGCGCGAACTGCGAGACCTTGTGCGCTTTCTGAAGCATGTCGCTTGAGTATGACGCTGGAAGGATGGCGTTCAGTTTGCTTTTTTTTTCCTTACTTTTGCAGTGGACTCCACCACGTTGTCGAGGTGTTGCAGAAAATCATATTTGGCACTGTGTCAAGGCGACACGGACTCACAAAGATGTTTGTTGCTAGTAACAAAGGGACGTCTTATATGCACCAAAGAAAGTGTCGCTGTATACTTATGATTCACTGTTTCGGACGACGCTTCGCATTCACAGACATCGCACTTGCGAAACCGAGCTTCGCTGGTAACTATAAGGTGCGCTATTTATATCTTTATTATAAGCGTCAATCTTTTGCGTCCCCAGCAATGCCATGGAACATACGCCATCAGGGATCTCGCGAAGTATACTTACTCGAGTATCAATCGCGAAGGAAGCTTTCTATACCACTACCCGGAATAATGGTACGTAGCTATTAATATACATACAGGCCTTGAATGTGGTCTATCGTTATCCGTGAAGCGCGTAAGGCCTAGTTCTGCAGAAAACATCGCGAGTCTTCTGTTTCTGTCTGCCTCTCTCTCTCTCTCAGTAGTTCACTTCTGAATCCTCCCGACTCAGAGAGATAGTCGCACGACCCTTTGTCATTCATATTTCATACTTTTTATCCCTTACATAATAAATATGCCGGTGTCGTTCTCAGAAGAACGCCACACATATATATGCTCCTGTCGCGCAGACCTATAACGCTAAGCACCTAGACGAGATAGGGAAGGCTCCATCTCGTTACGTCGGGTGAAGCGATACGCATCCCCCCACCGTTCTCCGCGCTCTCTTCTCCTTGCATAATTCACGAGGCGGCTGAAGGCCCTTATTTTGCTCGTTATAGCCTATACGTTCTTATACAAGTTCGGGACCACCTTCACACAACCCTGAAATCCTGCTTTTGTGCGGAACGTAATCTTCTCACATAGCTAGATAGGTGCCCGTGCGCAACGCCGCCTTGCGGTTGCGTCACAGTCGTCTTTTGACGTCAGCACTCGTTCATAGATCTTCCACTATATACAGCACGGACGGGGATGCGCCTCTCGTGGGATCCGAAGCCGCTCCACGATATAGGCTCACAGTTTCCCAAGCGTATTATATGCGTCCCTACCTCCACGAAGCACGCAGGAAGCCCCCTGACGACACACCTAAGAAGTCCATCTAGATATTTTAGCTTGGCTAGGCGAAGTAAGTCGGCTGTACCCCCTCCCTCCCCCCCCCTTTTTTTTTCTCCTAGTATCCCGATATGCCGTATATTACGACACGATTACTCAACAAACGCATCCTGTCTCGCAAGTGCTTTGCATATATTGTCAGTGACATATCGCAGATTGTACGCCCTTTGATGCATTAGGTTAATTATATACGAGCATTGTCGGAGAGGCGTTGAGAACTCAATTAGTAGGAGACTGCTTCGCAAGCCAAGCGTGAGTGCATTGGTAACATCCGACGATACGACAAGGTTAAGCAGAAAGGGCCTCGGAAGTGCAAGATTTGCGCAATAGTTGCGTTGTCAGACTGAGTTCTTGCAGCATCGAGGTATGTTTAATGAACGGCTAGTCAATGGCACCGCGCCGGAAGTGACCAGAAGAAGGAAAATGGGGAGGGGGGGGGGAGGGGAGGTAGAGGAGGCGGGAACGATACTATAAATGGCGTACCCAATGCCACGTACGTTCTGCCAAGATTAAACTTTGCAGCCGGAAGAAAAATATATCTTGCCCAATTAGAGCATCCTTCAACCTTTGTAAAAGGTCAACGGGACTCGGCTTGCAGCCGACAGAGAGCAGTGAAAGTTTAACAAGGTGGGAAGATGCGCGCACAGCTTGGTTGAAGAACGAAAAACGTGAATATCCTGACTGGGATACCGCGTATGCGCGGAGTTCTGAGTTGTGCTGGGGTCAGGTAACGGGAGAGCTTATAGGCACGGATGCAAGAACCGCATTGCAGCATTTCAAGACCAACAATGATTATATTTATATATTTGACTGAACGTTTCCTACTGGCTTTTAAGATGCTTGAGCATTATTACATCTAATAGATTCCTTGTAGTATCTATTTTCTTCTTTTTTTCTTCATGTCAACGTTTACTTGATTAAGGACACCCATTCCCTCACCACAATAACGTTTATTGACTCGCCTACGTGCATACATAGGCCCTGAGAGGTAGAACCTCAGGACAAGTTGGTATGGGAACGCTCAGGTCCTCTATAAAGGACGCGAATAGCCTCCAAACACCGATGAATACACAATCACATCCTGCCGGTCGGCCCATCGCGTTTTCATCAGGCCGTTATTCGGGCGGCCGCCACCCGCGATGTCTCGCGGCCACACCGCGTTTACGTCCCTGGGCGGGAATTTGTCGCCGTTAACTCGCGTCAAGAGAAAAAGATAAGGAAAGACGAAAAGAAGGAAAATGTGAGTGCTCCCCACGGGAAAGGAAGAGGATCCCGGCGCTTCCCCTTCTTCGGCCTCTAGAAGGGAAGACGCGCTGACCGCGCTGCACGCCGCGCCTCTTCTGGCCGGTGCCGCACTGCACGCCGTCTGAATTATTTACCAGTGCGGCGGCGCTGGACGGCCGGATGGGGAGGCGGGGAGAAAGCGGGAGGCAGTAAACGCGCGGTGAATGAAAAACAAGGGAGTCGAAAGAAAAGGGGTGTGTTGCCGGACTGCAGTAAAACAAAGAGGGAAGAAAGGAAGACGTACGCTAGGGAAGATGTCACACCAGCACACGCAGTCGTACCAGAAAAGTGGGAGGATGCCTGGTGTGGAGAGGGAAAGATTGAAGGTGGGAGAGGAGCTGCGGTCGGATGACGTCCTGAGGAAAAACGGGAGAGAATGCCTGCCTGAAGTTAGGCATAGGAGGGAGGGCCATGGCGAAGGGGTATTCTTTCCCCGCGCTTACTGCCGGCGTTCGCTTCTGCCTTTAGCGCAACTGCTTGCACTGCGACGCTCGCTCTCCTTTTTCGCGAGACTATGGGATTTCGCTCCCGCTAGACAGCGAAGTCTGGCGAGTCTGTACGTTAGTGTGTGCGTGAGCGAACGCGTAACACAAGCTCTCCATCGCTGCAGAAGCTGGGCTTGGCCACGAGGCTTTTGGTATATATGAGTATATCATGACGGCGGCATTGCTCGCAGCCGGCATAGCCATCGGGACCACCGCTTCGGGCTCGCTATAGTAATCCGCCGGAATGTCTCCAAGATTCCAGAAGCTTAGCTTCTTTTTTCTGTTTTCTCCTTACGCCACTGCACCCGTCTGAATCTCTTTTCCTGGAAGGCTTCTTCTCCGTGACGTTCTTGTTTTATATGTGCTGTTTGTTCTCACAGTTATACCCGCCACTGTCCTTTATTCGACCTTCTTTTCCCGTCTTCCCGGCGGTCCGATCCCTTCCGTTTGCCGGTTTAGTTCTCGCTATTTCGAAAATCTCGTTATTTGCCAAGCTGTCTCGGCAGATATATTGTATTGAATCATCGCGGCTACATGTCTTTCTTTAGCTGACGTTCCTCCTTCCTGCTATCTCGCTGTTTTCTTTCTTTAACATTCCACACTTTGTTGCTCCCTTTCTCGAATTTTTTTTTTCCCGCTTATGCGACGTGCGTGTCTGCAGCACCGTTTAAAAAGAGAAAGTACAACAACGTTCGTCGGTGCAAGTGGGTCCCTAGCTCCCCCTCCCCTTTCTCATTTCCCTCTCCAGGCCGGTCGTTATTGTGAAGCTGTCTTAATTCATTCCTTGCCCATTTATAACTGTCCTCCGGTGCAGTGCCAAAATCTCAACATTACCCTTCGGGCGTCTGCGCAGTAGTCTCTCTTTTTTCCCCTCAAAGCCTGCTTTTCGTTAATGTAAACAGCTCGAAGTCGAGACGGAATTAGGGTGCAGACAAACTGCGCGAGACTCGTACTGTAACAACGTCGTGACTGCGTGTTCCGGTTCGCAGAGTGAACGCTCTGTTTGCGCAGGGAGTATATACCAGTGCCCTGTCCTCGCGGAGTTTTGCCTTTCGCTCTTCGAGAATGACACGCATGACTGCCGGCGCAAATTAGCGTCGTCCAGTGTTTTTTTCGCTTCCTTCCCCGAGTCTGCTACGTTATATCTCCTGCTTCGCTCGGTTGTAGGACGGCTTCTGCGATTTCGTTTGCCACCGCACGTACTTGAAGTCGTGAAGTACAAACACGGCGGCCTCTTATTACGTTCTCGTGTACTCATATGATTCACTGATTTATTTCCTTTCCTGGGTTCAATCAAGACGTCCTATTAAATATTGGCACATTCTTACTATTCCATAAACAGAAGCTAGGGCTAATAAAAGTGTTGACTCATTGCTCGATTGTGAAGGCGTCGCAACACCCCCCTCCGTTTTCTACACAGACAAATTTCCCTCGCAAAAAGAACCTAAAGCTTCGACATCGCTTGAAGCTGGTTCGAGATTGTCCAAACTGACGTCACTACTGCCTCTCTTTCATGCTCGCATCCTTCTTTCTTTTCTTTTTTTGCTGTGCAGCTGTTTGTTCGCAGCAACACCTTTATTTCGCAACTGTATCCTACTCCATCTACCGGGTTAACATTAATGTTGCTCTCTTAGCTGAGGGCAAACACAGAATCCTTCAAACGCGTCAGCTTGTGCAAACGACAGATTTACTCAACTTTGCTTACTATAAAGAATAGTAAAAGAGAAGACTATATGGCCTCTCTTCACTAGCTCTTCTTTTCCATCTTTCTTTTTTGTCTCATCGTTTATTCTCGCTGTAAATAATGGAGAGAACTTAACAAATACATAAACAGCCGAGAAAGACAATGCAGAAGGACAGCAAGTAAGAAAAATAATAAATCAGGATACCACGCGAGGTTGTGAGAACTGTCTTTTGCGTGGAGGCACGCCGTTCTCTCCACCGCATTATATGGGAGCACGCTGAAGATATCCCAGGAGGCAATTTATTCCCCGACAGCCTGCAGGAGCCTTCACGTTTCCCCGGTATTTCAGAAGCTCGCTTCATAATATATGCTGCGCCGTCTTCTTGTTCTTTATATACGCCGACTCCTGCAACCGCGTCATACGAGCTCGGCCGTTGTCTCATCTTCACTCAAAACACCCACTTATTTTATCTGTTTTATTTTTTGTAGTGTTCGTGCCACGTGCTGTTTCACTTACTCTGCTCAACAGCTACGCTAGCGAAGTAGCAATATGGCGGGCGCCTTGCACAAACGTTAAATGATTTCCGACGGTCCAGCCTCTCTCACTCTCTCCCGCGTGAAGTTCCCTTTCGTGTTGTGTTAAGGTAAATGAGCTTCTCTACTCGTTCTATACGCGCTCGCGCGATTGCTCATCTGGTGCTCCAAACGAGAAGACATCGGTGTTTATTACGCGACCGTTCCGTGTCTCATTGAGCAGAGGAAACGGGACTGCGCTCATATATACAGTGCGTGCTCGCATTTACGAGGCTGTTTCGCTGGATTACCGTAATGGCTGTGACTACAGCGGCAACCATCGTGCCTATGCGTCTTATCTTGGTGGTTCCTGAAATGGGACTGGGGAGGAGCGTCCCGTTTGTTTTTTGTTATTGTTTTTAAGGGACGTGAGAGGCTTCTCCTCTTCGTCGCAGCACTTCTTACCAGAAAATTTTTGTTCGTTCGCGTACGCATGTGACTTCGCCGTCTATCAAGGCGTTCAACTGTGCTCCCGATAACTTCTACACTGCATTACACCGTCCTGTTCTTTCTTTCTTTCTTTCTTTCTTTCTTTCTTTCTTTCTTTCTTTCTTTCTTTCTTTCTTTCTTTCTTTCTTTCTTTCTTTCTTTCTTTCTTTCTTTCTTTCTTTCTTTCTTTCTTTCTTTCTCGTTCTGCTCAACTCGCTCTGAGATTCCAATTTTCCTTGAACATTTAAACCCGATATAGATTTACTTTGCTTTCGATTCCTTCCGTCGTTGCCTTCCTCCTCTTTACCAATCCAAACTAGAAGAGAAGCTCAGGAGAAGATGGAGGATTGAATCGATGAATAGATCGCAGAAAAGGATGTAGAACAGGGAACGTCGCTGGAGCCAATGTTTCGACAAGGGACTTGTCTTCGTCAGGACGGCCAAGTCCACTTGTCGAAACGTTGGCTGCAGCGAGATTCCCTGTTCTACATCGTTTTTAGCGTCCTTACATCGTCCTTACAAAGAAGTACATGTATTTGTCTTGTTGTTTGCATCAATGTACCTACATCAAGATACGCAACCCCCAATGACAGCGCGTTCATCCCTTCCGAATGTTTTCATTTTTAGTCGCAATTTCCTATCGCTTTCTTGTCCTAATCCTTGTACACTCCACCAGTATGTCCCCATAGCCTTGATATTTCCTTTTCTGTTTAGCTTCGTACATATTTTCGCGATATCTGTGAAAGTATAAGCGTTTCTTAAAAACAAGATGCAAAGAAGGACTAATAATGATTTATGAATCGAATCAACATCTTGCGCCCACCTCAAACCCTCTTACTTTGCTTCCCCAGAAAAACGTCCTTCATTTTCTCCCTTAGTGCGACGGAACGCTATTTACTTACGAAGAGGCTTTCACTGCGCTTTTCGTGAGCAGCGTATAGGCACGATAATTAATATGGCAACCAACTGCTTCGCATCACTCTCACTCGAACTGATTCGATTATGAGCGCACGGACAACATTTTCTCCAACGATTCCCCGCGCACATCGGTCAATTTAATTCTCCCCCCGACGGAAATAGCTCCGGTAAGTGAATAAAAGACGGCCGTCAATACTTCCTTTTTCTTCTTCACTTCGTGTTGAAGGAGTTGCTGAACGTACGAAATCGCTTCTTTCACGGATGCCGCCACGAAGATTATCGACGTTCTCACGGTGATCCATCTAGGCCAAAACTGACGAAAACGGCCGCCCCCGGAGGGCATGACGCCTATGTACGCTTTTATTGTTCTCTTGTTACGTCACAAAACGCTTCGGCGAGTTGTACTAATGGTTCTCCCCTCCTTCGCGTAACTCTTTTATTCCTTGTTTACCATTGCTCTAGCACTCGTCGGATGACTCCCCCATTTCTCTCTACCACCATTCAGTACATACAGAATCGATAAAGGCATCGATAAAGGCACAACAAACTTAGAGGCAAGGTCATCAATAACGGCGTCTTCTTCTTCCATCCTCTTTTTCACATTCATCTTTGCTTACATTCTGCAGGGCTTTACATTTTCTTTCTTTCTTTCTTTCTTTCTTTCTTCTTCTTTCTTTCTTTCTTTCTTTCTTTCTTTCTTTCTTTCTTGGGGCGCGTAGCCACTGGGTGACAGCGGCCGGAATTTCGCGTCCCTCGAGGCGGACGTGGTTCTCGAACTAACTTCCTCTCACTTTTATTGGGAGGCCGGTAGTGGTGTCTCCAGTCCTTTCAACGCAGCGTGGAACGAATCACGATGGATGGTGGCTGATGATTGGTTGTATGGCTGTGCCCGACCCTGTATATATCTCCGCGCGCCCTTTCTACATGTACGGACTAGGCCTCGATCATGTCCCATAATTGGAGCGAGTGGAAGATATTGCGGGTCTGCGACATACGAGCTATATATACGAGCGCCCCCCTTACCGCCACCTATGCTATACTCGATATACACAATGCTGTACTGCGTGCCTTTTTGCCCCCGTAGTCTCGTCGTCGTCCCCCTTCCCCCTTCCCCGCGAGAGACATTTGTCGCTGTGGAAAAACGTGACCTAGCCGAAAGCGGGCGAGCGAGTCGTTCGTTGTTTCGCTGCTGACCGCTTGGCTGGATGCGAGGACGTGCTTGCTTACTGGGCGACGATGCGCTGGCTGTACGCGCACCTATAAAGAAAGAAAATAAACACACACACACACACACACACACACGCGCGCGCGCGCGCGCGCGCTTCTCAGATAGATAGATAGATAGATAGATAGATAGATAGATAGATAGATAGATAGATAGATAGATAGATAGATAGATAGATAGATAGATAGATAGATAGATAGATAGATAGATAGATAGACGTGTGTTGCCTGTAAACCGAAATAGGAATGGACTCATTTCAATGTTTCTGGTTAAATTATTCTTGCTTAGCTTATCTACAACTGAGAGTGTTCCGAGCCCCGTTCAGTTTGTGGCTAAGTGTTCGCGTAGTTTTCGTCGCATGTACACGATACAAGAGCGCCGATTCTCAGATCTTTCGCTTTGTCGCCTTTACACTGTTTTCGGCGAATCTGGTCGTGTCAATCGTGGTTGCCTTCACCTTGTACAAGGTCGCGAACTCGATCTTGTACAGCCACCGTGTACAAGGTCGACTTCTCGCTTTCCTTTTTTGTTCATTTTCTTTTATTTCATGATCGATTGATTTCTGGGGTTAAACCGCGATATGATTATGAGAGTCGCCGTAGTGCAGGGCGCCGGAAATTTTGAACACCTGGGGTTCTTTAACGTGCACCGACATCGCACCGTACGCTGGCCCCGACATTTCGTCTCTATATCGAAATATAGCGGCCGCCACCGGGATTGTTTCGTTTTTATTAGTTTCTATGCCTCGCTTACGTTTTACCCCAGATGTGGCGTTACTTTCGGTTTTGCCCTGCGTGCGAACCGCAACTACCGAACCAGAGCGAACGATTTCTCGCGAGACCGGAATTCTAAAATAAGCCTTGCTGCTCACCTAGACGAAAAGCCCTTGGCGTGCCAAGCTCAGACATTCTGGGGCAGCACTGTAGTGACTCAGGTCTCGAGGAAGTGAGCGCATGTGTTTTCCCGACCGTTTTGCACGCACCGGCGTAAACCACTTCTTTTCTGTGTTCTTTTTATTTCATTCCTTCATTGTCCCCTCCCCCCCCCCCCCTTTTTTTTTTTGAGTCCGGTCTTTCTTGAAAGGAAGACGGCAATTCAGGAATTATTTTTTTTTCTCAAGCAAGCCGCGAAAGGAAAACGACAGCTGTACGTAAAATCCACGTTGTGCTCGCCACAGCAGAAGTAAGATCGCACCGTATATCGAAGCAATAAAATAGAACTCACGCTTGTTTCCGGTCTTCCATACATTTCTGTGTCCCAAACGCGCAGGCAGTTTTCGCAGAAAGCGGGAGAAAAAAAAATAAATGAAAAAATCGTGTCGTTCGGGAGTTCGGTATACGTTATTCCCGGAGGAATTCTTATCTCGACTCCGAGAAACTGCGTGCTCTTTTTTCTCGAGGCAAGAAAAATTAAATGAAATAAAAATGAAACTATGGAATACATAGAGAACCGCGACACTCTTCTCCGGCCTGCTTACTCTATACATCTCTACGATTTATTTACCTCCAGACACCATAAACATTGCCCGTTGTTTTCTCGTGCTCTTTTGTCTTCTCTGTTTGTGCCGTCTTCTATCATTCCACGGCAGTTTTCTTTTTCTTGCCTTCAACGGCAACGTGGAAGTGTGCGCTCTCCTGTGGGCGAAGTAACTCTCCGAGTGCTTTTCGGCGGCAACGAAACACATAAGCGGGAAAGCGTCGTAAGGGCAGGTTGAACAGGGAAGAAAAGAAAGAAAAGAAAGCATTCAAACCTTTGCTCTTCAGTAAACAAGGATTGATCGTTACGAGAAGGACGATTATCATGACGATGATGGCAATGATTATTATGATGATGATGATGATGATGATGACGTCAAGAACGACAAAACCGCTGAGACAGACTAGAGGAGCAGATTCAGCGGCAGATTGGCGACGAAGGAATCGAGTTAAAGCCACGACGAAACCCGCAAAGAGCGCACACCCCTATGTGCGGCTGCGGCAATTCTCGTTCCCACAACTCGCACAGAGTTTCACGTATATATGTATATACGGTGTGTAACGTATGGTCGCTGCCCGCAGGCGCACATCATTCCCATGCTCTCATGCTTCTCCGAGTCTTCCAGTCTGGAGCAAAAAATAAAAAATAAATAAACGAAATAGAAGAGCCAGATAGTTTCGAAATGATTCCGATCCTATATCAAGGCGAACGGTGGCGTGTGTAGGGAGGTTGAAAAATGAAAATAATGACATCGTAAATAAAAAAAGCGAAACTGTAACCTCGGAGGCACGCTCGCGGAGATATGACGTTAACGGTTATATACTGAAGAGACACCGTACTCTTGCATCTCTTTTTTTTTTTCTTGCGCGCGTTGGTTTTAGCTTTTCTGGCTCCGCTTCCAGAGAGCGGTGAATCTGGCTCACCGCGCAGTCAGCGACGAAACGGAAGTTAACTCGCTTTCGCGCCAGCAGCGTCTCGTCGCCACCGCGTGGCGTGAAGGTGAGCGCGAGGAAGGAGGACGCCTGGCAGGGGGACTGACGACTGAGTCTGGCGGCAGCGGCGGAACCGAACGCGCGGAAGCGGAAAGCTGTCGGTGCCAGCAGCGGGCGCGCTAGACCGAATAAATGAACAAAGGGACAGAAATTCCAGTTTTCATATCAACATTTCCTTCCTTCCCCAGCAGACATATGTGTTCTTCCCCACTCTCATTCACTGGATGTATACGAGTCGGGGAGACTTGGACGCGTTGTGTTCCACGTATACGAAATATAATGGAGTGTCCCTCTGCTGCAGGCGAATCTGGGTCGGCAGTGTTGTGTTGTTAGTGAAATAGAATGTATTTTGTACGTATGTGCGTATAGTCTGCAACGCGAAGCGAAAACAAGAAAAAGCTACGGTGTTTTTGTCCTCAGCGCGCGTCAGTGAGCACTGATATATGAAAGGTTAGATGTATACTGTCGTAGTTATCACTGTGATAGGGAAGAGAAAGGGTTATGTATGTATGGAGGTGGCGTTGACAAGGCGTTGCATTTCGTCTCAGTTTCCTGGGAGCTCGCTGAGAGGCGTCGCAGAGAACGAGAAACCGCTAGTGAATGATAGGGGTCGCTGCATGCGTAGGTTCTGGAATGAAGATAGAGCGAAGAAAAAAAAAATGAAAAAGTGCCGAGATGAAAACGCGAGTACGGTTCCGCGTACGTGGTTTGAAAGGCCGGTAACCATAACTTGACGCCTTGATAAGTGGCTGCCGTGCGTGATGAATCTTTCTTCCGCGGTTTTTTTGAAGGGGACCTACGGCACTGTCATTGTTTAGTCACCGGGAACTCTCAGAAAATATAGGTAAACATTGCTTAACTTTGTTGTGGCTGGTTGACAACGGCCTTTGTGACGCTACCTATGTTCCACCCTTTCTGTTTCAATTTCATTGGTGCATCAGTCATATTCGTGACTTTTTTTGTTATTCGAAGCATTTGCCAGACAGAAAAAATTAAGCTTACAGAGCTTATTATATAGACTCCGCAGCAGTTCGGGTAATTCCTGTTTTTGCACTAGCAGGCATTGCTATCACGCAAGGATTCATTCGCGCAAATAGCCAATTCCGGCTGAAGCACCTGAAGCACCTAATGACAACTGTTTAACCAACCTTCGCATTAGTTAGATTAGCCTAAACCTAACGTATCTTTGCTAATCTAGCCACGTTCGCATTGAAAGTTAGCCATTAGTTTAAGCAACGAAAGGCCGCATTGGTGTTCGAAGCGAACGCATTTCGCGCGCGGCGGTAAAAGTACGGGCACTCGCTGTCTATTCTTACAGAGCAAGTTCGACACCGACATTCCAATTATAACATACAGTTGTTCGTCTCTATAAAGGGAGAAACTGGTGATAAGTTCGACGCCATCGGGGAAGCAAATCAAGGAAACACTATATCAGTTCAATGGATATAAACACGAACGACATCCGATCAACTTCCGTCTGATGCAAGGGGACCGATAACACACGGTATACCCAGTAAAGGCCGCTGTTTCTGTTACATGCGTTCCTCTTCATACTAGTCTTGATGATATCAGAAACGTAGTCGCACAAAAGCGAGTGTGGCAGGTTTACATCACATCAGGCGTCGTTCGGTCTGGCGCACCTTCTGTATCTTGGTTTTGTGTGTGTGTCTGTTCTTAGAAACCGTACACCATATTTTCTATAACAACCAGGGCCAGTCGGAGGCACTCTCTTCCTCTGAAAGAAATTCGGGAAGGAAACAGCTAAAGAAACCCCGCATTGCGCCAGATTGGGCGAACGATGATGCCTCTTTGGAGAACGACTCTGTTTTATTGCGCCGAGTCACTTTCGCCTTCCGGCAAAACATTGTGCTGCCTTAGCGCCATTCGGCTAGCCGCTAGCTCGCATCCGGTTTCAGAGTCTGGCATTTCCTCGGCTAGCTAAACAACAACAACAGCGACAACATCAACAACGCCGCCGACAGAAGAAGACAGGCGCAGAGTTACTACTGTAAACGGAGCAGGCGGCGTAGAAACTTCCTTATAGGTTTCGTTCTAGTTCTCAGAAACGGTAATGTGACCTGACTTGATGCGCCAGTCTCACGAAGAATGCGCCGAGCCGTACTCATGAGTAAAAGATGGAGGAAAGGATAGTTGAAGGGTGTTCGGGTGCCTCCTTCCCGGACAATGTTAAGAAGCGCAAAAAAAAATGTAGAGGCGGAATTGGAAAAGTGCAAAGGGAGTTAGGCTCGAGAACTTGTGATACTTGTCGGCTCGCGAAAGCGTGGTATTAGAGAAAGGGGATAGCGGATGTCTGCTTCGGGAAAATCTTACGTACCGCCTTCAAAAATGGCTTTTTATGGTTAACCCTCCGAGGACCGCGGCAATGAATGCTGTGACTTCAGCAAGGCATTTTCCAGAGGAGAAAAGCTGCTGAAGAGGTGAGAATTTGGCTAAGTTGGTGATGCATAATGAACTACAGCGCAAGCGGAGGTAGGGAGACTGTTACCAGCCTCCGCTTGCGCTGTAGTTCATTACCATTCTCCGCATGCGTTGTAATTCATTCTACTGAGTTGAAACAGAAAACTCAGGTGATAGTGCTATCGGCGTCGTCGCTTGTTTGTTGTTGTTGGTAATAGCCAGGTCATTATACGAAAGAATGCATGACACGCAAGCAAGCTAGTAAAAATAGGGCACCAGACGTGGATGCGTATTTCTTCAGTTAGTTCTCTGCGCACGAGACTCGTATGATGTTATATAAAGCACGCGCGCGCACTCCCCTCAAACAACCCTACATACCACTCAGCGCTGAATTCAGCGGTCATTTAGGGGAAGGCACACAAGGATAACAAGTGCACAAAGTTCAGCGAAATGCTGCGCTATAATACGCATTCACTGAGTTCTTCCCGCACAAGAGGTGTCTGCGTGATGTTACATAAAGCAGGCACACGGCACACATTCACACAAACGCCCACGCGCAGACATTCCACTCAGACACCCGTATATACGTACCATATACTTCGATAAATCAGCGGTCATTTAGGATAACGCACACAAAAGCACGAGCACGCAGATTTCAGTAAACGGGTGCGCAGTTTTTTTTCTCCTCTGACGACGCTCGTCACCATAACCCGGATCGCGATCGCTACCGCTCTGCTGATCCCATCCTCGACCCACCACGTTTCGCTTGTATTTATTACTTGGACCGAGAAATGTGGCTGGCGTTCAGGCGACGAGTCATTGCACATTGCTTCCGCACCAGTACAGTGCGGTATCGACAATCGCTTCTGCGTGGCCCACCGAGCTTCTCTTTCTTTTGTTGTTGCTCGTATGTATTATACATTCTAAAAGGGCACCCCCATTTTGCCGTCGCTGACAGCGGCATCTGTCGCCCTTGGAAATGCCTCTGCGTGCCTCGGACAGCAGTGCGAATTGCAGCAACTCGTGTATTTCATTTCTCTCTTTCTTTTTTTTTCTCTCTCTCTCCCTCTGGGTTCTGCTTGATGCAGGGCGCGTGCAGAGGGCCGCGTCCACGGCATTCGAGACGATTTGGAAGTGCCCCTTTTCTTTTGTTCGCAATGTCGTCGCGACTTGCGCAGACGTATTTCTTTTGTCGAGTCAGTTTCGGTTCTTTTCACGTTTCTTTTTGTTTGTTTGCTTGTTTCTCTACATCTCGTATAGGGGCTGTCGACTCCCTTAGATGTGTCCCGAGCTGTCGGGGCCATCGGCTTCTGTCGTAATTCGTTCGATAAGTACGTGTTCTTGCCGCCATATGTATTGGTAACAGAGCGTCGTGCTGCAGTATCGCCACAGTGAAGGTCTGCTGACGATGGAAGAGCGCGGACAGAGAAAGCGGACGCAAGTTGGCTGAGCCTAAAGGAACACTATATAGTCGGTGACGACCCAAGAATAAAAACTAAAATTCACCGCTGTCCATACGTGCCTGCGATACGCGTCAGATATGCGCCTCCAATTACGGCCGCTCTACGTCGCTACGTCGCTAGCGCTATACGTCGTCAAGACGACGTATAGCGCAATGAAAGAGGGGGCATGGCGTGGCGACGCCGCCTACGGACTCCCATACCAAATCGACGTGGCGTCATAGATTTTGATGGCGTCTGCTAGGCTCTACCCAATTAACTTCCGATAAAAATAAATTTTAATGTGTCCTAAGCCAGCGTTTTAACACGCCAAGTCCGGGGAAAATTTTATGGAGCCCTTACGTTAAAAATACGAAGGGCTTTGGAAACGGCGACGCTTCACTAACGCTCAAGGGCTGGAGTTACAGCTCGAAATTTAAAACAGAAGTTTTGACCTTCATTCACTCCTCAAATAACAAATTAATGATGGCAGAATTGACGACAACGGACGTCTCGAAGAATGACTTATCCGTCTAAGCTGATTCAATGTTTGACTCTAGTGTCCCTTTAAAGGAGCGTTTCCGAGGGTCGCGGGATCGAATCCCGGCCGCGACGGCTGCATTTCGATGGAGGCAAAATGTTGAGGCCAGTGTGCTGTGCGATGTCAGTGCACGTTAAAGAACCCCAGATGGTCAAAATTTCCGCAGCCCTCCACTACGGCGTCTCTCATAATCATGGCTGGTTTTGGTACGTAAAACCCCAGGAATCAATCATCATTTAAAGGAGTCTTGCCGTGAGATAAGACAGATATGAGAAAAAGACCACGGGGCAGGAACAAGCTCTTTTGAGTCTCTATGTTGTCCGTTTTCTGTCACGTCCTGATGCTTCGCGTTGTGAATGTACCTTAATTTCTTAATTACAATGATCGTAGAGCTCCTCTGTGCGATACTTAAGGTACTTCCAGTAAACAGCATGTCCAGGCATGAAAAAGAAATCGTGTAGTCAGAATTCACGCTTTCATTTTTTTTTTTTGGTAAATAATAGCTAATGACGCATCGTCATTGTACAGCAGACGTAACTGCGCTTGCGCGATATACCGCAACACAAGCAATGCAAGAGAAAAAATACACATAACACAGCACAATGAGATTTGTTTTTCTAGAGTATGCATGCAGCCAGAGCGTTAGAACATACTGTTTGGGCTGGTCCGCATGTATACATACCTTGAAATATGGTTAATGCTGTGGTCATACCGTCATTTAAAACTGTGCTCATGCACGCGTCCAACGTGGTAGCATATGAGTTGTAATCGAAACTAATGAAGAGCTATATAGCAATTAATACTGCACATAAATTAGCACTTACTTACACCGACTGGAACTGCACAGCTCTAGTGTTAGCAAATTGCTAGTAAAACTTTGAAAACACTCTCAACGTATTAACGCCTGCCGTTACAAGCTTTGCTTGTGGTGTGTGCATTTGCTAAATGCACCTGTATAACCGCAGCTGTCACAGCTTGGAGCAGCTTCGGATAGCAGTGTCCTTATTGCAACTGCTTTCTCTGACGCGCTTTATTCGATGCATGCACAGACATCATTGCATAGCCTCTGCATTTGTCTGTGCATGGCGCAATTCGTGTAGCCGTCGTGCGTTGGGCATTTCTATTTCTCTCAGCTGCGAATGTCACAATCCGTACACGCTGAGCTACATCGAACAACTGTGCGCTGTTGTTATACAATTACCTTCATTTGCGGAATTTTTATCTTGAATTCTTGTACACTGTACCTCGAGGGAACTTCATTAGACTCGGTGATGAAGAAACATGATAACAATAGCGGCCAAACTCAGGCCGCTATTAGCTCAGGCCAAACTCGGTAAACCGAGCGATTTAGCATCACAAATAAGTATGAAGCGGACTGCAATTCTGTAAATTCTGTAAAACGAGAAAATAATAAATTTACTATTGTCTGATAGGTCACCACGCTGTCTGCTAGCAAGGTGCGCTATGCACTTCTCATTGAACAGACTCAGTACATGTAAGCCATAGTATAACAGTGCAAACTCAAGCGTTACTACGTGACTGTGTCATGGCAGGTGACACTGACATTAACGTGTCGATGCGGTTTCTTCTCTTCTTTCCTCTTTTCATCCCCCTCTTCCCTTTCCCAAGTACAGGGTAACCAACCGGAGGTCCCCTCTGGTTAACCTCCCTGTCGTTCCTTTACCTTCTCTCTCTCTCTCTCTCCTCTCACGGGTTATTGCGACCGTATCAGTTATCTCTCAGTCATTTCTCAGTCAGTTAGTTAGTAGGTTAGTTAGCTATTAACTAATCTGTTAGTTAGTTAGTTAGTTAGTTAGTTAGTTAGTTAGTTAGTTAGTTAGTTAGTTAGTTAGTTAGTTAGTTAGTTAGTTAGTTGACATCCTGACAGCTTTCAGACAAATCAGTTAGATTACATACTGACACTTTCCAGACCACGCAACGCTTTGCTTGACTATAAGCGTGACTTTGCCTTGCAGCCATATTCATAGCTAACCGGCCGTGCTCTCCCTATGCAGTTCACATAACATGGAATATATCTCTCTTTATTCAAGACCGAAGCAATTTTTCTTTTACGTAGCGCCGCAGTGGTGTCTTCTTCCTTTTCTATTGAATATTCTGTACAATGAAAAGCCAGCGGTCCTTTGTGCTTATTCAATTCGCACGTTTGATCCATTTTCTGCGACACTTTTTTTTCGATGGGGCATACGCTTTATGGTATCTCCACATCGGAGCTGTTGTACCGTCATTAAACAAATTCAGCAGAGAATCCCTCGGGTATTAGGTATTTATTTATTGTATCGTGTGCCTTTTTCCCTTTATTATTAGTTCTAGCTGCCCTATCTCCATATCGAAGCCGCTGCTCGGCCGTTTGACGAAATTAACACAGAGATCTTCAGGAATAATATATGTGCAATCGTTTTAGGTTGCTTTTCTTCTTTTTTTTTTTTCGTCTTTTAAGTTAAAGCGGTCCGCGGTGCTTTGTTCTCCGCTGCGTTGTCCTCGAGTGGCTCGTCCAAGAATGGAGGTACCTTCTTTCGATGGAACGAAGAAGTCGTCAGGCACAAAGGGAAAGACGAAGAAGAAGAAGAAGAAGAAGAAGAGACGGAGTTTACGAGTGAAAAATTGAGCTGCCGAAAAATTTATATTCTGTCACCGGCGTCGCGATCCGTTCGCTTATTACTTTGCGCCCTCTGTTGCTTCCTTTTATGTTTTTTTTAGATATTCTTGCGACCGTTTCAGGTAAAGGACAGGGCAGATATATAGCGAGTATTCCGTCAGTGAGAGAGCAAGAAAGAAAGAAAGAAAGAAAGAAAGAAAGAAAGAAAGAAAGAAAGAAAGAAAGAAAGAAAGGCGCAGCTGGCGTATAGGGAAAACCCGCAAGGCTCTTAAAACGGCGTTATTTGTCACATCTATCCGCGGCAGCAATTTCTCGACTGTCCTTTTCTTTTTAACTATAATTTATTTTATCGATTTTCAGCTAGGTGTGCAGTATTTCTTTCCCACGCTTCTGTATCTCTCTCTTTTTGTATATATTTTCAGCTTTGCTTCTTCCTGTACCTATCGACGCGTTCTTTAAGAAAAAAGTTCGAGAGAGGAAATAAATTCTGGCCTGGCCATTCGTTGGGCGCTGCGGCGTCCACTTATTCTGTCCACCTCGGCGTGACCACTCGGACGTCATGGTTAAGGAATAAGGACGTGCACGAATAAAAAACGAAAGTTTCGCAGTCGTTTCGGTAACGGGACGTGAGAAATGTAGGTGTGATACTAACGGTATCCGTGGTTTCTTCTCTTCTTTCTTTCCTGACCTTTTTTTTTTCCACTTCTTTTTTGCGCGATGGTGATTTGGCGCACATGGGGACTCAGTAGAGCTTTTTTATTGGCCGCTTCTTATGCCGTTATAGTGAGCACTTCGCGCGCTATACATCTAAGCCGGAGCGTCAAATTCGAAAGCTGTGAACATGTTTAAAACATGTAGGAAATGTAGAACTTTCTCCTATGGCTAGC
This sequence comes from Hyalomma asiaticum, assembly GCA_013339685.2. Taxonomy (NCBI): domain Eukaryota; kingdom Metazoa; phylum Arthropoda; class Arachnida; order Ixodida; family Ixodidae; genus Hyalomma; species Hyalomma asiaticum. The sequence goes on from CM023484.1 coordinate 60,863,994, forward strand.
GAGGTACAGGTCAACAAATATAAGTGAAAGTTTCGTGTTGGCGGGTGACACACTGTTACCGGAACCTCGCATACTTATTGCTTCCTTGAACCCGTGCTACCCCTTTTTCTTTTTCTATCATTCTCTTCGTTTTCCCTGCTTTCATTTTTTTTTCTTTCGTTATTGGCCTTCTCGCCTTAGGGCAGAATTTTCTGGACCTACACCCGAATTCCCAAAACGACGAAATAAAACGCCAGCCGGCCGTAACGTCCCACGCATTTTTTTTTCTTTGAAATTTTTTTGCGATTCCATTTCCTATATGGCATAACGTACTCCTGTCGATCTTCTTCTATTTCATTCTATTCATTCCTGCTCCTTTCCTCTGCGTCACTTTTGATTAGTCCAAGCCCGCTCCCTTGTAAATTCCCTTGCATATCTTCGACCGCGTTTCAGCAGAGGTGATCCATCACACACCACCCGACTTTGCCCATGTTAGAAGTTGGCGAAACGAGTTATCGCTCCGACGCTAAAAACAAAAATGAAACAAGATTTATAGAGCAAATAAAAGTTAAATATGAAGAAAGTAGAAGTTTCACTCCTGCCTAAAATATATACAAAAGAAAGATGGAAGCTAGGGCCGATCAAATTTCCTTTCGCTTATTCGAGAAGTCGCAAGGACTGCCTTGCGCGTTAAGGACGTTCGACTACTCTCCCGATGTTGTCGGCTGTCGAGTTCAAGCGGTCGCTGCGTTGAGGAGTTCTGCAGAGACGCGAAAGTCAATATGCAGAGGAGAAACAACCAGCCCTTTTCCAAGTTTGAAGATGTAATCGAAAAGCGTGGTGGATACATTATAAGAGTGACAAAACTGATATATGAACTGAAAATAAGGAGATTGACTGCAGACTTTATTCAATTTGCTACCCTGCAAGTGGAAGGAGGACGGAGTGAGTAAAATGGAGAGAGGGAGAGAAGGCGCGAGTGTAGATCATTCAGCAGCGCGGTGCAGCGAATAGGTGATGCCGGTCCTTCGAGTCTAGAAAAATGCTCTTATGGCTTTCTGGGCTATTGAGATGCGAGGCCAGGCACCAAACATATTTTCTTCCGTGAAAGATAAGTCATAAAGTCTTCTCAAGGCACACTGGAGAGACTGACGCTGTTTCTCATAACGGGGACAGTAGAACAGGCGGTCATCGACGGTCTCTTCACATTTGCAGTTAGCGCTCACGGATGAATCCTTCCTTTCAATACATCTGCAACAGATAGTGAATGCTCCGTAGACCCTCAACCCTCACAGTAATGTTGTTCCACATCGTTAAACTTTTGATGGCGCATTTATATGCTCACTTCTGTTGGTAGGTAGGATACACATCAGTTATTCGTTCGTGCTGTTTAATTGGAAAGGTCGCGCGTTTATCTTCTCGCCTGCATGCTGTGTGATAATGTTCAAACGCTACCTACAAGCACATACACGAAGTGAGTTAAATGCATCAAAGGCGTGTGCATTATCTGCAGCTCCCAATTCAGGTATTATCGGTGGGAATGTTGTGTTTAGGCACTAATCTCTCAGTTTCACGTCTGTAATCTGGTCTGGCGTGGAAAGCGTTTATATAACGAGCAATCAAACTTTCTGCCGTTCGAAAGATGGCTCCGACTATTCTCTCTCGTATGCGAACGTGACGGGCTCAGACAATCCAATGATTATCTCTTTTTTTTCCTATATCTATTCTATTGCACCTTTCGTCGTGTTCTCTCGCATGTCTCTTTCATCGCTGGAACCGGCGAGGTTTATGTAAGAATGCAACACACAAGGAAACGAGCTGTTATGAAATGTAGCTTCCAGGTCCCGCGATCAACGCATATTCGGTGTTATGGCTGATGCGAAGGTCACTCCTCTACACACACAACCTCTGCCGTTGTCTGGGCGGGAAGATAAGTAACAAGGCACCCGCGGGCTCTGCGAAATTACGCGCCGTTCGGTGATGTTCTTCAGCATGATTGGATAGAGCCGCCGACGGTCGGGCTCGCGCATGCGCACTGAGCAGAATTACTCGAGTTCAAGCGTACAAGGTCTGGCTCCTTTCACACTCCCCGTTCCCTCCCTCTTTCTTCTTCATTCTCTCCCTGCACAATTTCCCCAGCCCACGAGCGGGGGCTCATTTAGAGGAGATGGACGTCATTTGTACGCCGCAGTCGCTACCGCGGGTTACGACACTGGATGCTCCCCTGTCTATATTTCTTTCTCGTAAGCATGGTTGGCGGGGTGAGTTTGACGCTGACCAGAGTGACACACGCAAGGGGTTCGCGTTCGGTGGCCATAACTGCGCACGTGCTTTGACCGGTAACGGCCTGCTATGTGTGTCTGTCCCATATATTTTCTCCACAGGAAGCTGTAGTATGCTACATCCGCAGTCGAGCGCGGATGCCTCTCGACTCGGCCTAACTGCGCCGTTGTAATGTATATAGGGGGAAGGTTACGTCAAACCCGGGCTTTCAGACTGCACTGCGCGTGCAATGCATCCATACCATAGCAATTTCGCAGAACGCATTGTAGATCTCAGTAGGAAGGAGAAAAGGAAAAGAATGAAGTCGATCTCCTTCTCCGTTAATGAAAAGGACAGTTGTCAACCAGAACTGATCGTGTCGACCTCTAGTCCGGAAGGCACTGGGTTCGATTCACAGTGCCTCTGCGTGCTCACTGGTTCTCTTAAAAGGGAGAGAAGTACCCTTACCTGGGGCTTGGTAAAATTGGTACTCATCTCGTTAAGGCAGCCTTTACTTTCCGCTATGTTCTGTTTTTCAGTGCCCTTCCGCATCCCTCTCCCGTCTCCTCTTATGAGGTAGCGCCGTGCTTACAAGTAGCGTGGAGAAATTAGCGCTTTTCCTAACCTCAACCCGCAAGCTCTCCGCCCGAGCCGTCTACTTTGCTCCGTGGAGACATGGGGAGTCAGCAAAGAGACTATGATACGTCGCTCTGGGTGAGACAATGAATTAGACAGTGAGGAATAAAACTGGAGCGCTGCTTCTGATTGCATCGGGAGTGAGAAGCGAACAAAGGCAGTGAGATTATACAGACGCACTTGCGGTTGGCTTCCAGCACAGGGGAAAAGGGATAAAGAGGTGCAATGAAAGGTATAATGCCAAAGTAAAGATTCGACACAGCGGAACAGTTAGTGCGCAGTTTCTGGCGCGCGTTGCATGGGGTTTTTTGCGAAAACCGCAAGGACATGGGACAGCGGACACAATTAAAGCTGCACATGTCAACTGGAATTTATTAATTAACACTTTCTTTTTTCAAACTGAACTCAAGTTTTCAAATCCGATAAGCTGTTTTCTCTTTCGAGGCTCGGGAACTTTCGCGTTTCTCCTCCGCAGATTTGGCGTTCGCTATAGGGTGCGTTATTCCGAGAGGCACATTTGTGTCGCTGCCTGTACACTTTACTCTCCACATCACGCCCGAAGTGGTCGTCCTATATATAGAATCTCAGTAATCGGCAGATGTGAAATTTACAGGTATTGCCGCTTTGTAATGACGAGCCGCCTCCGCGAATATTGTTTTTAGGGGCGAAGCTCCTTATGGCGTGGGTCGTTCGTCCCTTGTAGTCGTAACCACCTCGTTCTAGGATTGCGCTCGATAGCTCGCGCGCCGGGAGGCTCGCGCTCGCCCTCGGCGCGTTCCTCCCGGCGCGCGAGCTCTCTCACCCTTCCATCTGCTGTCTTGTGTGAGAGAGACAGAAAGAGAGAGAGAGAGAGCGAAAGACTGTCCGTTTCTAACGATGATGATGGGTTTGTGCTAGCGCGTTCCGGCCTGTGTAAGGGGCTGCGTAAGACGCTGTGGCCTCTCCCCCCTTACTAGAGTGTACTTCATGTTTCTAACGCGTTTGTGCTAGCGTCCCCTTAAACGCGAGATCCCAGCGTTCGAATAGAGTGTTTCTCACGTCTTTACATGATGATCGACTGGGCGAATTACACGGAAGATTAACGGTTTACCGGTGATTCACTCCGGAGCTTCGCCCACTCATCATCATTCACCCCGTGGATATGCTGTGAATTTTTTTTAGAAAGGGGCACGCGGACTACGCGTTCCTTGGGTTTTGGGATACTAAACTCTATCTTCACGGGGTCAACACAAAGGAGCCTCGCGGACTGCATGGGTACGCACGCTGTTTCCGAAAAAAAAAAAAAAAAAGCCTGGGCGAGAACACTCACGCGAACAGCGTGTGGCACATTCACTGTGGCAACAAACGCGAGTGATTGCATACGCAAACTCTGTTCTATGCACATTGTCGCGATTGACTGCTCGCCTGCCGAACAAACAGTTCCGAGATCTATCTTCTAGATAAGAACCTAAATGACCAGCAGCATTGTGCGTCACCATATCTCCAAGGTCCGTATTCGTTAATCACTTTTCTCCTGATGTCTCGTTTCCCTTATCGTTCGTGAGGCCTTAAGGCCCGTGGTTCACAAAGCTACCTTATCCTTATAGCTTGTTTTCCTTATATTCTCTGTGCCCTTATCATGCCTCATGATCACATTAGTCCAGTATTCTACAAACAAGCCTTATGATAGTCTATCGCACTGATTACCATTTTAGTACCCTTAACGCGTCTTAATGGCACGTGGGCGATAAATGAAACAATCAATAAATGTAAGGTAGGTTTCTGAATACGGGCCTAAGGCATCTTAAAGACACTCAAATGGTAAACGCTGTGAGAGAGAGTTATAAGGATTGTTCCTAGATATTTTACTAATCAGTTACGAAGCACGTTATGGGCACAAGGACGATGAGGAAGCGGAGAGATAAGGCTAAGGTATGTTTTTTGAATACGGGCCTAGGAAATCGATAACGCGTTTCAACGAAATAATGAGGGCATCATCGCTTATTCCGGTTAAATAAGCGCAGCATCGATCTGTTTGCATGATCGATCGTTCCCGCATATGCGACGTGATGCATAACGGTGCGTGTTTATTATCACGCGATGTCTGTGCAAGGAACACACGCAGCTGAGAGAGCGTCGCTTATTTCGGCAGCTATTAGAGGCGATGCGCCTTCCGGCATTCCGTAAATGTGATCCCCCAATGCAGCTGGGCGGACAGAGAGCGAGCGTGTAATGCGAGCGCGCATTACAGGCGCGTCTTAATGGCGCGCTTCTGTACATGGTACAGCTGCGTGTGATTTGCCTGATTATGTAGGGCCGCTTCGGTATCCTTGCTGCGCTGTAGTTGGGTCCAGACTGTCTGGAAATATATGGGGCATTTTTTATTTATTTTTTTTACTCAGGGACATTCTACCCATGGGCGAATGTAATGTGCACGTGTACGTGCATATATATAGGAACCTCGTACGCGCACCCACAACCCCTCCGCCCCCCCCCCCCCCAAAAAGAAAGAAAAAGAAAGGCACCCAGATACACCGACTACAGATAATTGCCGCTGTTGTGTAACGACCAATGAGGATAAAAAAAATTTGTTGTCCTCCTTGGTAACGACGTCCCAAAAATGATTTCTGGCAGCTCCATGTGAAATTTTGCAGTTACCAGTTTGTGAATGAGAAAGAAGTACTCCACCGTTACATTGAGGACACGAGTCACCATTTGACGAACCATTTCCTCGCGACATAATAGCAGCTGTATAATTTAGTGTATTGTTGACCCTCGAGAAAGGGAACGGGAAAGGTGTGGAAGACATAGTAACTGTCCTGAAGGCACCAAGCTCTCCTATCGACCATTTCAAAAAATAATAATTAATAAATAAAAACTGCAGTAGTTGTGAAATGCGCATTTCGATTAGGATCTCACATTGATTCGTGCAGTTCGAACGGGTCGCCTACGGCTTGCGTACTTACATATGCACACGCGTTGGTGATATAAGAGCACAGGGCAATCGTGATGCCGCTTGGCGGTAGTTTTTGACTAAGGTTACGTTTGTGGTAGGTCCAACAGGCACCTGTATAGGCTGCAAGCCCTTCCAGGATAGATTGAGAAGGGAGAGCGGGTATAACTTGTTTTATTTAGTTAGCTCATGTTCTTATAGCTGTTTCCTAAACGTGCTGCTCATCATTGTCTTTTCATTCATTCATTCATTCATTCATTCATTCATTCATTCATTCATTCATTCATTCATTGTATTTCACGCACGTACGTGTTATATTCATAACCGCAAATCACTTTTCCACTTGAACGCCGACGTACTTCGCTGTAGTGCAATATTTACTCGCTGTAGATTCGTTAAAACTATATAAGGCCCAGCTTCCACGTGTCCACACATCGCTAGCGTAGCCTCCGCGATATTTCACGTTGCGATCGTCAAAGCTATGGACGCTGCAGTTATTAAAACTCACGCGCGACGGTGAAGGACTCCTTTTCGTCTTTAACGAGCAAGTTGAAGTTCCCAAGAAGTTTAATGAAGCCGACGGCGCACTAAGTAAATAAATGAAAACGTCATTACTGCCGCACGATCAGTCTCGAAAATGGGCCAAGCGTGCGCTTCTGAAAGCGCGAGGAGCCTGCAATTACGAGTCATTTATCAACCGCCGGCATCTGCAGTGTCAAAATATTTTATGCATTCCTTCTGAACATCACCTGCCCAGGCTCGCTTCATTGGTTATCCTCATATGCCCTAATTACCGGCCTTTTCGTGGTTAGATGAAGAAAGAAGGAAGTGAATCTTACGAGAAATTAATTGCCCGAACAGCGGAGGTTGTCCGTTCCCACAAGTAAACGAAAGAAGGCTATGAAGCGTAAGCTGGTCTTGTTAGAGCATTCATGTTTCTGAAGCAACTGTTTTCATCAGGTTCTTTTCGGATGTAGTCATCCTTTATGTACGGAACTAAGTGATTAGCGACGTGCACCTTCGACGGGCGTAACATGTATGTATGTATGTATGTATGTATGTATGTATGTATGTATGTATGTATGTATGTATGTATGTATGTATGTATGTATGTATGTATGTACACGTTACCACGTCAATGGTTCGCATTGTTAGCAGCCACTTCCATATGTTGACGGTTAGACCTTGAACAGTCCTTGGCCACCCAACCTTATGCACCGCTATCTTCACCCCCTCGTAACTAACGCGTTCTTCACCCATCACTTCTCCCCAGCGCTCAGGCTAGTACTTCGATTCAGGCTGACTTCTCAGCATCTGTGCCACCATACATGTCACTCTCTTTCCGCCTTCCTTCAAAAACACACCCGTACGCGCCCGACTGGTGCGCTTCTCTGCTTCACCGGTGTGCCTAGCAGTGCAGCCTACGCCAGGATAGAAGAACCGGAGGCAGCACTGTGCTTGGCCGCGCCGGGGGCCAAGAGAGAGGTAGCAGAGGCGACGGTGTCTGCCTAAACATGCCGCGGTGTCCCATCGCTCAATGTCGAGGCTCGCCGGCATCCGTGCACCCTCGAAAAAGGAACGGAAAAGGTGTGGAAGAGGGAAGAGGTTGCCGATTGGGGTGCCGTACCGGTGGTATCTCCCTGTGATGACGGGAGAGAGGGTGTGTGCGTGGCGCTACTGAGCTTCCGCAGGTCTGTCCACGTATCCCTTGTCCCCGGGCCAAGATTGATCGTTGGAGATTCCAGCCGCTCCGCACACAACGTAGCAGCGTGTCGGCGATCCGCAGGCGCGCCGATGGTAAATGGTCAATGAGGAAAACGTCAACCTGTAAGCTTGATTAGTGGATGCCGACTCGAGAATGTAAATTATGCAACGCAGCTGCTGAGCAGCTGGCTTCGGCAATGGTTATATTATTTACCGAATGTTACATATATTCCGTAAACGTGTACATTGACGAATGTCGCTTTGAGGAATGTCAGGCAGATCCTAGGCAGGCGGCCGAGGATCCTCAGAGTGACGCTTGTAAGTGAGTTGATGATGACGACGCCGTATTGAAAGTCCAGCAAAATATCGCAAAAGTATCTCATCCAAGCTAACCAGGAACCGAAATACACAGAGACTCTTTTTCGCATAAGTGCTTTTTGCGAGTGGTCAGATGGCTTTTGTAACGATACGTCGAGAACCACGGTTGGCTGAACTATTCTCTTAGAAAAATTTTCATCGTGAGATGTCGTTTTCTTGTTTTCCTTTTCTTTTTTTATTTGTGAACACGGGCCCAGTTGTTGCTTAATGGAGGAAAGATATAAATAACTAATGCATCAAAAGGTGGTACTTTGGGCGAGATAGTATTGCACCTTGAGTACATGTGTTGCCAACGCAATTAAGCGCCCGTTCCAACCTTTATAAACTACACTACCTCACTAAACCATAATGATAAGCATATCGGGCTTCGCGCTTTCTGTGAACTTTCATTATACGCTGCTTAGCAGCACGTGTGTTTTGTTCTATTCTGTTTAGCGTTGGTCGACATTCATGTATGGAATCGCGTTCGCGCATGCATAAAAGGTAAATCTGTATATCTGCTGTGTCAGCTTGTCCAACCTACGGCACGGTATTTGCGTGGCGCAATACTGACGACTGACGTCTCATGCGTCGCAATTTAAGCACGAAGTGTAGAAAAAGATAAAGTAAAGCGAAGCCTTCAATTTCTTCCTCACAAATATCTTTCTATTGTGCTTGCTTTCAAAGGCACATGAGAAATATTACGAGAAATACTATCTCGATGGTTCACTTTGATTTAAGACTTCCCTTCAGGATCATATTTTTTATTTCCTTTTTCTTTTTCATAGCAGCGGCGAATGGCGTGCGCTGAGCTCTTTATCTGTTGACGCCCATAATTCACGACCTTATTTCTTCTGTCGCAAATGTATTATGATACTGGTACCACTCCACGGGGCTCGTTTCTTTTTCTTCTTTCAACGGGCCTGGCTGTGAGTGTATAGTTATGGGACATTCGATATTATTTATTATCGCACGGCAAGATAAAGTGCGTCGTTGCCATGCTCTCTGTCTTCATTTTATTGCAACCTTGGAGAGGGATACCCTATCCTCTGTTTGCGAAAATATCGCGTTTCCCTATGCTATTGCCGATGCATCATGCGTTCGCGATCTTATACTGCAAGATCACCCCTGCGACATTTTCTTTTTTCTTTTCTTGCTTGGTTCTATTTTCTCTTTCGCACTTGTTTACGAGATCTTGCGGTGCATTGAAGACCTCCTTCCCTAAGTGGTGTGATTGTTGGTCATTTCTTGTTCACAGAGATTCGAAACCTTTCGAACTCTGCGCTTCGAAAGCGTTTGCGATCGTCTGTATACTGGACCGTCAACTATAATTGTTTCTATGTCATTTCGTAAAGAACTGCTAGACCCGGACCCTTTTTTAATATCAACTAATTCGGCGGTTCTCAGAAACACTTACAAGCTCTGTGTTGCAAACACTTACGAGCATCTGTTTTCTGCTTTAAGGGTGCCGTTAACCGCTGCATCACGCGAGAATGACGTTATAGTGCTGTTGAAATAGTATTAACGCTATAAATTGATCCCGTTCATAAAAGCTGCGGGCTAGGGGAAGTGGGGAAGGGGCGGGGGGGGGGGGGGCATCGGATATCTTTGTTCGGAACATTACGATTTCGCTTGCTGCAACGTCACGAAGCGGGGGTGCAGCTGTCGTTGTCCGCGCTGCGGAATTGGCGCGATTGGGGGCGGCGCAGGCTTCCAGGATTGGTCACTCTTCTTTGTTTTGAGTGGGTGCTCTTTTATGACAGAGTGATCCGTAAAATATACGAGAGCGGCCATTGGGCAAGCGGTGAACATCCCCCCCCCCCCAAAAAAGAAGAAAAATTGACGAGCGCGTTTTGTTGTCTTCTTTCCGATAATATACTGCGAAATGAAATGTTTTTCTTCTACAAATGAATAATACTGTTTTATGGAAACGAAGAATTTTATTTTCGGGAGATAAAATACGCCCATGCGAAAATGTGGCCGCGCAGCGCTGCCTACGAGGTAAGCAAGACCACGACCAATGGCATGCAGTGAAAAGCCAACAAAACGGGCAGCGTTCGCAAACAATGACCTCCGATCTCGCCCGTGATGTCGTGTTTCATAAGTTCCGTCCGTGCAACGTTAACCAACGGTACATGTTTATTCCTGAAACATCAATAAATAAACCGCCTCGTTAGAAAATATTTAGCGCTGCAGAACGTGAAAGACAGTGTACACCTGCGAGCGATTCCAGTGACGTGTACTAGCGCGTATATCAGTTTTCTCAAGCGTATGTGGACCGTCGACATGTACACAGGCTTCCTCAAAACGCGGCCTGCTCTAAGCCCGTGTTTGCAGGAACATCTTAAACGCTAGCACTGTTCGTAAGCGAAATTCCCAGCCAATTACGATGCTGAGCACATCATTAGTTAAGCAAACTGGCCGATGGCAAAAAGCGTTTACGACCTTGCTATTCATAAATTCATTTATTGATAAATTTATGGCCTAGCCACACCTAACCTAACCTAAACATGATCCTAACCCTACTCTAACATGGCCTGTTCATTGGCCAGTTTGGTTAATCCATAAAGCTTTTCTATAGAAAATCTTTTCTGTAGAAAAATTTACGGGATTCACCCCTTGGTTTTCACGCAGCAGGAGAACGTTCTTGGTTCTATACGTACAGGTGTGCGATTACGAAAACGCAACAGCATTGCGCCACTGACAGCGCAGTGTTGCAGGAGGACGCTGCAGAGAAATTTGTACGTGCACTGCTCGTGCCTAATAAACATTCTTTTATTTCGTAAAGGTTCCTCTGCTGCCCGCCCATCACTGCTCAGCCCTTACATGTATGTTTCGTAACCGAAGCATTTCTTTTCTCTCAAACGTCCTCCATTTTCGTACGTGCGGAAGCCATTTGCGAGTGAAAGTTCCGCGATTTTGCGGAAAGACACGTCCATATATGCGAAGTACGTACGCGAAAGCATGACGGCCTAGAGCATTTGCGGCAGGATGCAACGCGGCGCCGAATTGCCAAGGACCGTTGCGAATGTCATTTATACTATATAGGCCCAAACCGTCCCCCGACGCCTCCCCTATTTCTGCATTTTTTTTCCCTTCTTGTTTTCCTTCACTGTTCGACCCATTTCCGGACGTATAGCGGGAAGAAGAAAAGTGATCCCCAGGGTGCTTCCGTGTTATCGAGCGTTCCTTACCACATCCAACGAGACGAGCTCTATTCGCGAATCCCGAAACTTTGCGAGTCAAACTAAAAAGGAGAGAAGCGTAATAAACAGCTTCAAGCGAAGACCAGGCGTCTTCTTTTTGCTTTGGGTTCTTCGAGTATGAATAAACACCCCGTTCTGAAACAACGCCTCAGGAGAAGACGAAAAAAAAAAATGGGAACAAGCCAATTTCGGCGTCGGTGCCATTCTGGTTGCCATCGATCATGGCGACTTAGCTTCCCATGATTCATGGCGTGCTCGCGTGATTTTTTTTTTTTTTATTTCATCCGCGTAAGCGATCGTGTAACGCTGTTATGCACGTATGTGACGTATAGCTTGCGCGTCAAAAACAAAACAAAGATTAGAATAAAAGGTGGAAATAAAGAAAACGATCAAAACCCGCGCATTTTATCACGCATATTCTAGCCGTTTTCTTCGTGTGTGTCTTGCTGGATATGACGCGCGCGGTCGTCGCATAAACATTTCAGACCGAGATCTCGCATTCCGAGCCGTCGGAGCGAGCTCGGCGTTTTTTTGAGTCAAAAACGCATTTTCGCTATGGGACGAAGTCAAACGCTGTCATGAAAAGAAAGCCCTCGTACTAGAAGAGCGATCGTTGGAAAAAAAAGAGGCCGCCACTCGAGGCGCACTTACGCGCTGCGCAGCGAGGTCTGGAGGAGGAATAAATAAATCAAGATCGCGTGTTTCTTTCTTTCTTTCCTTCTTTCTTTCTTTCTTTCGTTCTTTCTTTCTTTCTTTCTTTCACGTAGCGTGCATTTCAGTCACGCAGAATGCTCTACGTTTCTCTTGCACACTTTACTCTTGTCTCGCAACCCATATCGTGATTTATTTTACCACGACTTTCTTGCGATAAGAAGAATCACAGGAAACGAGCGGTAATGATGCGATATAAAGCTTTATCGGAATTTGAAGTCCTCAGCTGCACACATTATCTGTGCGCTGTACTATCGCTTATCTCTCGCACTTCAATCTTCGCGCAATGTTCTGCACGCCGCACTCTTTGTGGTGGCATGCGACCTTGAAATTTCGGTAGTCATAGCAGAGATCATACTATGGCGGCCATGGGCTAAGTTGTGTACGTGCGCATCGAGAAAAGTCGTTCTTGGTCGGGGGGCGATTTACAAGCCTGCGATTTATAAGCCTGCTTCTGTAAGTGAATTCCGAGTCACAGGTATGGCTGAATTATGGTAATTCATTTCGATGAAGACTTTCACTGTGCCGTTCTACATAGCTATAACTTACAAGCTCTCAACCAGTTCTTTTCCTCGCTCATATTTTAACAGCGCGAAAACAAACACATAGATACCTTGGTGACATGATATTTGCCGTGTAAGCATTCTCCTGAATACGGATTATTAAGTATGTCTGCCTTCAAAGTCGCTTGAACCGCAATTTTCCCAAGAACCAAAAACCGGGAACCGCAAGGACGCAATATATAACTTGTTTCCTCCTCGACACGATCGTGAAAGCGCGTGACACGTTTCACCGAGGAATCGAACGTTGCTCCCAGCAAACTATCCACGGGCCAGAGCATCCAAGTTTTCATATGCTTCGCTCTCCGCACGTTCCCATTGCGTATATTTGCATCTCGGGTTCTCTGACTAAACATGCTAAGTGTAATTCGCTTTCGCGAACGGAACCATATGTTCCGCTGCGCTAATTAAACGGCGCTTATGAAAAACAAGCTTCACATGTAGCCCCGTACGTATAATTTCTTCACTCTCTCTCTCTCTCTCTCTCTCTCTCTCTCTCTCTCTCTCTCTCTCCATATATATATAGACCAGCCTAAAGCCTGGTTTCCAGCCGAAACTTCAGAATATATATATATATATATATATATATATATATATATATATATATATATATATCGACCCGTGTCCTTTCATGCTGCTACAGTGGGGTGCCATGGAGTGACGTAAGTCTTGGCTTTAAGCTAAAGGAGAGAGAGATAGAGAGAAAGGTAACGCGGGGGGGAAGATAGCAGTCGAAGAAATGTCTGCGAGAAAGGGCGAGATGTGCTGGTTTAACCATGCATGCATAAACGCGGCGCTCGCATTCTATAAGCGAGCCGGCGCACCTCGCAAACTTACGCATATGTATACACGTACTACACGAAGCGTACACCTCCGCGCTTGAAGCGCGCGCGGTGTTTATGTATACCGCCGCACTCAGCGTTTCTCGAGGAGCTGCTCTGAATATCGCCCCGAGGCCCGGGTCGAGAGCTGCGCTCTCGGATGGTCGGAATCTTTTGAGCATGGCGAGGCTAAGCCGACTGAACGATTTGCCGTTCGGCCGGCTTTGAGTTCTCTCTCGCTTTGCTTCGTTTGTTTGTTTTGTTCGTATCCTGGTTTTGTTAGGCCCTTTTAATATTGCGCTGTTTCAATGAATATTCTCATCCTCCGACATTTTTGCTTCTCTTAAGCAAATATCGCGGCCGTTCTTTAAACGAAATACGTTTATTTTTATTCTTGTTTTACTTTCATTTTTCTTTATTGTTGGCTTTTTCGTAGTCGTTCCGGGTTCGTAAAAAGGTCACTTAAGCCCTGCCAAGGAAGGAGGACCGCGGTTTTTTTGAACAGGCTGCCGTTTTTTATAAGCTCGTTTCATACCGAATCGCATAGCTTGTTGAACTACAACCCAGTCATATGTAAGGAGGAAATCTCAAAGCGCTAGCAGTTTATCGGAGCGTGAATACATATTCTCGAGAGCTTGAAGACCTTATTAGTGGTGCCCTGATTTTATCGTCACCGAGACTCTCTATTCACGTTTCTTTTTGTTTTTTCTGTTCTCTCACGGTCTTAGAAGACCCTACTGGTTTTGGCCCGCGGCAGGCTTCTTGACTACACATAATCGGTCACACAGGTAGTGCTCTCGTCGCGTGTCATGTTTGTTCCGGGAAAAAAAATTAGCATCTTTCGTGTTGCCTTAGAACGTTTGAATTCGCTGTTGCGATGAAGAACACAGAAAGGTATGCGATCGCTCCTTTTTAGTTCTCTATCTAGCTTTATTTTATTTTTGCCTGCTGCATATTCAGCGTTGCTTTAATTTGAAGAACTCGTGCAGAAAGAACAAGCAACGCAATGGGCGCTATGCGATCGTCAACTCTTTTATCACGAAAAAAGAAAAAAAAGAATTCGCACGAGCGAGTCTGTTAAACCCTGCCGCCTAACGCATTTAGGATTGCTCTCTGACATGCATGACGGAGTTTAGCGGTAAAGCGAAGCAGCTTTCTGTGGAGAGTTGAGCTTTATTTACTCGGTGTGCATTCAACCTGACCTTCAGACAACAAAAAGAACGCTTGGGAAATCCTGGGTAAACGAGAACTGAAACATTGTATGTCAAGTTCTCGTCTACAAATATTTGTCTACAAGTGCATTAATAAGTTTCAATCACTACTCTTCCTTCTTGCTTTCATTCGCCATTAAATGCATTTACTCGTCGCAGTTTATATTCTTTTTGAAATAGCGTGATTTGCAAGACTTAAACGCTGAATGGCACACAAGGCGAACACTTTATAATGAGAAGTCGTGACGCGTCGATTGTCCAACTCGATTATTTTCGCGTCACTTTCGAGGAATGTATGGACGATTTATCCTCCTCCAGACACCCCACCACTCCCCCTTTTTTATAAGTCCCATCTAGTTTTGCTTCGGGCCCCGCCACGGTGGTCTAGTGGCTACTGCACTCGGCTGCTGATCCGAAGGCCGGGAGGTCGAATCTCGGCTGCATTTCGACGGAGGCGAAATGTTGAGGCCGGTGTACTGTACGACGTCAGTGCACGTTAAAGAATCCCAGGTGACAGAAACTTCACGAGCCCACCACAAAGGCGCCTCTCATAATCGCATCGTGGTTTTTGGACGTAAAACCCCAGAAATCAATCAGATCTGGTTTGCTTCGGGTTTCTCTCTCTGTCTCTTTTTTTTTTTTTTTTTTACTAATGGTGCATGCCCGCTATGAGGGCCACTGGAAAAGTTTACACACCATTAGGAAAATTTTGGTGGGTGCCTTATGCAGTTGCCTTGGTGTAAGTAAAGGCGACAGCCTTCCACATCGTCTCTTAAAGACGCATTCGCATATCTCTATTTTGAACACCTACAGCATGTGGCGTATACCCGCATGGGGAGGTGGCTCGAGGCAAATAATTTGCTAATATCAAAACAGTTATTAATTAATGTGAACATCTGCTAAAGTTTACCTCTTACAGATTCCTAGCGATTACGTGGCGTGCTTATGGGCTTCGTGAGGTCGCGCGACATGTCTTGTACCATCCGCAGCGACCTCTGGTTTTCCACAAGGTCATTGCAACCTCTTTCGAGGTCAGTTGTTTCAAGGTAACTAGTTCGGAGTAGGAAGCAACGAATACATTTGATAAAGTATGAAAACAGTGAAGAATGACAATGTACTAATGTTTAAGCAACGCACTCGCCTCGATACATATTGACATTAAGGAACGTCAGAAATTGAGCAATGCTCGTGAGGAGAGACTTGGTTATGGAATTCCAGCAGTGGAATCATATTTTGTCATAGTTGTCCAAGCGGGGTACTGCTAAAAGGCGTTCTTGTTCAAGTTAAAGTTTATTCTTTGTTATTGCATGTACAAAAACGAGCTTGTGTAAAACATACAGCATCAAGGGGTCCTAAACTACGAAACAAAATAGGACCTCCTAGTATTAGTAGGTGCATATGAGGTGCGTTAGAGGAGCAAGGGTAGAAGCAAAAGTAATAAAGTTAAAATTTCATGAAATGAACTCAGTAGAGAACAAGTTATAATGAAATAGAAAGCAGGTACATATGCATCAAAGCAACATTATAGAGTAAAGCGAAAAATGCAAACGTAACTGAGAATGAAAAATGCATTTAATGATAATGAGGTGCAAAGAGGATAATAAAAATGCAAGTTTTGCTCAGCGTCTCTACACAACACGCCTCCGAGACTGAAGGGGATCATCAGAATATTCCTTTAAAAATTACAACAACCATCTCTTTTTTTTTCTTTTGTCATCGTACTGTAAATGCAGCGCGATAGAACTTCGTGGTTATTGTGCGCTATTGTGTGCCCCGCGGAGCCTGCCGCTCCTCCGTAGATTGCCGCAGTCGCGTCTAATTAATTCAGTGAGATCCCTCCAAGGCGCAGGCACTAGCTTATACACAAAGCAACCCGGGGAAACCCCGCCCGCTCTAATCCGCACGAGGGATTTGGCCAGAAGAAGCGCGCACTCACGCAGCCCACGTTGTGGGCGCTGTCTGAAGGCATTCACTGAAACTGCGAAACTTCGATTGCAACTCCTCGTGCGAGCGGCCCTTAATTATTTCCTCGCAAAGTTCTCTCTCTGTGCATCTCTATCTGCCTGCACTACGCGACGCACTTCACGAAGCTCGCACGTTCCGTATGGATTCAGAGGTAAGCACGCGACTTGGTTACTTTGATGCCCGCTCGGTTCTTAAAAGCGCGGCCAAATTAATGCCAGTAGTTATATCGCCAGTTCCTCATTACTCTAATCCGCAGCACTCTCGAGTCTTTGTTAATGGTCATTTGGAAACGTCACTGATTGCGCCATGGCAATGCTAAACGGAGTTTCAAGGTCGAGCGAGTGTTAGTGCGCAGATGTGCGCACGTGGTGAAGTATCGTGGACCTGTGGGATCGGTCAATTCATTGAATAAGTAGTTTATAAAGTGACTGCTTCATTCTTTCACCCATTCATTAATGTGCTGATTTATTCATTCATTCATTCATTCATTCATTCATTCATTCATTCATTCATTCATTCTCTGTCCATGGCGCCGAGCAAAAAAAAAGAAGAACACAAGCAAATGCAGTGAACCTTAGCACATATCTTAGACGGAATCCTCCTCTCCTCCCATCAGTATAAAGTTTTCTGATGGCTGGAGCGTTGCTGGGTTTACTCATCTTCTTATGTTGTCTCGATGGCACAGCCGCTGTGGTCTATAGTGGCTACGATACTCGGCTGCTGATCCGAGTGTCGCGGTATCGAATCCCGGCCACGGCGGCTGCATTTCATTGGAGGCGAAATTTTGAAGCCAGTGTAGTGTGCGATGTCAGTGCACGTTAAAGAACATCATAGTGGTAGAAATTTTCGGAGCCCTCCGCTACGGCGTCTCTCATAATGAGAGCTGGTTTTGGGGCGTAAAGCCCCGTCGATCATCGTCATGTCTCGATCTCTGCTTTGCGTGGTTATCCTGCAGCATGGAAATAAGACGTATACACAAGTACTTGCGCGTGCTAGATACGCTATACATAGTTCCATCACCTTGTGGCAATTCACGGCTCAATCGGAGTTGAAACACCGTCGAAACGTCGTAGGAGTCGGTTGTTTTAAAAAAAAGTGCACGATTGGAGGAGGAGGAGGAGGAGGAGGAGGAGGAGGAGGAGGAGAAGAAGAAGAAAGGAAAAGAGGAAAGATAGGGCAGTTGAGCCAGGCCCGTAGCCAGGAATTTTTTTCGGGGAGGGCCCACTTGCTACAGGCCTTCACTATTTGAGAAAAATGTCTATTTTGATTATTTATTTTCGGTAAAAATTGCATCATATAAAATAAGTGCATTTTAAAATGCAACGTTATTAGTATGGTTAACTGTTATGTTATTAGCACTACACAATGTTATTAACACTGCCGCCCCAACCAAAATTCCAGGAGGGGCCCGGGCCCCTAGGGCCCTCCCCCTGGCTACGGGCCTGGTTTGAGCCTATACCACAAAAGCACCCCTATAAAGCGAGGTGAAAGCATCCAGCTGCAATAGCCGGGGGTACCCTCGGGGACACTTCGTCACCTTGTGCCACTCCATTTTTCACCTGTTCCTAACTCTATAGATACAATTAATCGCTGCCGCCGAACCGTGTCTTTATATCTCGACATTCCCATCTCTTTTCTTCTTTCATTTCGTTTCCGATGTAGACTCTCACGCGATTTGCTGAACTTGGTCGCGGCCTCTCGCTTTCGCTTTCCGTTTTCGTTTTCTCCGCTTTGTCGTTTTTCGTTTCATCTACGTAACTACGTCGAGCCTTCTTCCGGCACGCCCACGTGTCCTGTCTGACCTCCCGGCCTACCACCCTGCCCGTAGTTGCTACTCCCGCGTGTATCGTCTAAATTGATTTCCACGCGAAGCTGGGAAACTGCGCAGTACGCGTCGCGTACTGCACTTGCACATTTGTCTTATTTGTGTCGTGCAGACACTTGCCCGTTTCCTGTTCTATACCTGCTTCCCGCTGCCCATATATTGTTTCATTTTTTGTCCCCTTTTTGTTATTTCTTTTTCTTTTCGCTGGCGATTCGTGATAGGATTGTCCCAGGTAGTGGTAACGTATAATCGCGTTGCTGGCTCGGCGTTGCTCCTGGGATATACGTAGTACGTATCCGGCTGTGTTCCGTGTGCCTGTCAGGCAAGCAAAAATATAACGTCCGCGAATCTCCTAACCGTGTAGACATCGCACGACCTTCGCCGGCATCTGCAATTGTCCCCGAAATAGACGCGGACAATCTGATAGGCAGCATCGATAGCGGGCGTACGCGGTTATTTGTCGCGTGTTTGGATCCCTCGCTCCGCAGTAATGCATCAGTACTCGGCCACGAGCGCACATGCGCGTGCGCGTCTGCTTCTGTGTGTTTGCTTCTTTGCTTGTCTTTACCATTCCGTTTTAGTTGCGCACCTGTGCAATATAAAAGCTACAATCGGGATACTTTGGCCATGCGGAAAGTACGGTTAGGGGACTGAGCGTAATAAGTATGGTCGCGTGCTCGAAATACTTTTCAGTCTATTGGATGTAATGATTCCGCGTCGTTGGTGATGTCTTGATTTTATTTTGTTTCGCTCTTTTGTAAATTACTGCTCGCTCATGCTTAAGGGTCCTTCCGATTACCCTAACTTTTTTACATTTCTTACAATTCATCAATCAACTTTCTGTTGTTATTATTCTAATGAAACAGAGTAGTTTGGGAATGTTAGGTCGACAGAGCTTTGTCGACGATTCCGTACATGCGATCGGGTATGTGCATGTTCATATAGGGTGAGGTGACCTTTTTGTGCCGCTTGTTGTAGCGCTCATGTCCACACCAAGCAGAACAAAACTGAAGCGTTTTTGGTAGAGGCCAAGAACGCCCCACAACGGATTATAAGATGGTTCCCAATCTGTTTCCCTAATGCTGGCTGTTCGTGACACCTGGCGGTAATGGATTTATAGATGCAAAGTAAGCATTAAGCTTGCTCTATAGTATAACGTTGTCGAGGCGCTTACGTTAACCTGGCGGTAATGGATTTATAGATGCAAAGTAAGCATTAAGCTTGCTCTATAGTATAACGTTGTCGAGGCGCTTACGTTACGTCGCTCTGAGAACAAATTCGCTGCGGATGAGTTATATTTAACTTCACATTACAGGTATGCGTATCCACTATTGTAGAATCGATAGTATATAGAAAAGTTCAACCCCCCTCCCCGTTTATAACTTTCTTCACTTTTTCGTGATCACTAGCTCATGCCGGCCAAGGAGATAACGCAATTATGGCATCATCTCCATGATAAACGTTTTCAAACAAAAAAGAATGCAAGGGAGAGAAAAGGAGAGAAAGGGAGGGAGAGCGTGTAAAGAGGGCGGTTTGAGAGGGCTGTTCCGAAAATAGCTGTGCATTGCCGCCCGTACTGGCGTCGCTGTTGGCACACACCTAGCTTCAAGCAGAGCGAAATAGAAACACTGCTTCACGTTATCGCACTCGTGCACCGAATTTCCACATAAAGGCGTCACTTAACCGCGTTGTATCACCATTCGTTATGGCTTATCGGGGAACATCAAGCGCCGTCTCACTCGATTTTTTCGCACAGCAGCTGATCAACTTACTGCCCAATCGCAGTGGGCTTGTGCGGGTGAAAATACAAGTAGATAACGCGAGCGAGCGGTCAGATACGGTCTAAAAATGTAGCTGAGCTCAAAGCTGTTTCGTTGTAGCGAAAGGGCGCAGTAAGCGGAACAAGTGAAACTGAGCAGGTGACGTGCGACTAACTGTCGTCCTTATGAACACAAGGTGACTAAATCGGCTACTAATCCTTGTTTTATGTTTGTTTAATTATTTTTACCACTCCACTCCTTCGCATAGTAAGATAACAATTGGCCGGGCAGATTAGCTCACACGGTGCGAACGCTGCGTGAGCGCAACTTACCATTCGCGAAGTAAACCCGACAGCTTGGACAAAGGGCCAGTAGTAAGTACAACTGATCTCCCCTTCGTACCAGAACGAGCAAGTTATAAACGTTACAAACAATTACTACCTCAAAAACTGTTGTCAGGGCTTCCTTCCTTTACAAGAATATTGCAGCCTCTCCGCGCCAAAGTTCTTTACTCAAACTTACAAATAAGTGGGTTCTTATCAAACCGGATAAAAATACAAGATGAGTGTTACCGTATTTACTTTTTATTCTTTAAAAATGGCTGCTATGTCCTTCCACGACAGGCTTAGAGGATCAGGATCTGCTCCTGTGACAGATGAGCGGGACCATTCCAAACCGGAAAGATCGGCTCCTCCAGAGAAGACTTCCTCCTTGAGTTTTTAATTCACACAAGGCCTTGTCCCCTAGTTCCATCCCTGTTCCCCTTTGTTTCCACACACACTCACTCCCTTCTCGATGCACGCTTAAATATATAAAGCAGCAAGTTAACAACTTCAGGATTGAGTTGGAGACTGCTGGCCGTGTGTAGGGTGAGCCACCAGCGCTTGTTCTCGCTTCGAACGAGAAAAAGACAAAAGTGGCCGGGAAAGCCCGTCGAGACAAAAGACACGGTTGTAGAAAGTGATGAGCGTCGGCTCTTTATTTTCTTCGTGTCTGGCCTGGTAAGCTTCGTGCTCGACGAACTAAAGTTTCTTCTTAATCTTTCTTCTATCCTGTCTCCTTCCGGTTGTCTTTGGAAAGGAGGGAGGGGAGGGGGGCAGCTCTAGTTTTTCTACCCTTAGGGAAGGATTGGCAAAAGAGCTAGAGCAAGCTCCCTGAGCCTGAAGCAAAGACAAATGATAGTCGCGACGCCTCCTAGGGACGATAAGGGAAAATAAAAGGAAGCGAGGAACCAAGAACAGGGTGCTTTGGGTTCAAGAAAGTGGCGGGGCGTGGACTGCCGTTGTCGTGCGGCGAAGGTTAATGCAGACAGATGCTTGCGCTTGGCGAGGAGAGTTGGGGAGTGGGGATGGTGTTGTAGAGCAGTCGTTGAGAGCGGCCCCTGACGGGAGCGCGCGGTGTTCTACGCGAGGAATTGGGGAGTGGCCGCGCGGGACAGTGCGTGGCGGCGAAAGGCAAGAGGGACTCGCTCGTATTTTGCCATATATGGTTCCAAAAAAAAAAAACATAACGACAGAAAAAGAGAAAGTGGTAGATTAAATATTCAATGCCCCGAAGACACGAATGACTTTCTTTACTTCCCACAATGTTTTATAAGGGGGCACCACGATGCATTAAGGTATGCGGTGCGCACGAAGTGTTTTCATGGTCGGTTGGCGGGCACTGAGAGCTTACTGCACGCGGACACGCTTCTTGTTGAACAGGAAGAATAGCCCACGTGAGAGGTCATGAATGTCAATTTAGCGGCATGTGCGGTCTTGCGTTCGCTAGTTCCAAGATGATGAAGAAATGCAGCAGTATAGAGGCACGTGTACAGAGACGCGCTTCGCTAGCTCGCACGCACTCTGCAGTAGTGAGCGTGCTGACCTTGAGCCTTTATTCTACATTCCTGCAGCTGCACACAGACACGCAATATTTCCAGGTTCACTTAAAACCTTTAAAGGAAGGGCAAAGGAGCTCGGCTGCCGAGAACAATTTGCTTTAGCCGCTGTATATAGAGCACGTGACGAAATCTTTCTCTCACACGATCAGGTCTAAACAAAAAAAAAGGATTCTCTGAGAGTTTCTGGGAACTTGGAAGTAATAAAGTACTCAGAGTCGCAGCAGAGCGAGTCATTACATACGGTCACCTTCCAGAGGTCACTTCAGTGCCAGTGCGTTCAAAGCTTGTAAAAGACTGGCGTCTTATGGTCCACCGCCTCCTCTTTGCAGTGGCCTCGTTTTAACGCCAGCAGCCCGCGCCTTAAAGTCTCGTAAATGGGGAGTCCGCGAGCCCGTTGGGTATATTGCTAAGCGTCGTTTCCCTTTTTCCCTCGGACGCATGTTCCTGCGTGTAAAACTTCACTGCCAGCGCTGCACGGCTGGATGGACTTCGCGCTTCTTTGTGTACGCTTCTTTCGTAGGGTCGTCGCTAATTTAGTGCTTCGCGCGGACGGCGCGACAGCAAATGCCCGCCGTAATTCCTGAAGCTTTTTCCAAGTAAGGAAGGAAGGCAGAAACAACAGCAAAAAGTGGATCTAGCGAACAAAGGAATAAAGTAATTTGTAGTGAACCAGTAAGTCAATTAAGTAGAACTGATCGGGGCGCAAATACACGAGGAATCGTATCTATTCGTTAGGGTAATTCAATCGCTCGTAATTAGATATCGCGAATCCGGCAGCTTAGTTACCGATCGAGTTCGAGATCACCATTAGGAACTTCTATGGCTTTAAGCTGGACGAAAGGAAAAAGAGTGTAGGAGGTGGTAGTGAGGAAGACAGAAGACTTGGGCGTCTCCGTGCGTCGCCCTTTAATTAAATCACATATTTCTCTAGGTGAACCGTATTTACGAATGATAAATATGAAGAGATAGGCTATATATTCATAAGGCCATTGTTTCGAACGTATATGGCTCTAACAGAAACGAGCTCTACGTCCTTGATCCGTAATATCTGTCTGTCGTCTGTCTGCCTGCCTGCCTGTCTGTCTGTCTGTCTGTCTGTCTGTCTGTCTGTCTGTCTGTCTGTCTGTCTGTCTGTCTGTCTGTCTGTATCTATTTCCTTATTTCAACGGGATTGAGAAATACAGTCTAAGCTTTAAACATCGCCTCCAGTGTATCACCGCATAAGGCCGTGAGATGCTGAGTGTGACATGTTACGGTAAACCTTCCTGCGCTTTGTCCTCCCATGGAGACAAATTTTGTGCCCTGCCTTGCTCAGAGGAGGCGTTTTCCTTCGATCATGCTCACAATAATTTTATTTAGATGCGTGAGAAAGAGATGAGACCCATACGTCCAAGCAGCCTAAGACGTTTTTCTTTCTAGTGTAAGTATATCCGATGGCGGGACAAACGACCGGAAGTTTGCTTGGCTACATGCTGCCCTGACGTCTGCAACGCCGTATGAGCCAATGCCCGGAAGTATCGTTCCTCCGGACACAGCAGCAGCCTGTGCTTCAAAGGACCGGAAGAAGTCGGCTTTTCCATGCTGTTTTTGCGACGTCACTGCTCCTGGACACACAGTTCAAGAACGCGGTACATGCACCCCTTCTGCACACAGTGTTGCCATCGGTCTGGCGATTACTTAATTGCTGCGTCCGATTCCCTTCTTCCGGTGCTAGGAGAGCTCCACGCAAGTCAGCCATCTTTTGACCAGCGACCTCCAGCGAACGACGTCATTTGAGTGAGGTACTTGCAAGCTCCTTTTTTTTTTTTCTGCACCTTCCGTAGCTGTTCCAAGAATGTCGCAACCAAATGGGGGAGGACATTCAGAGATCCTAACGAGCCGGTCGTTTCTCTTGCGTAGAGAAAAAAAAGCTATGGCGGGCGGGTGAGCGAGGAGGGGGTGGAGAAGGAGAGGGGGGCAGCCTGAGTGGGGAAACGTGTCAGAGAGACGGATGAATGAGCGCGGGCTCATGAAGAGAAGTAGGGGAGGGAGGTGGCGCCGCCGAGCGGCAAGCGGCAAAGAAGGCGCTCTTCTCGGCCAAGAAAAAGCAGAAGTACGAGCGACCGAGGCAAAAAGTAGGCACCAAAAGAAAGAACAATGCCAACGGAAATGGGAGGTGAAAAGGGTGGAAACATCCAAGCAGACTTCGTAGACGGCCAGATAAAGCGCGGTCCAGGTCAGAAGGTGCCACGCTGAGAGCGGCAAGAATGTACGTAGAAGAATAAAAGACGAGAATTGAGCCTGTCATTCAGTGCCTGCTTTCGGGAAGAAAAAAAAAGTGCAGTGACTTCCTTACTCGAATCGCTGGGAAGTCAAGCGCGAACGCTTGCGCTCTGTTCGTGTTCCTTTGTCACTGGCCTTATATATAGCTCCGTGCTTGCGTCGTGCTTTGTAGACAAGCGTCAATCCGGACAGCTTTCTCGTGTACCTTAGACTTCCCGGTCACTGCAGCGGCAGTTCACTCTTGCGCCTATGTGTCACTGTATGGGTGACCTTCCAAGAGCTCTGAACAAATACAGAGCTGCCTGTCTCCTCGTGCAAGAGCATTGACGTGGTCTTGCTGCGGTGCTGAACCGGGACAGGCGATTGGCGTTTGAACACTCGGCAGCTGTGTAACGTCACTCGCTGACGTTTGTACACTGTGTACATGTGGTACCGTGACGTGTACCTTTCGAACTACTGTAACGGATGCGTAATATGAGACGAAGGGGGTTCTGAAAGAACCTCAGGCTCAACGTTGAAAAAATAATTGTTTGATAAACAAGAGCGGAGACGTCGGTCTAACGCTGACTTCTTCATAGCTAGGAACGTAACATTCGTGGAAAAGGAAATTTATTAGTGTCGCTAAAGATGGAGATGGTGACCTAATAACTGGGTAAGACGATTTACTCAATGCCTTGAATTTCGTAGAGATCCGTGAGTCGTCTAACACTGGTGTCACACGGGCGCTTTGAAGGCCTTCTAACCAACTGTCCATCGACTCAAAAGTCACGTTTGAGCTGCTACACGGGCGGTTTCGATGGCCGTCGAGTCGATAGTCTATAGAGCTCGATAGACTATCGACTCGACGGCCATCGAAACCGCCCGTGTAGCAGCTCAAACGTGACTTTTGAGTCGATGGACAGTTAGCTCCAAGGCCTCCGAAGCGTCCGTGTGACACCAGTATAAGACATCAGAGTATATGGGTGCCCTTGGACTTTCACGTGTTGCCTCGGTGATGGTATAAGGCCCTACCTGAGGAGCCTTCGAGCGATGTACGGCAGTCTCGGACAACCATGCACTCGCGATTGTTCGTTTATCGCGTTCCCTTTCAAAAAATGTCATATATGGCCATATTAGGAATTGGGCAATTATCAAAGTATATGAGTATGGCACGCGTTTTCAAATGGACATATCTGCGCAATTAGTGAATGAGCCATACATGGTGATTCCTTTGTCGCTCTTGCATTGTCATATGTGGCTCTACCGCGAATTGGGCACAATATATGTCCATATAGGAACACGTGCCATATATAACCAGATATGTCCAGTTCCTAAAATGACCCTATATACACGTCGGGCTATATGTGGCATTGGTCTGTGTATTGTCTTCTTTTCCGAATACTCCAACAGAGCACTCCCACACGGCGTGCGTCGAAAGACACCATACAGCAAACTTTATTTAGTGAGAAAGACTCCCCACCCCCCCTTTTTTTTTTTTGACCTTCGAAGGCTTTACGTGGACAAAAAGAAACAAAGATAGCACGATTTTCATCAACCCTAAACGAAGGCGCGATTACTTACTCGCCATATATCTGTCCTCACAGCGTGTACAAAAGCGCAAACTCTGAAACGACACAACCTCGTCCGCGGTATTTGTGACAAAACTTAAACTTTAAAGGAGAAAACGGAATCAGTGACATTTCGTCGAGATATATCGCAGTCCGATGTCCTGAGACCAATAAACATAGCCTTGAATGATATTGAATTACTCTTCCTTTTTTTTTTTTTTTTTGGTCAGCAGGCGAAGAACAAGGAGCTCATCGATCCCAAAGCTCATCCTTTTAACACTGACAAATCGCCACTGAAACCGTAATGGTCGCCACGGAGAGACACAGACGGGTGACGCAAAAGCTAGGCTTCGTAAATTTGAGTTTGTTGACCGGGTCGCCGCTGTTGGCTCACTGGCGATCAACGCTCCACGCGATGTGGTTAGGCCTAGAGCACGGTGTATTTTCGTCTTGTAAGCCTTCTTTGAAGTTTTAGGCCATTGGCCAAACCAGTAGCGTAGCTGCGACAGACGACATTAAATCGCCCGTTACTTTGCCACCGTCTCGCTTGGATAGGCACGATAACAAAGGGACTGGGACAAAGCGAATTACGTCACGCAGCCGCCAAGCCAGACAAAAGCAGCAGATGAACACTCCGCGTACCCTCGTTTTCATGCCTACACCTACCTCTGGCGCACCACGCTTAGAGCACGGTTTCAAAGCGCTAATTAGTTTAGACGTGGTCTAGAACAAACTAATTACTTTCCTTTAAGTATATAAGGCCATGAAAGCGTCGCTATCCGCGTGCGTCCGGTGCTGTCTGCAACTCCGCCTTATCTCCCTCTATTTCGTTTCTTGCGCGAGCTCACCGCATCATCACTTTTAAGCTAAATTAACGTTACTTCGTTGAACGCACATCGAAGTAGACGCTTTCTGACGCACGGTGCGACGTGTCTGTATACGAATGGAGAACGGCTTCATTGAGCTCTTCTTTCTCCTTGCCTCGATGACTACGTCACAAAGAAGAAAAAAGAGAAAAAGAGAAAGGACAACGCAACCCTCGAGGCCAACCCAACCTCTTTTTTAAACTTCTTTTTCCACTGTCTGGAGCCATTCCTCCGTGATGCATTTTATATAACGCCTAGGCATCCCACATTGTTGTTACGAGAGAAACTAGAATGGCCGTTAGGGGGTACTCTTGCGTCAACAGCCCAGCGATATAAAGAAACAAACAACGCAAAAGATACAAAAGAAACGTATGCAATGCGGGGAAAGTGGGTGATGGCATCTGGTGCGCTGTCTACACACAAGTGGCGCCCCTGAGTTGCCCACGGTGCTGGACCGGTGCACTCTAGCATAGCGCCCCTCGCAGCCCGAGACCAGGAGGACCGGGGCCGGCCGGATTAAAAAGCCGTTTTCTGCCTCCGTTGCTCGCCGTGGCGTCAGCACCTCTATGGCCTCGCCCCCCCCCCCCCCCCCCACTTTTTCTTCCCCCATTGACGCATCCTCTCGGTCTATTTATTATTTTCTTTTTCCGCGCTGCAGCGGCTCGAGAAGAAGATGGACATACACTCCGCTGCGCTAGCCGCTGGTCTTACGCCTGATTGGAAGATACCCGGGCGGCGAAATAAGCCGCGCCGCGCAGCGTAGCGGGGTTCGCGAACAAAGGAGAATACATATGCGCCGCCATTCTGCGTTCAGCACGGTGAATATGTAAGAGGCGGGGGGCGCCCGCGGAAGGAGTGGCGTATTAAAAAGGCGGCTTGTGTAAGTGCTGCGCTCTTGCGAGGCCGTTGTGCGAGTCTAGCGTAATTGTGAAGTCTCGGAGAGGGCTCTGGATTCAAGCACGGAGAGTTTTCTGCAAGGCTCATTGTCCTATAGAAAGAGCAGTAGAGCTGTATGGTTTCTGCTGGAGATGCATTAAACTTTCGAAAGCAGTTGCGTCGGAACAAATGACAGAACTCTACAAGGGGGACAAAACAGCATTCACGCTTCATTCTCCGCATAAAATTGCAGTAAGCGTTGGTCGGTAATTACAGTAAGCGTAGGTAGGCCTAACCATATTTTCGTTTTCAGGAGCAAGTGTCGTAGGCATATTGGTATTTGTCCTTGAGCTTTTGAGTTAAAACGGTGTTGTTTTGCAAGCACGACCTACAACGGTGTCGTTTCTCTAAACATACATACTTGTGCCCAGCGGGCAACTAGCATTTGCAATCGTGGCAGATAGCATCGGTAACTGTAAGACGGTAATACTTTGCCGGAACGGGCTGACTGGAACTTTGAGGACAATGCTGTACGAACACACATTTCGGACATCTCGTAAAAAAAAATGTCTCACGCACTGTTCACATTAGTAAATCGGTAAATTGTTAGACAAGCGGTAAAATGACGTATGTGTGTAAATATGCTCGCACTTCAGTGGTACCTGGAAAAAAGGTGCGGCCTGGTATTTTGGAAGACATTCCTACACACCCAAAATCTTTCAGTATTTCAAGTGAAAGGATGCAGATCTCTCCGAAAGCACTCGCTTAGGAAACGAAGTACTTGTAACATTGTCAACGCCAGTATAACTTTCTAGTGCCGTTAAGTTATACGGAAATTCGGGGTTCTTCGTGATGATGCCACGATACTATTATCATGCGTACTGTACTGGAGAACCGCGGAACAATTTTCAACTTCCTGTGTTCCTTGTAATGCATCTTGTTCAATAGAAAATAGGGGAAGACATCCCCTTTTTTTGCTCGTGTTTTGAGGCAACCTAAATACCGCCGTCAGGCTGCGAACCGAAGACGTGTTTTGCAGCGTAGCAGCTGACCTCCAATGAGCGTATAATAACGAGCAAGAAAATTTGCAATATTTGCTGGCACGTCGGGTAGGTGCTAAATTGAAGTTGACGTTTATTTTTGTCAGCATGCCTAAGCGTTCTCGTGCGATCTATCTATCTATCTATCTATCTATCTATCTATCTATCTATATATATATATATATATATATATATATATATATATATATATATATATATATATATATATATATACTTCACCCTGAGTAACTGAATCTTGCCTCCGGCATTTGGAAATACGATACTCTCTTCAAAGCATGATCAACGTTAAAAGTATGTTTTTTTTTTCTGGAGCCGCAGAATGAGATCCTGTCAGTACCACTGCACACCTAATGGCGCAAGCCGTGCGAAAGTTGGCTGTCCACTGTACTCGCACGTCTGCTCACCCAGCCATCAGCCTGTAAAAACGGCTTAGGCCTGCGCCCACGACAACACCTGCGGCTAAATTCGATAGATACACTGTGCATTTCTTCGCCCGTCCTTCTTTCCTTTTTATTTGTGTACCTATATGTTTTTTCCATCGTTGTTAAAAAAAAGGCGGATATCTTCGCGAAATTTGTGATGTACATAACCTTGTAGCAGTAGATGAAAAAGTAAACAGAAAGAAAAGAGGTGCATTTAGTGGATTCTGGGACTCGAGACAAGCGCCTTCCAGCAAGAACGACAGAAAGGAAGCAATGTGAGCCTGTGCTGACGCGAAATTGAAGCCCCCTCCCCCCCCCCCTTTTTTTTTTTTCTTTCGTACACAAACTTTCTTTTTTATTACGCTTTGCATTACACGATGAAAGCAAGGCAGACGTTGAGAGAAAGATTGAGGCTTGGGGTGATGAGAAATCGTTGAACAGGGACGAAGACATGTCCCATTGTCGAAAGGTTGGCTCCGGCAACATGGCCTGTTGAATGGTCCCCCTCCTAATTATTACGACTTTATAGTCGGAGGTTGAGGCTAACTTGTTATTCGCATTCTTCCAGCGCAATAATGTTGACCGAAACGATACCGAGAAAGGTGTTCGAAAAGGAAGCATCCATACTTTGCTCATTGAGTCACGATATAAGTTTTGCACTGATGACCTTGGACCTACTTCGGAACATTGCTCTCCCCTTATAGTTTTCGTGTGCTATGCCTGTTTCTGTTTGTACTTGTTTTCTTTCTTTTTTTCAAGTTCAAGTGCGTTTGCTGCATGTTTCCGCCCTTCAGCGTAGTGTTCACAGACGTCCTCGTGGTAATTTATTGGCGCGAATTATTTCCTTCTGTAAATCCCATCAACTCAGTTCTCCTTATGGTCCACCAGTGGTCTTGTGATGATCATTCAAAGCCCAGTCCCACACCTTGGGGTGTCATGCGCGTATAAGAGGGCTCTAGAGAGCAATACCGGTAATCTGGCCTTCACCTCTTTATAAGCGAACTTCAGAAAGCACTGCGCACTTCTGCGTAGTGGGAAATACAGCCGGTGCGACAAAGATCCTTTCAGTCAGACCAACAACAACAGCAGCAGTTGCATGCAGCAGTGGCGGGTTAGGGAGGGACGAATAGGCGTGTCTCCGCTTTGTCTTTCATTTGTTTTCTCCGAAATAGGCCTAACTTTAACCGCGGAGTTGACTGGCGTTGGCAGCGCCCTCCCGTCGCCATCGATCCATGTAGAGGGAAGCACGCATCTGCCAGACAAGTGCGACGCTGGAGGGCATATAGGAGAGAGGGAGGTAGAAAAGGGAGCTCCTCCGGTCGAGCTAGATCACGGCGCACGCATCTTCCCATCAGATGGTACTGACACGCGATCGAGAACAACTCGAAAGCAAACAAAAAAGCAAGGGGGAAAACGTACAGGGCGTACTACATACGGGAAAGCCACAGAGAAGGTGGGGTGTTCCCATGGAATAGCGGGAGTTGCGTTGCTCTTACGACTACAGACGGGAGAAGTAGAAACGGGATACAGGGGCGGGAGCTTTTCACGAACCGCTCACTTGCGGGTTCATATAGTTGTTTTGCTAGGGAACACCCCACTAGTGAGACGGAGACGACTTGGCGTTATAGAGAAGGGAGCCAGCCGAGTAACTCTTTATGAAAAGGGGATCGTATTGAATGCGAGTCTGCCGGGGCCAATAAGCGGCTTGTCAGAAGCATCCAGTGTGGGGTGCTCTCAGTGTAGTGTAGTTCGATGGTGGGAAAAGAAGGGGCGTAAAAGCAAAAGTGTTTCTTTTTCCGCTAAAAAGAGGAAGGATGGGTAGGGAGCAGGCAATTCGCAAGCCTTATCCCCTAACTCGTGTTCTATCAGGGAACCGCGCTAGTCAAAATACC
Source organism: Hyalomma asiaticum (assembly GCA_013339685.2). NCBI lineage: Eukaryota > Metazoa > Arthropoda > Arachnida > Ixodida > Ixodidae > Hyalomma > Hyalomma asiaticum. Next base: position 60,894,731 of record CM023484.1, read on the forward strand.
GGGGTGTGATGTCACAGAGACGGTGAGGCGGGCATGCATGGCCGAAAATAGTCGGGGAGCCACGTACCCGTTAAATCATTTGAATAAATTGCCACCGTTGCGGAAGGAAGTTTCGGGGCGTCTGCGTGGTCCCGCGAAAAAGATTTTGAAGCCTGGGTCAGATGTAAAAGCGCACTTTGACTCTACTATCTCCTTGTGTGTGTGTGTGTGTGTGTGTGTGTGTGTGTGTGTGTGTGTGTGTGTGTGTTCCTTTTAAGGAAGCTAATGTGTGAGTGCTGTGTTGATATTTTGTCCACATCCTTAATGATACAACATTTTCGTCATAAATCGGGAAGGAAAGCGCCAGAAGGAAACGACCTTCTCTTTTTCGGAGACTTTGCGTATACTCAGTTCATATGTCACGTAAATCACAGACTAACCGGCGCAGCGCACCATGTTTGCCCTGTTTCTCTGCGATACCCTTAAAATGAGTATCGTTGCATCGTTCGAGGCGCAAGTGAGATATCGGCCTAGCAGCCGGTGCCCGCCATATCGACGTGCTGTGCGCTGCCTTGTAATCGCCTTCGCGGGTGCCTGTGCGACAGCAGCAGCAGCCAGTGCTGTCTACTGCACGTAGTGCGATGCAGAGGCAGACACGGCCTGCGCACTGCGGCAACAACTGCTGCGCAGCAACGAACTGGGTCTGTTTCTCATTCCCGCGCCAATACGTTTATTTCGCCAACATAAGGCCGCGTACAATAAAGCGTGTGACATTGGTGGCGGAATGTGCCTGCGCATACGATATCCGCAGCCATACAACAGGAACTGCAGCGGCGCTTTCAGACCCTGCGAGCATTCGTTCAAACACCCGCCATCTTTCATTTACGCTTACCAAATATAAAGTTAGGTGAATGTGAATGCTACTCGCTATTCCAATCTATGCGCATACGAATCTGTAGCGAGCTCGCATCAGTTATAGCTTGGTGACTGTCACGAGCGGATCTCCGAAGTGCACGCAGTGCACGCAACTGTTGAGACGGAGCGTGTGCAGCCAGCTGTTCGCTGCATTTGGGGTCAATGGCGGCGGCGAAGGCGGCGCGCTAATCGCCGTCACTGCAAACGCTGCGGTCGCGCGCGCCATCTTGCAGCACAGCTTGTGCCCTTTCTGCGGTGATCTGGCGTTGCGCCAATCGCTTGCAATCCTGCTTCACGATGCAGTGCCGAGTGCGACAACGATTGTACCAGACACTTCGTGCCTGGCCCGCCTGCCTTCCCTGCACCCTTAGCACTAATCCATGGGCTCTTTTAGCTATCGTGTATATTACGCTGCTGAGAAGGCTAGGCATGGCTTAATCAAGGCGCTCTCCATGACTGCGTCGCCGTCTCTGCCCTGATGCCAGTCTTTCGCTGGCCGCATCTAATTTATGACGGCAAGGCGCTGGCGACATGCGATGGCCCGTGAGCCTGGCTTTAGTAATGCAATGTTACAAAGCTTAGCTTTTGTGACACCACTGCGAATATATGTGACTGCCTGTGGCGCACGGGACAATGAATGTTTTCTTTGTTTTTTTTTTGCGAGTTTGTCTGTGAAAAGTGTAAACATATCTCCTCCTTCTCATCTGTCAGTCTTCTCCGCCGGCGCAGGGTAGCAAACGGGGCTTTAACCTCTCAGCCCTTCCTTCCTAATCTCTCTGTCTTGCTCCCTGTCTGGCTATCGTCCAACGAAACAACCGCCTGTATATTTGTTGATCTTGTACTACTTTTTTTGAAAGCAATAAACTGAAACTGATAAAAGGTGGCGGTTATGGCAGACTCGAGCAGTTGTGGCTGCGCGAACTTTTGGCACCTTGGCGGCTGTTCTCACCGTTTGTGCCCGTTTCATTTTCTTCTCTTCGACTTCATGTTGAGATTAAGCATTATTGCAGTACGTCGTCACCTGCTATTTCCTATATATTCCTCGCACACTCCCGTTTCTTCGTGTTTTATTGGGACGTGTCTGCTGCTACGTCACGGAAAAACAGCGACACCGGCGACTAGCTTATAAGGGCACTAATTAGCCTATCCGAACCGTCGCCTCACTAATTTAACGAGCTCGCAATCACGCCAAATTAATACGGGGACAAGAAAGTGAAAGCTCACCATTGCTCCGACATGAAAGCACACCTCGTTTCTTTTTTCCTCTTGAGAGCATGCATATAGAACTGAGGCGGGTATATATTTCCGCACTGTATACCTGCAGCTCCACCATTCCATCCATGTGAGCGACTTTTCTCTTCTTTTTCGCAGGCCTGCTATCATGGGACGTCAAGGCCACTGGCACAGACCTTTCATCGGCCGAAAAGGCCTGCCTGTCCGTCAAGGTCAGCGCGGGCCCACACAACGGTGAGTTACACACCATTTTTCAACTCTTTTCACATACGCTTGCAAATGAAGTCTGCCCCAGTTACGCCCTCGGACAGTGCTGCTTAAGTGGAATCGCATTTAAACAAAACCAAGGCTACTAGTGCCTTAATTTCTGCACAATTGTGCTCGTGGTACGTCCCCCTCTCTTCTTTTTTTTTTTCTTTCTTTGGCGTCAGAAACATCAGTGACGAACGAGCTAACTTGATTTTCGGTAACCAGCCATATTCAGCCAATCGATAATCAAGGCCACTGGAAGCATATGAACGTCACCTCATTCCTTTGTAAATGCAGTAGCGAGCTGACAAACGCACGAGCGTGTATTGTTTACCCTATCGGTCTAGCCTCGCACGTCACCGAAGCTATATGGCATCTTCACTTGGGGCAATACGCTCTGCGTTGTGTGCGTGTTCAACTTGTCCTTGTAATTTCGCGCTTCTCCCGTCAAGTTGCAATAGCAAGCAGCCTCTTGACATATGGTGACTCCCAACACCGGCGGCGTGGTTTTTGCAAGTTGTGAGGCTCGAGTTGATTTATGAGGCAGGGAAGTCGAACACATGGCCGAGAACCAGCATCGTAACTTTCGCGACCTCCAGGCGGAGGCTGCCGCACTGCGGTGGCCTAATCGATATGTCGTTTGTATGTCTTTCTTTCCTGCTCTGTTTATTTATTTATTTATTCCACTTCCATTTAGCAGGATAATTGATACCATAGATCGGGACACCAGGGGCGTGAGTGCGTTTGTATGTATGTGTATATTCAGCACACGCTCTCCTTAAGTACTTCAGTTACTTGCAGATATGATAACAAAAGAAGGCGGCGGGTTAAGGGCTCGTTTATTTGTAAGAAACGACCTAATGAAGCCAACAGATAATGAAGCCAAGGAAAGCACGGGGGAAGTTGTAGTGTTTCACTGCAGTGTAGTCCGGCCACGGTGGTCTAGGGGCTATGGCATTCTCGGCTGCTGACCCGAGGATCGCGGGATCGAATCCCGGCCGCGGCGGCTGCATTTCTGTTGAGGCGATATGTTGAGGCCCGTGTACTGTGCGATGGCAGTGCACGTTAGAGAACACCAGGTGGTCGAAATTTCTCGAGTGCTCCGCTGCGACGTCTCTCATAAGTACACACATTTGCAGATGATTTGTTGTAGATGGCGCTGTATAATGTACCAACAAGCCCAAATCTCCATTCTGACTGGCTTCGGATAAAGCTTCCGGTGCTCTATCAACTGAGCTACTAAGGCGGTCGTTCTCCTGTCCACTTTATTGGGTATTTATGTACATATCATACTGGGAGCTTTAGGCAGCGCCACTCGTAGCCATGGCGGCGAGTCTGGAACACTCTTGTAGCCGCTAGGCGTCACGTAGGACGTGATATTATGACGAAATGGCTGCAGCCCGATAAACCCTCGCATGCTACCTAAAGGTGCCAAGTCTGCCGGTACGAGGCTCTTAGTAACTCCTGTCGCATCTTTCCTTAAAGGGTAACTCCGGCGGTTTTTCTCGCCATATTCTGATACCGCTGTTTTCCAATGGCGCTGGTAGTCTTGTAGCACGCAGGGTGGTTCAGTTTCCTCAGGAACTCACCAGTAATTTTAGATGACCGAATGAACCATATGTTCAAACCGACACCGAAATATGTAGATGCTCCGAGCAGTGTATGTCATGACGTCACAGCCTCCCCGTCATCAGAAATATGCGGCTGGTGCCATAAAAATGAAAGCGATGACGTCATCCCAAATGTATTGAGTTATGCAAGCCTTTCTGAACTTGACAGCGATGATTTGGGCGCTCAAGTATCACCGTTCTGCCCTTGGCCGCCCGGCTGCTCGGGCAGGCAGCGTTGAAAGTAATGACGTCAAAAACACAGCATGACAATCCACTAAAAAATTTTTTAATTCATTTTCAGAAAAACTAAATGTCTTCCAACTGTACCGCTTGGCGTATATTATTGCAGCACCATGAGAACATGCATTGAAAATTTCATTGAGATACGCGGACACTGAAAAATCTACGAAGTTGACCTTTAAGCGGGACGTCGAGGTGCATTTGTAAAGTGCTTTCTGTGGCATGAATATACGACGAGTGGGAGCGCAACGGAAGTGAAACTCGGCGCGTAGCTTACTCAAGTGTCAAGACTAATTTAGCCACTTTTTTTTCTGTCCTTCGCATGTAGAGCTGCTCATCCAGCACTCGACAGAGACACTGGCCCTGGAGGTTCTCCTGAACCCGGAGGTATCCACGCTCCGCCAGTGCTTCAAGAACATGATGGTCTCCGGCACCACTCACAAGCACGTGATCCACGCCGGGTACGCGTTCGCCGGCTCCGGCGACTGGATACTCCAGGATGGCGTCTTCAGCGCCCGCGACGTTGAGGCGCTGCTGCACGACGCCGAAGTTCAGGAGGTGCCTTTCCACTTTGTCTTCTCAACAACCTTATGCGCGTCTCATGAAAAGGGGCCATGAAACCAAATTTCGCTCTCTGAGTTCTGCGTTGCAATGTGTTCCTTGCACTGTCCTGAGGTAAATGCAAAAAATATTTTCAAGGTTGATGCGGGCAAGCATATGTTATTCAACTTACTAATTCAAAACTAACAGCAGACGACTTATATCGGCACTCCCTTTCGCATTTTACTCACCCTGTGATGTGTTATGATGCTGCCAATCTGAACGCGACTTTCATCTTGCGGTACCGGAACCGTGCTGCCCATTGTGGCCTTCCTACCACAGGCAGTCACAGCGCTCTTTGACGCTGTCGATGCCGAGGGCTACAGAAACCACGTGGGCCGCACAGCGCCTCTTGTGTCACTTGCCCTAATTCAAGTTCCTAGGCACAATTTTTTGTTCCATTGCCTTTTGCAAGTATAAAACATATCTTCATTCGAAAATGTCTAATAATCGGTACATTATAGGCATGGGTCATACATATTTTTACGGCCGACTGTCCCCGGCCAGTCAGGACCAGCAGCATAACCATCATGACAACGTCACATCCGCTCACAGAAGCTCCTGGTGTACGAAGCTGATGGCGACAGCGGAAGGCGACTTTTGGTACAAATTAAAATATAATGCTCTTTTATCTCACCACTTTTACTGGTGTCACGGTCACCGTTGAGCCCCACATCAAGCAAACGTACATTAAAAGCGACGCGCGTAACTTGCGTGTCAGGGCCCCTTTTAATGTGAAAGCCTTGCGTGCCTCACTGTTAGGTGACCTTGAGAAAAACTGAGGCCGCTAAACATACAAATATACAGTCAAGCCACGGAACATTAAATAATCCCTGCTCGAACGCCAAAGTCCCGTGCGAGGCACGTACGTAAGCGCGCCGCAGCGCGGATAATCGGTGCGACGTGATGAATAATTTCTGGAGTGCTTATGCTTTTAACTATTTATTGCTTAAACATTAATTAATTTTTTATTTGTAACCTTTCTACGCGGGTATGTATGGTGACAAGAACTTCGCAACCAGATTTGCAAAATCTCCTTTAATAGGCGACGTCAAAGGCTTTCGCTTCTGTGTCTGCTTAGGCAACCGCATAAGGGACTCCTGGAACTACTTTCGATGAATGACTGTCGAAACCCTCCCCGCTTCCACCACAATGAAAAGGGCAGAGAGATATAAGGTCTAATGGGAGTGTATTCTACTTCGCGGACACTATCCGGTACAGCCCCAATGGCGGACCGTCTGCCCCTGGATATATCGTCGTCTGTGTCGCCATTGTGGCGCCGTAACATTATAGTGCTACGGACCCGTGCCACCGACCGTCAAGGTATGTCAAGGTTGGTATGTGCACCGCCCGAGTCTGCATCGCTGATCGTTCTACCATCGTCCTTTTCACCGTACTCACCCGCTGCCCTCACGACGTCATTCTTGGCCTGGACTTTCTGTCTGCGCATTCCGCCCTAATAGACTGCTCAACTGGTACCCTCCGACTTGATCTGCCTCACCTGGACCCTGTAGAGCCGCCCCCCAGTCCTCTCAGTTCGGCGGATTTCGTTCGCTTACCCCCTTCGACTATGACTTACCTTGAGTTGATCTCAGACCCACCTGTCCCTGATGGCGACTACATCGCTACCCCTGTGATCGAGGTCCTCCTCAGTCGAGGTATTACCGTCCCGCGCACTGTTTTATCTGTAACTTCGAACAGCGCCTGCATGCCTGTGGTCAACTTTGGCTTGACGACACAAGTACTGCCACGAGGGATGTGTCTGGCGCAGATAAGCGCATTTGATGATTGTTCTATATCAGCTATCGCAATCGAGGATGATGCAACTGACCCGAGCGCATCTTCGCCATTTGCGACTAGTGTACTGCCAGATCTCAAGAAAATGATAGCTCCCGACCTCTCCCCAGCGCATGCTGACCAACTGTGCCGCGTTCTTTTCGCCTACCGCGATATTTTCGACCTTAACGAGCGTCCTTTGGCCCAAACTACAGCCGTGAAACATCGAATAGATACTGGCGACGCCTCTCCTATTCATAGACGTCCATATCGGGTGTCTTCTGCCGAGCGTCAAGTCATTCAAGCTGAAGTTAAGAAGATGCTTACCAAGAACATCATTGAACCGTCATGCAGTCCATGGGCCTCACCCGTCGTATTGGTCAAAAAGAAAGATGGCTCTTGGCGTTTTTGCGTGGACTATCGGCACCTCAACAAGGTTACAAAAAAGGACGTGTACCCGTTACCACGTATTGACGACGCCCTTGATTGCCTCCATGATGCTCGCTACTTCTCATCTATTGACCTTCGCTCCGGCTACTGGCAGATTGCTGTGGACGACTTAGACCGCGAAAAAACTGCATTTGTCACACCTGACGGTTTATTTCAATTCAAGGTGATGCCATTCGGTCTTTGCAACGCGCCAGCTACATTTGAACGCATGATGGACTCACTCCTTCAAGGATTCAAATGGTCCACATGTCTGTGTTATTTGGACGACGTTATAGTATTCTCCTCGACCTTCACGACTCACCTCGAGCGCCTGTCAGCAATCCTGGACGTTTTTCGCCGAGCCGGTCTGCAACTTAATTCGTCAAAGTGCCACTTTGGCCGTCGCCAGATCACCGTGCTTGGGCACCTCGTAGATGCTAGCGGGGTACAACCGGACCCAGGCAAAATCTCTGCTGTTACGAACTTCCCTGTTCCCCAGTGTGCCAAGGATGTACGCAGCTTCGTCGGGCTATGTTCGTATTTCCGCCGCTTTGTGAAGGATTTTGCGATAATAGCCCGGCCACTTACTGAGCTCTTGAAGAAGGATGCTCCTTTTGTGTGGGGCGAACCACAGGCTTCGGCGTTCGCTCAGCTCATACGCCTACTTACAACGCCGCCCATATTGGCCCATTTCGACCCTTCTGCGCCAACCGAAGTTCGTACCGACGCCAGTGGCCATGGTATCGGTGCAGTATTAGCCCAACGGCAGCGCGGCAGCGACCGCGTTATCGCTTACGCCAGCAGGCTTCTCTCACCGGCAGAACGCAACTACTCCATTACTGAGCGCGAGTGCCTGGCGCTCGTTTGGGCAGTAGCCAAATTCCGCCCATACTTATACGGACGATCTTTTTCAGTCATCACAGACCATCACGCGCTCTGTTGGTTGGCCTCCCTGAAAGACCCTACAGGACGACTTGGCCGATGGGCTCTGCGGCTCCAAGAATATTCCCATTCCGTGATATACAAGTCCGGCCAGCTGCACAGGGACGCCGATTGCTTGTCTCGTTACCCGGTCGACAGGCCCGACGGTACCTCCGGCGATGTCAGTAGCATTTTTTCTGTCTCTGTCTTTACTAACATCGCAGACGAACAGCACCGAGATCTCTCTCTTCGAGCACTCATCGACCGCCTGCAAGCATCGCCGAATGACGCTTCTGTGCGCCGGTACGTCCTCAAGGACGGCGTTCTATACCACCGTAACTTCCACTCAGACGGGCCCGAACTACTTCTAGTGGTCCCCAGACAGCTACGTCGCACTGTTCTCTTCGAACTTCACGACGCACCCACTGCAGGACATCTAGGTGTATCGCGCACGTACGACCGCATCCGCCGTCGCTTTTACTGGCCCGGCCTCGCTCGATCAGTCCGACGCTACGTTGCTGCCTGTGATTCCTGTCAGCGTCGAAAAACTCCTCAAGTGCTACCTGCTGGTTATCTCCAGCCGATAGACATTCCAGTGGAGCCGTTCTTCCGCGTTGGGCTTGATCTCCTTGGCCCATTCCCAATATCATCCTCCGGGAACAAATGGATAGCCGTCGCAACGGATTACGCCACCCGTTATGCCATCACGCGGGCTCTTCCGACCAGTTGTGCCACCGATGTCGCAGATTTTTTACTGCGTGACATCATCTTGCTCCACGGCGCTCCGCGACAGCTGCTCACTGACCGTGGCCGCAACTTCCTCTCCAAAGTTATCGACGACTTATTACGTTCCTGCTCCACGAAACATAAACTGACCACCTCCTACCATCCTCAAACAAACGGTTTGACGGAACGCTTGAACCGAACGCTCACAGACATGCTGTCAATGTACGTCTCGAAAGACCACCATGACTGGGACGTTGCTCTGCCTTATGTCACGTTCGCGTACAATTCTTCCCGTCACGACACTGCCGGATTTTCTCCATTTTATCTGTTGTATGGACGCGAGCCGACCCTGCCCCTTGACACCACTGTTCCTCTGGCGGCCACCTCAGCGACCGAGTACGCGCGCGATGCCATTGCTCTCGCCGACCATGCACGCCAGATCGCCCGTACTAGGCTGAATGCTTCTCAAACCGCGCAGCGCCACCACTACGATGTCCGGCACCGCGACGCGCACTTCTCGCCTGGCGACCTCGTACTCCTTTGGTCACCTTCTCGCCATGTGGGACTGTCCGAGAAGCTCCTTTCTAAGTACACCGGGCCTTACCGCGTGCTCCGCCAAGTGACGCCCGTAACCTACGAGATTGCCCCGGTCAATGCCTCCTCGCCCTCTCCTGTCGGGTCCTGCGACACAGTGCACGTCAGCAGGCTCAAGGCCTACCACACTGTTTCGGAGCCATGATCGTCCACACGCCGGGACGGCGCTTTTGACGCCGGGGGGTAGTGCTACGGACCCGTGCCACCGACCGTCAAGAGGCGAAGAGAGAAAGACGACGAGGAGGACGTTTTTAGCGAGGCTTGCTCGGGCTTCTTGTTCATGGCCAAGCGCCTCAGCGTTCCTTTCTAATACATCTGTACATAGCTTCGCCTCTCGCGTCTTTCCTCGTAACAATATTAAAGGCTAGAGTGTACGAGTTATTTCCACATGCTAAACGATTTATTAAATAGTATGCAAATACCCAGCACCACAAGCCCAATAAACATAGCACATCTTTGTAACAATGCTTAATATTGTATCGACAACGGATAGCAGCAGCTACGTTAAGTATACTGAATCAATTCTGCCGCGAATGGTTGCATTAATCGTCGGTAACGATTATACATATATTTCCCTCTTTTCGGTAATCATTCTTTTGCGTTTTTCGGTACTAAGAAGCCGTAGCTGTACGCCACGAGCTTGCTTGGAGGGGCACTAAGGTGGAAAGCAATTTTTTCTCGAATTGGTAAATTACTTTTTTCACTATGCCAAAAGCACCACTTTGGCGAGGAGGAGGCGCTTTGTAGTCTAAAAGACACGCGAGAATGAAATATAGAGATGGCAAGGGTGCTCAGCGCAGGAGGTTCTTACACTACTACGCTTTACGTCATAAATTTTGACGGCGACTGCTAAGGCTTACAGAATTTCGAAAAAAATAATATACATTCTTCTTCAACGAAGCCATAGAGAGAGCATGTTTCAGAACATCTTACTGTGCAATTACTGCCAGAATACGTAAAAAAAGGAGTGGTTTTTTAACATCGCCTAATCTAAGTTTCGGCGCTAATTTAAAAGTGATGTTCTGGCCCCCGTTTTCTCTCCTAAAATTGAACATAATATATATCACAAAGCTCCATAAGGTAGGGTTCCCGACGAACTTTGTAATTTTTAGTATGGACAACATTAGTGTTTCACTCCGGTGTCCCTTTCATTGTTGAGTAAAGCCAGTGAAGCTATACGTTTGAATATGAATTCCCCTGGCTTCTGGAACATTTTTTCACGTCCCTTTCATGTTCGTAACTAGAGGGTCGGATAAGTATACCACAACATTTATCAAACATTGATAACCACTTCAAGCAATCAAACTGATCGGTTGCCTCGCGAAATTCCCAGGTACTGCGGCGCCAGAAGTTCCACACGTTACACGTCCACTGCTCAGCTGAGGGGAGCTGGGCGCAGCCTCCGGTGGGCGTCTGCCTCAACCCACCGGACATCGCGGACAGCCTGGCCGGCTCGGCGCACCTGCTCGGCTGCCTGGACGCCGTACTGACGAGCCCTCCCCTAACGAGCCTGCTACCGTCTTCCACCGTGGTAGGCAACATCCGTTTCCGAAGGCCGACCATGTACGTGTTTCCGGGCGGCCAGGGCGACTGCGCCCTGTTCGGTGTCACCGGCTTCACGCTGCTCGTGGACGGCGGCTTTGCCCGCAAGCCGTGCTTCTGGGAGTTTGTCCGACATCTGGACCGACTGGACTCGCTCCTCGTCACGCGCTTTAACCAGTTCAACTCGTGCGGGCTGACGGCGCTGGCGCAACGCAAGGCGCTCGAGCGCGTCTACCCGCAGGTCGGACACGTCTTCTGCAACGCCGTCCGGTCGCCGTCCGACGAGGAACTACAAAAGGACCGTGACCAACTCGTCGTCAGTGTGGTGGCTCAGGGCCTGGAGTTTCTCCAGGGTGTGCGCGAGATGGGACTGTCACCGCAGGCCTGCCAGAGGGACGTGCGGCCGCACACCCTGTACCATAAAGTGGGCCACGGCACGCTAGAGATGTTCGTGCTCAGTCCCGGCCGTTCGACAGAAGAGGACACTTCCGTGTGCGCGCTTCTTGTGTGGCGGCCTGCTAAGGTGTCAGAACCCGTCACCCGCATACTTCTGCCCGGTAGTGCGCCTCAGAGTGTCATATTCGAGGGTCTCAACAAACTGGCCCACCTAGCTGTTCTAAAGAGTCGCGAAGTGACCACGGAAGCGCGGCTAGGATTGAAAAAGTCAAAAGTACAAGACAAACCGCTTCGAGCAACCTCAGTGCCTCCCAGACCAAGCGTCGCCAAGAGGGCGGCAGCGAAGGTCGAGTCTCCGTCTCCCTCGCCGACACCGCCGCCAGCAGAAAAGGTCAGGGCCCCGGCGAAGCCGACAAGCAAGTCCATCGAATCTCTACCTAAAAAGCAGGAAGAGGTGAAAAGGCCTTCGAAAACAAGTGCCAAGAAGGAACCGAAGAAAACAGTCGAAAAAACTGACGCTAAAGATGAAAAAGTCGCCAAGATCACTGCCAAAATCCCAGCAAAAGAAGCTGATATAATTCCCGACAAGGAAAAGCTTGTTGAAAAACTGGGTGAAAATGAAATAGATAACATTGCAGAAAAGGATATCAGCAAGATAATCAGTGACAAGCCACTGAAGAAGCTTCCAGTTGATATCGAAAAGATAGACACCAAACCACAAGAAGAAATTGTTGCTAAAGTCGACGAAAAGGTCACCGCGAAACGTGAGCTCAAAAGGGCTACACCTGCTAGGCCGCCAGCTAAGAGCAAAGGAGCGAAAGATGTCACGAACAAGATGGCAGTTGAAAGCAAGACAATCGCACGAAAGACTGCCGAACCAGCAAAGCCGAAGCCGCGTCCTGTTGTTGCCCCTCCTACGCGGCCTATGGTTCGAGATTCTAAGTCGAAGTCACCATCTAGTTCTGCATCCAGTTCGCCGAAACGTGCCCCTCCTAAGCCTACGACCGAGCGTCCAGTAAGGTCAGTAAGGGGAGGAGTGCGAACAGCGAAGCCTGCTGCTATAGAACCAGTGAAAGCAGTTGAAGTTGAAAAACCTTTGCCGACAGAAAAGCCCACGGCTCAAGTGAAACCTGACAAAAGAATTGAAATCGTTGCACTGTCTGGCGATGAAAGCTCCGGGTCGAAAGAAGCTATTGAGGAAAAAGCAGCAACTGAAGCTACTAAAGAAGAAAAACCATTCATCGAGCCTCCCAGCAGCGACGAAAGCAAGAAAGACATTCCGAAACAGAAGTCCCCTACTACCGTCGACGAAGTTCCAATCAAAGCGGTGCTTCTTGGCACTGCCCATGCCACACCAGCAGCAGACGAAATTCAAGCGTTGCCAACGAAGCCTCTTGAGAAGGAAATCGTCGACGCAGAGATGTGGCCAAGGGAAGGTGATGCCAGAGAAGTAGTTGAACCCCCGGAGCATGCGCTGTCCCCCGAGCCGACTATATCGGCGTCATCTGAAGGCGTGCCATCTCTTGTTGACGAAGTTATTGACGTCTCTCTAAAAGCTGATTCTTCTATCGCGATGCAGGTCGCTGAGCCGGAACTTAGCAGAGTCCGAGCTCTCTCCAGTGGACAGCGAACACCGGACTCTCTGGACACGCCCCGCGAAGTCGGAGACGGCATTGCGCCATCCTCTAGAGACGAGATACTCGATGCCATGGAAAAACATCAACTCGTGTCCAGGGAACAAGTTCTCGAAATCAAGAGGAGGGACTCCGTCGACTCCATTGAAGGAGAAATTGCCATGGAAGAGGAGGAAGCCGCCCATCCACCTCAGGAAGCCGACAAAGAAACAGCTGGTGCTCCTATTGAGAAAATGCAATTAGAGACCGAGAAACCAAAAGTGGAAACTCCGGTGAGTGAAGTTCCTGAGGTTGCCAGAAAAGAAACTGCCGAGCCTGGAGGTATCGAAAAAATGGAGCCAACTACTGAAAGCCCAGCAGAGAAAACTGCAGAGAGCGTGGTGCCCGAGGTCACCGAGAAGGCAGCAACAAAAGTTGAAACTGCCCAAACGGTAGAACCGGAAGTGAAGAAACGAGGTGAAGATGTTCATGCGATTGAAGACTTGGACGTTGCAGATGCAAAGCCCGCCAAGCCCGAGGATGTCGAAAAGTTGGAACCAGCAAGCGAGGAAGCAGCTCAGCCAACTGATGTTGGTGATGTGCCTGAGGTCGCAGAGATGAGGCCTACCGAAACTGGTAGTTTCGAAATGGTGCCACCAGAAATTCAGAGGCCAGCTGAAGAACAGACTCAGTTCGTGGAGAAGCGACTTGCCGAGTCTGAGGATGCCCAAAAGGCAGTGCCAGAGATTGAGAGGCCACCTGGGGAGACTCCCTTCACTGCAATACGTGAAGAATCCCAGAAGCCTACTGAACTTGACGGCACTCGCATAGAAGAGCCAGAAGTTGAGAAACCAGTTGGACAGCCTCTTCTGAGCACAGAATCAGAAGTCGGGCAGAAGAAACTCATAAAAGAAGAGCCTGGCGAAAAGCTGGAAAGGGAGGCCGAGAGTCAACCTGAGGAGATCCCTGCGAGTGCAGAGCCTGAGCTAGACCAAAAGAAGCCTAAAGAACTTGAGGCTGCCGAAAAGATAGAAACTGAGACTCAGAGGCTAGTTGAAGATATTTCTGTGACTGAAGTACCAGAGGCTGACCAGAAGAGACCTGAAGAACATGAAACTATCGAAAAACTACAACTAGAGACTGAGAGACAACTTGAGGAGACTCATGATGGGGCAGTGTCTGACGCCGAGGAAAAAGTGCCTACAGAGCATGAGAGAGTACAAAAGCGCGAACCAGAGATTGAGAGGCCGTCTGAGGAATCTTCTTTAAGTGCAGCGCTTGAGCATGAGGATACCAGAAAACTGAAACCGGAGCTTGATAGGCCACTTGAGGAAAGTGCTGTAGTTACAACGTCTGAGGTCGAGCAGGAGAAAGCTACAGAAGATGAGGGTATTGCAAAGTTGGAACCAGAGCTGCAGAGGCCACCTGAAACTCCTTTGAGTGCAGCTCCTCAGGTCGAGCAGAAGAAACACGCAGAACATGAGGATGTCGAAGGGATGGAGCCAGAGATTCATAAGCTACCTGAGGAAGCTCCTGTTACCGCAGTGCATGAGGTCGAACAGAAGAAACCTACGGAATATGAAGGCGTAGAAAAGTTCGAACCAGAGGCTGAGATGCCTGCTGACAAAACATTGTGGAGCGCAATGCCTGAGATTGAGGCGAAGAAACCGGCAGCACATGAGGGTGGTGAGAAGCTTGAAACAGAGACTGAAAAGCCATATATAGGAATTCCAGTGAAAGTGGCGCCTGAGGACGAGTTGAAAGAACCTAGACAACATGAAGGTGTTCGAAAACTGGAACCTGAAATTGATAGGCCAGCTGAGAAGGCTGTTGTGGGTGCAGTGCCTGATGTCGAGCAAAAGACACCTACTGGACATGACGGTTTACAAGAGCAGGAACCGGAAGCAGAGCCACCACATGAGAAAAGTCCAGTAAGTGTAGTACCCGAGGTTGATCGAAAGAAGTCTACTGATCATGAGGGTGACAAGACGGAACCGCAGATTGAGAAGCTAGGTCAAGAGACTACAGTGTTCGCTGTGCCTGAGGTGGAGAAGAAGAAACCAAGCGATCATGCTGATGTAGAAACACTGGAAACAGAGAATCAGAGGCCACCTGCAGAAACTACAGAAACGACTCCCGTGAGCGCAGGGCCTGATTTTGAGAAAAAATCTCCCGAACGTGCCGGTGTAGAAAAGCTGGAACCGGAGATTGCGAGGTTACCTGAGGAACGACCTCTAAGCGCAATGGCAGAGCCTCAGCAGAAAAAACCTACAGAACATGCGGATGTCATAAAGCTGGAAACCGATGTTGAAAAGCCAGCTGAAGAGACCGAGTTCGAGCAAAAGGAAGCAACAGATCATGCTGGTGTCCTAATGCTTGAAGCAGAGATCAAGAGACCACCTGACGTGACCCCTGCGACCTCAGCGCTTGAGGTCAGCCAGAAGAAACCTATTGAATACGAGAGTACAGAAAAACTGGATGCAGTGATTGACAGGCAGCCTCAGGAAACTACGGTAAGCTTACTGCCTGAAATCGAGAAGGAACCTCCAAAATATGAGGATACACAAAAGCTAGAACCTGAGTTAGAGCGACAGCCTGATCACACTCCGGTAAGTTCAGTGCCAGAAGCCGAGGAGAAACCGGCAATACAAGATGTACAGAAGTTGGAACCGAAAATAGAGCGACCACATGAGGAACATGAGGAAGCACCAGTAAGCACTGCGCTTGCAGAGCTCGAGCGTATACAAAAGCTCGAACCAGAAGTAGACCGACCGCTTGAGCACACTCCAGTGAGTCCAGTGACCGAACTCCACAAGCAGAAACCTGCTGAACATGAAGCGGTAGAAGAGGTAGAACCAGAGATAGAGCGATCACATGAGGAAACTCCAGTAAGTGCAGTGCCTGAATTCAGAAAACCTACGACACAGGAGGATGTGCAAAAGCCCCAACCGGAGTTAGAGCAACTACATAAGGAAGCTCCAGTGAGTGAAGCGTCTGTAGTCGAGCAGGAGAAACCTGCAGAACAGGAGGGTGCACAAAAGCTGGAACCAGAGTTAAAAGAACCATATAAGGAAGCTCCACTGGATGCGGTGCCTGGAGCCGAGGAGAAGGAACCTGCAGAACCCAAGGGCATACAAAAGCTCGAACCAGAGTTGGAAGAACCACATAAGGAAGCTCCAGTCAGTGCAGTGCCTGTGGTCGAGCAGAAGAAACCTGCAGAACAGGAGGACGTACAAAAGCTGGAACCAGAGTTAAAAGAGCCACATAAGGAATCTCCAGTCAGTACAGTGACTGTAGTCGAGCAGAAGAAACTTGCTGAACAGGAGGACGAACAAAAGCTGGAACCAGAGTTGCACGAGCCACAAAAGAAAGCTACACTGCGTGCAGCGCCTGCAGCCGAGGAGAAGAAACCTGCTGAACACGAGGGCATAGAAATGCTTGAACCAGAGTTCGAAGAACCACGTAAGGAATCTCCAGTGAGTGCAGAGTCTGAAGTCGAGCCGAAGAAACCTGCAGAACAAGAGGATGTACGAAAGCTGGAACCAGAGTTGCAAGAACTCGATAAGGAAGCTCCACTTGGTGCAGTGCTTGGAGCCGAGCAGAAGGAACCTGCTGAACACGAGGGCATACATAAGCTCGAACCAGAGATGGGAGAACTACATAAGGAATCTCCAGTGAGTGAAGCGCCTGAAGTCGAGCAGAAGAAACCTGCTGAACACGGTGGCATACAAAAGCTCGAACCAGAGTTGGAAGAACCACATAAGGAATCTCCAGTGAGTGCAGCCCCTGTAGTCGAGCAGAAGAAACCGGCAGAACAGGAGGACGTACAAAAGCTGGAACCAGAGTTGCACGAGCCACAAAAGGGAGTTCCATTGGGTGCAGCGCCTGCAGCCGAGGAGAAGAAACCTGCTGACCACGAGGGCATAGAAATGCTTGAACCAGAGTTCGAAGAACCACTTAAGGAATCTCCAGTGAGTGCAGAGCCTGAAGTCGAGCCGAAGAAACCTGCAGAACAAGAGGATGTACGAAAGCTGGAACCAGAGTTGCAAGAACCCGATAAGGAAGCTCCACTTGGTGCAGTGCTTGGAGCCGAGCAGAAGGAAGCTGCTGAACACGAGGGTATACATAAGCTCGAACCAGAGTTGGAAGAACCACATAAGGAATCTCCAGTGAGTGCAGCCCCTGTAGTCAAGCAGAAGAAACCGGCAGAACAGGAGGACGTACAAAAGCTGGAACCAGAGTTGCACGAGCCACAAAGGGGAGTTCCATTGGGTGCAGCGCCTGCAGCCGAGGAGAAGAAACCTGCTGAACATGAGGGCATAGAAAAGCTTGAACCAGAGTTCGAAGAACCACATAAGGAATCTCCAGTCAGTGCAGTGCCTGTGGTCGAGCAGAAGAAACCTCCAGAACAGGAGGGTGCACAAAAGCTGGAATCAGAGTTACAAGAACCATATAAGGAAGCTCCACTGGATGGGGTACCTGGAGCCGAGGAAAAGGAACCTGCTAAACGCGATGGCATACAAAAGCTCGAACCAGAGTTGGAAGAACCACATAAAGAATCTCCAGTGAGTGCAGCCCCTGTAGTCGAGCAGAAGAAACCGGCAGAAGAGGAGGACGTACAAAAGCTGCAACCAGAGCCACAAGAACCACATAAGGAGGCTCAACTCGGCGCAGTGCCTAGAGCGGACGGTGAAGGAACCTGCTGAACACGATGGCATGCAAAAGCTCGAGCCGGAGTTGGGGGAACCACATAAGGAATCTCCAGTGAGTGCAGCGCCTGAAGTCGATGCAGACAAAACCTGCAGAAGCAGGACAGTGCACAAAAGCTGGAACCAGAGTTAAAGAACCATATAAGGAAGCTCCACTGGATGCGGTGCCTGGAGCCGAGGAGAAGGAACCTGCCAGAACACAAGGGCATACAAAAGCTCGAACCAGAGTTGAAGAACCACATAAGGAAGCTCCAGTCAGTGCAGTGCCTGTGGTCGAGCAGAAGAAACACTGCAGACAGGAGGACGTACAAAGCTGGAACCAGAGTTAAAAGAACCACATAAGGAATCTCCAGTCAGTACAGTGACTGTAGTCGAGCAGAAGAAACCTGCTGAACAGGAGGATGAACAAAAGCTGGAAGCCGGAGTTAAAAAAACCACATGATGAAACTCCGTTGGGTGCAGTTCCTGGAGCCGAGGAGAAGGAACCTGCTGAAGACGTTGGCATACAAAAGCTCAAACCAGAGATGAAGAACCACATAAGGAATCTCCAGTGAGTGCAGCCCCTGAAGTCGAGCAGACAAAACCTGCAGAGCAGGACAGTGCACAAAAGCTGGAACCAGAGTTAAAAGAACCATATAAGGAAGCTCCACTGGATGCGGCGCCTGGAGCCGAAGAGAAGGAAGCTGCTGAACACGAGGGCATACAAAAGCTCGAGCCGGAGTTGGACGAACCACATAAGGAATCTCCAGTGACTGCAGCGCCTGAAGTCGAGCAGAAGAAACCTGCAGGACAGCAAGATGTACAAAAGCTGGAACCAGAGTTGCACGAGCCACAAAAGGAAGCTCCACTGGGTGCAGCGCTTGCAGCCGTGGAGAAGGAACCTGCAGAACACAAGGGCATACAAAAGCTCGAACCAGAGTTGGAAGAACCACATAAGGAAGCTCCACTGGATGCCGTGCCTAGAGCGGAGGTGAAGGAACCTGCTGAACACGATGGCATGCAAAAGCTCGAACCAGAGTTGGAAGAACCACATAAGGAATCTCCAGTGAGTGCAGCGCCTGAAGTCGAGCAGACAAAACCTGCAGAACAGGACAGTGCACAAAAGCTGGAACCAGAGTTAAAAGAACCATATAAGGAAGCTCCACTGGATGCGGTGCCTGGAGCCGAGGAGAAGGAACCTGCAGAACACAAGGGCATACAACAGCTCGAACCAGAGTTGGAAGAACCACATAAGGAAGCTCCAGTCAGTGCAGTGCCTGTGGTCGAGCAGAAGAAACCCGCAGAACAGGAGGACGTACAAAAGCTGGAACCAGAGTTAAAAGAACCACATAAGGAATCTCCAGTCAGTACAGTGACTGTAGTCGAGCAGAAGAAACCTGCTGAACAGGAGGATGAACAAAAGCTGGAAGCGGAGTTAAAAAAACCACATGATGAAACTCCGTTGGGTGCAGTTCCTGGAGCCGAGGAGAAGGAACCTGCTGAAGACGTTGGCATACAAAAGCTCAAACCAGAGATGGAAGAACCACATAAGGAATCTCCAGTGAGTGCAGCCCCTGTAGTCGAGCAGAAGAAACCCGCAGAAGAGGAGGACGTACAAAAGCTGGAACCAGAGCTACAAGAACCACATAAGGAGGCTCCTCTGGGCGCAGCGCCTGGAGCCGAAGAGAAGGAAGCTGCTGAACACGAGGGCATACAAAAGCTCGAGCCGGAGTTGGAGGAACTACATAAGGAATCTCCAGTGACTGCAGCGCCTGAAGTCGAGCAGAAGAAACCTGCAGAACAGCAAGATGTACAAAAGCTGGAACCAGAGTTGCACGAGCCACAAAAGGAAGCTCCACTGGGTGCAGCGCTTGCAGCCGTGGAGAAGAAACCTGCTGAACACGAGGGCATAGAAAAGATCGAACCAGAGTTGGGGGAACCACATAAGGTATTTGCAGTGAGTGCAGCGCCCCAAGTCGAGCAGAAGAAACCTGCAGTACAGGAGGATGTACAAAAGCTGGAACGAGAGTTAGAGGAACCACATAAGGAAGTTCCGTTGGGTGCAGTGCCTGCAGCCGAGGAGAAGAAACCTGCTGAACACGAACGCATAGAAAAACTCGAACTAGAGTTCGAAGAACCACGTAAGGAATCTCCAGTGAGCGCAGCGCCTGTAGTCGAGCAGAAGAAACCGCCAGAACAGGAGGACGTACAAAAGCTGGAACAAGAGCTACAGGAACAACATAAGGAGGCTCCACTGGGTGCAGCGCCTGGAGATGAGGAGAAGGAACCTGCTGAACACGATGGCACACAAAAGCTCGAACCAGAGTTGGAAGAACCACGTAAGGAATCTCCAGTGAGTGCAGCGCCTGAAGTCGAGCACAAGATACCTGCAGTACAGGAGAATGCACAAAAGCTAGAACCAGAGTTAGAAGAACGATATAAGGAAACTCCGTTGGGTGCAGTGCCTGCAGCCGAGGAGAAGGAAGCTGCTGAACCCGAGGGCATACAAAAGCTCGAACCAGAGTTGGGGGAACCATATAAGGAATCTGCAGTGAGTGCAGCGCCTGAAGTCGACCAGAAGAAACCTGCAGTACAGGAGGATGTACAAAAGCTGGAACGAGAGTTAGAAGAACCACATAAGGAAGTTCCTTTGGGTGCAGTGCCTGCAGCCGAGGAGAAGAAACCTGCTGAACACGAACGCATAGAAAAACTCGAACCAGAGTTCGAAGAACCACGTAAGGAATCTCCAGTGAGTGCAGCGCCCGTAGTCGAGCAGAAGAAACCGCCAGAACAGGAGGACGTACAAAAGCTGGAACAAGAGCTACAAGAACCACATAAGGAAGTTCCGTTGGGTGCAGTGCCTGCTGCCGAGGAGAAGAAACCTGCTGAACACGAACTCATAGAAAAACTCGAACCAGATTTCGAAGAACCACGTAAGGAATCTCCAGTGAGTGCAGCCCCTGAAGTTGAGCAGAAGAAACCAGCAGTACAGGACGATGTACAAAAGCTCGAACCAGAGTTCGAAGAACCACATAAGGAAGCTCCGTTGGGTGCACTGCCTGCAGCTGAGAAGAAACCTGCTGAACACGAAGGCATAGAAAAACTCGAACCAGAGTTCGAAGAACAACGTAAGGAATCTCCAGTGAGTGCAGCGCCTGAAGTTGAGCAGAAGAAACCTGCAGTACAGGAGGATGCACATAAGCTGGAGCCGGAGTTAGAAGAACCACATAAGGGAACTCCGTTGGGTGCAGTGCCTGCAGCCGAGGAGAAGGAACCTGCCGAACACGATGGCACACAAGAGCTCGAACCAGAGTTGGAAGAAGCACATAAGGAATCTCCAGTGAGTGCAGCGCCTGTAGTCGAGCAGAAGAAACCGGCAGAACAGGAGGACGTACATAAGCTGGAACCAGAGCTACAGGAACCACATAAGAAGGCTGCCCTGGGTGCAGCGCCTGGAGCCGAAGATAAGGAACCTCCTGAACACGGGGGCATACGAAAGCTCGAACCGGAGTTGGGGGAACCACACAAGGAATCTGCAATGATTGCAGTGCCTGAAGTCGAGCAGAAGAAACCTGCAGAACAGCAAGATGTACAAAAGCTGGAACCAGAGTTGCACGAACCACCAAAGGAAGCTCCACTGGGTGCGGCGCCTGGAGCAGAGGAGAAGGAACTTGATGAACACGAGGGCATACAAAAGCTCGAACCAGAGTTGAGGGAACACATAAGGAATCTGCAGTGAGTGCAGCGCCTGAAGTCGACCAGAAGAAACCTGCAGTACAGGAGGATGTACACAAAAGCTGGAACAGAGTTAGAAGAACCCCTAAGGAAGCTCCGTTGGGTGCAGTGCCTGCAGCGAGGAGAAGAAACTGCTGAACACGAAGCACAGAAAAGCTCGAACCAGAGTTCGAAGAACCACCGTAAGGAATTACAGTGAGTGCGGTGCCTGAAGTCGAATACAAAAGCTCGAACCAGAGTTGGAGGAACCACATAAGGAATCTCCAGTAAGTGCAGTGCCTGTAGTCGAGCAGAAGAAACCGGCAGAACAGGAGGACGTACAAAAGCTAGAACCAGTGCTACAAGAACCCCATAAGGAAGCTCCGTTGGGTGCAGTGCCTGCAGCCGAGGAGAAGAAACCTGCTGAACACGAAGGCACAGAAAAGCTCGAACCAGAGTTCGAAGAACCACGTAAGGAATCTGCAATGATTGCAGTGCCTGAAGTCGAGCAGAAGAAACCTGCAGAACAGCAAGATGTACAAAAGCTGGAACCAGAGTTGCACGAACCACCAAAGGAAGCTCCACTGGGTGCGGCGCCTGGAGCAGAGGAGAAGGAACTTGATGAACACGAGGGCATACAAAAGCTCGAACCAGAGTTGAGGGAACCACATAAGGAATCTGCAGTGAGTGCAGCGCCTGAAGTCGAGCAGAAGAAACCTGCAGTACAGGAGGATGTACAAAAGCTGGAACCAGAGTTAGAAGAACCCCATAAGGAAGCTCCGTTGGGTGCAGTGCCTGCAGCCGAGGAGAAGAAACCTGCTGAACACGAAGGCACAGAAAAGCTCGAACCAGAGTTCGAAGAACCACGTAAGGAATCTACAGTGAGTGCGGTGCCTGAAGTCGAGCAGAAGAAACCTGCAGTACAGGAGGATGTACAAAAGCTGGAAGCAGAGTTAGAAGAACCACATAAGGAAACTCCGTTGGGTGCAGTGCCTGCAGCCGAGGAGAAGGAAGCTGATGAACACGATGGCATACAAAAGCTCGAACCAGAGTTGGAGGAACCACATAAGGAATCACCAGTGAGTGCAGCCCCTGTAGTCGAGCAGAAGAAACCGGCAGAACAGGAGGACGTACAAAAGCTAGAACCAGTGCTACAAGAACCCCATAAGGAAGCTCCGTTGGGTGCAGTGCCTGCAGCCGAGGAGAAGAAACCTGCTGAACACGAAGGCACAGAAAAGCTCGAACCAGAGTTCGAAGAACCACGTAAGGAATCTGCAGTGAGTGCAGCGCCTGAAGTCGAGCAGAAGAAACCTGCAGAACAGCAAGATGTACAAAAGCTGGAGCCAGAGTTGCACGAGCCACAAAAGGAAGCTCCACTGGGTGCAGCGCCTGCAGCCGAGGAGAAGAAACCTGCTGAACACGAGGGCATAGAAAAGCTTGAACCAGAGTTCGAAGAACCACGTAAGGAATCTCCAGTGAGTGCAGAGCCTGAAGTCGAGCCGAAGAAACCTGCAGAACAAGAGGACGTACGAAAGCTGGAACCAGAGGTGCAAGAACCAGCTAAGGAAGCTTCACTTGGTGCAGTGCTTGGAGCCGAACAGAAGGAACCTGCTGAACACGAGGGCATACATAAGCTCGAACCAGAGTTGGAAGAACCACATAAGGAATCTCCAGTAAGTGCAGTGCCTGTAGTCGAGCAGAAGAGACCTGCAGAACAGGAGGACGTACAAAGACTGAAACCAGAGTTGCAAGAACCACATAAGAAAGCTCCTCCGGGTGCAGTGGCCGGAGCCGAGGAGAAGGAACTTGCAGAACATGAGGATGTACAAAAGCTCACACCGGAGGTAGAACCACATAAGGAAGCTCCAGTGAGTGCAGTGCCTTCAGTGAAGGAGAAGGAACCTGCAGAACATGAAGGCGTACAGGAGCTCGAGCCGGAGTTAGAGCAACCACGTAAGGAAACTCCAGTGAGCGCCGCGCCTCAAGTCGAGGAGAAGAAACCAGCAGAACATGACGATGAGCAAAAGCCAGAGCTGGAGTTAGAACAACAACCGAAGGAAGCCCCACTGAGCTCAACGCCTGAAGTTGACAAAAAGAAACCTGCAGTAAGCGAGGGCGTACAGAAGTTCGAACCGGAGTTGGAACAACCACATAAGGAAATCCTAGTGAGTGCAGTGCCTGAAATCGAGAGGAAACCAGCTGAACATGAGCGCGTACCGGAGTTGGAACCGCAGTTGGAGCTACCACCTTTGAAAGCTCAAGTGAGCGCGGGGCCTGAAGCCGTGAAGGAAACTGGGGTACATGAGCTAGCACAAAGCCTCGAACCGGAGATAGAGCGACCACATGTTGAAGCACCAGAAGTACCTGAAGTCGAGAAGAAAACTGCAGTACATGAAGGCTTACAAATGCTGGAAACAGAGTTAGGGCGGCCACCTTTGGAAGCGCCAGTGAGTTCGGTCCCTGAAGTCCAGGACAAGAAAGCTGTAGGACACGAGGGTGTAGAAGAGGTTGAACCGAAGGTAGACCGACAATCTGAGGAAGTTCCTGTAGTTAAAGAGAAGCCTGCAGAACATGACGACGTACAAGAGCTCAAACCGGAGTTGGAGCAACCACAAAAGGAAACTCCAGTGGGTGCAGCGCCTAAAGTTGAGCTGACAAAACCTGTAGATCACGAGGGTGTACAGAAGCTGGAACCAGAGTTAGAACGACTACCCGAGGAAACTCTAAAAAGTTCATTGCCTGAAGACAAGAAAGAGAAGCCCGCAGAGCACGAAGATGTACAGGAGCTCGTACAGGGGGCGGAACGACCTCTTGAGGAACCTCCAGTAAGCACAGTCCCTGAGATCGAGGAGATGAAACCTACAGAATACGATGTCGCACGACATCTTGAACCGGAAATAGAGGGACCATATGTGGAAACATCAGTGACTTCAGTGCCTGAACTGGAGGAGAAGAAGCCTCTTATAGACGAACGTGTCCGAAAACTCGAACAGGAAATAGAGCGACCACCTGAGAAAGGTTCAGTGAGCGCAGTACCTGAAGTGGAGGAGAAGAAACCTGAACAACATCAGGGTGCTCAAAAGTCGGGATCGGAGATAGAGCTACCGCATGAGGAATCTATGAGTGCAGTACCTCAGAGTGAAGAGGAAAAATCCTCCAAGCCAGACAGTGTGCCATTACTGGAACTGGAAACTGAGAGACCAGCTAAAGGGAGTGCTGTGAGCACAGGACCAGAGGACGACAAGAAACCTACAGAACATAAGAGTATCGAAAAAGGGGAAACAGAGGTTCAAAGGCCATCTGGGGAGCCTGACGAGGGCGCAGTGCCTGAGTTAGATGAGAAAATAGCTGCTGAACATGGTGTCAAAAGGCTTGAACCGGAAATAAAGAGACCACCGGAGGACGCTCCTGTAAGTGCAGTGAGTGAACTTGGCACTGAGAAACCTGCCAAGGAAGAGAGAGCAGAAATGGTGGAATCAAAAGTTCAGAGAGCAGCTGAAGAAACTCCTGCAAGCGCAGCGCCTGAGGCTGTTGAGAAAAAGCCTGGAGAACACGAGGAATGCAAAAAGCTAAAAGAGGAGATTGAGAGCCCACGTGAGGAGAGCCCAACTCCGGTTACGAAATTGCCAAGTAGCGATGATAAGGAAGGTACAGATCATGAGGTCGTCGAAGAAATTGGGCGCGAGATTGAGAAACAACCTGAGAAATTTCCTGCGAGCGCAGTACGAGAAGTTGAAGGAAGAGTTCTTGCCGAGCCTGAGCGCATGAAAAAGGTAGGACCGGATATTGACAGACCAGCTGAAGAGACGGCCGTGTGTACAGTATCTGAGGACGAGAAAAAGAAACCTACAGACCTTGAGAGTGTGGAGAAGCTAATACCAGAGAGTGAGAAACATGCAGCAGACACTGTTGTGAGTTCAGCTCCTGAGGTCGAGGAGAAACAACAGAGTGTCGGAACGCTCGAATCAAAGGTTGAAATGCCACTTATCAGTACAGAGCGTGCCGAGCCTGACATTGAGGAAATGGTGAAATCTAAAATTGAGAGGCCTGCTGAGGAGGCCCCTGTGAGTGCACTGCCTGAAGTCACTGAGAAGAAACCTGATAAAGATGCGGGCGTCGAAGAGCTGGAACCTGAGATTGCGAGACCACCTGTGCAGTCTCATGTTAGTGAATTGGCGAAGGCGGAGGAGGAGAAACCTCAAGAGCCTCAGAGCGTCGAGAAACTTGAACCGAAAGTTGAGAGATTACCTGAGGCTGCTGGGGCGGGTTCAGAGCCGGAGGTCGAGAAGAAACCTGCCGAGCAAGAGAGGATCGTAGAGTTAGAACCAGAGAGTGGGAGGCGCGACGGGGATATTCATTTAAGTACAATGCCTGAGGTCGAAAAGGAAGCTACCGAGCCAGATAGTGAGGAAAAAGTAGGACCGAGGACGGAGATACCAGGTGAAGAAGCCTCTGTGAAGGCAGTAGTTCAGGTCGCAGCTGCGAAACCTCAGGAGCATGTGGACGTTGAAAAGGTGAAGTCACTTGGGACACCTAGTGAGCATACCTCGGCCACTGAAGT
Organism: Hyalomma asiaticum; assembly: GCA_013339685.2. Lineage (NCBI taxonomy): Eukaryota > Metazoa > Arthropoda > Arachnida > Ixodida > Ixodidae > Hyalomma > Hyalomma asiaticum. The sequence continues at coordinate 60,920,517 of CM023484.1, forward strand.
GGCAGATGCGGCAGAGGAGAAACCTACAAAACCTGGGCATGTCGAAATGATGGAATCGGAGATTTTCAGAGGACCTGAGGAGACTCCTGCGAGCGAAGCTCCAGTGGAGGGGAAGAAACATACCGAGCCTGAGCATAAGCAAGCCCCTGAGCCGCCGTCGTACGTCACCGAGCGAGATGATGCTGTGGAGACAGGCGCCGAATCGATTGAAAGGCATAAGCCCGTCGAATTACAAAATATTGAAGCAGGAGAAATTGACACAGTTCGTTCAGAACCTGGGAAAACTGCATCGGCTACGAGTGTGATCCCAGCCACGGTTATTGAAAGACCTCTGGAAACTCATGACATGAAAAAGACGGAGACACAGGTGCCGAAGGAAGAACAGCATGGACGCCGCATTTCACCATCCTCTGGAGACAAACGTGAACCAAGCGACATGAAGGATATCCATCTTGACGAAGGTAGTAAACGAGAACCTGACCCTTCGCCCGGACATCATGAGCCTGAGATGGCTGTCTCCATCAAAGATAAACCAGACGCTGATACCTTAGCGACGAAACCTGGGGAAACTATGGCGGAAGAAACAGAGCAAAGCAAAAAAGGGTACTTGACCGAGGAAAGCTCACTTGACCAAGAGGGAATAGTTACATCTCCTGGTGAGGAGACCGCTGATGAGGATGCTCCTACCAGTGTTCAAGAAGATCCGAAAGCCTGCCAAAGTACGGCGGAAGTCCATGAAGTTGAGGATGTTGAATCCACAGTTGATGAAGTGGTAGATGAAGGAGTAGTAACCTCTCCTTGTCAGTCTATTGATGATGATGCCCACCCGCTGACTGCAGATACGGAAGATACGCTGTACGACGGTGTACATATTACCGAGCTTAGAGATGGAGATGAAAAAGAGCACGAGCGCAAATCTAAACAGGAACAATTAATAAGTTCTTTAGGTCAAGTGCAGCCAAAAGGCGCGGTGGGTGGTGAACACAGGCCACAAGAACCATGGGACGAGGCCACTGTGCCACATCACGACAGAAAAGAAGCCGACATTGCTGAGGAACAGAGGCCATCCTCTTCCATGACAACACCTCCAGCACGAGATTTCCGAAAAGAAGGTAAGGACGGAGAACCTCAACAAGACATTGAAGATATCCTATTACGGGAAAGTGTTCCTCCACAATCATTCCTGTTCAGTGATACTGGTTCCTCTGATGTGCTACCGGAAGAAACATCAGACACGCGTCAGCCAGGCTACCTTCTGGGAGAGGCCGAGGTTCTCCCGTCTACTGCTTTGATTCCGGAGGTAGACGGCACCATTGCTGAAGACCTTATTGCTGCCAAAGAACAAGCTCAGAAACAGCTTGAAGAAAAAGGAGATGAAGATGTGTCGCCAAGTTTTTCTCGAGCAAGCTCCACTAAAGATCGATCAGCCATTGAACATGATGCTCCGTCAGAAGCGGGTAGGTTGTCAGACATCACGGCTCATAGAGAAAAACCATCTGAACACGAAGATACTCAGCAAGAAAACGGGAAAGACAGCGCCCCAGTGGTTTTCGGGCTGTCTCATGGCACCTCTAAAGCCACCCAAGAAACTCCATACTGGGATTTTCAAGAGCCGAGCGAAACAGCAGACAGTCTTAAACTACTCGATCCTAGACCCTATTCTCCAACAGGCATCGAATGCCAGACACTTCCTTCTGATGGTAGCGAAGGTACTGGCCCCACTGAAGACCGTTATGGTGTGCATGAAACAGCACTTGACAAAACAACTGCTCCCCCGTCTTTCCCACTCATTTCTGGAGAACTAAAGGAAGATGCTGAGATAATACCAAAATTAGCTGCGCGGGAAGACCTTTCATTTCCTCAGATGGCCCGAACAGAAGCTGCAGAATTGAAGTTAACGGAGCAGGAATCGCTCGACGAATCATGTGGCTCTAAACCCGATATCTCGAAAAAGACTTCGCTGCCAGCTTTTGAAGATATCTTGCCATCCAAATCAAGTTTGAGTGACGAGTCCATAACAGACAAGGTGACTGAAGCTGTGCATTTAGAACAGGTGGATAAACTCAGTCAGCAAGAAACTGAAACCGACGCTGCTATCACTGAGGAGCATCTACAACTCGACGAAGTTCCCGAAACAAAAGACGTGAAAGGAAGCGATGAACACAAACAGTCTTCCATAGTTTCACCAGACAGTGGTCGAGATAACCGTGAGGAAGTACAAGAAGGAGCATCGAAAATGGAAGACCAAGCCGTCCTTTCGAAGGCACATGAAGAACCGGTATTACGTGCTGAAAGTCACGTCGTTTCCGAGTCATTCAGGCTACCAGAACCATCGGAACCACAGGACGACCTAGAGAGACCTGCACCCCATACATACGGCGACAAAGACCACGCAGACAAGGGGTTGCCTGCAGATACAAGTCATACGCCGTCAAAGGCCGATACCTCCGATAAGACAATGTCACCTAAGCCTTGTGCTCCGAGTGAAGCTGAAGTGGACGTGACCAAGCAGGAACTGCACCTCTCTCTCGAGACTGCACCTGGCGCAGTCTCAAGTGTGTACAGTAAAGCGAAAGAACTGCTGGAAGAGTGCGTGAGTGCCACTGACCCTACTAGCCCTGGAGGCGCGATATCAACGGTCAGCCCCAAAAGCTCCGTTAGTGAAGATTCCTTCCGCAGTGTCGTACAGAGAGATGACTCAAGGGACGCCCTTTCTAAGGAAGAGGAGTGCGACGACAGAACTTGCGATGAAAACGTCGTTCCGGTTAGTGGTGTTACGACGGGCTATGACTTCAGATCACCCACGGAGGTTCTTAAAAGGGACTTTCATGAAGAAACGTCGCATACATTTGCTAAAGAGTCACACGAAACTATGGCGTTGCAATCACCTTCACAAGACGAAGAAGGAAGACAGCTTTTGGAAGTTATAAAAAGTCAGTTAGTCTCCGACGATTCCGCAGATTTTCATGTTACCACAAAAGAACACGGTCTGCCCACGGCAAAGGATATACCACCAGCTGATTCCTCAAAATACGTGCCCACCGGTACACACGCAGAAAGCGGCGACATCGGCTTGGACAAGTCACCAGGCTCAGCTAAGGAATGTGATGAAGCACTTTCAGTCATTCTAGACCAAATTACCAAGGACGACTGGGACGAAGGGACTCACTCTGGACCTGAAAAAGTACAAGTTTCAGAAGATGCAGTCGAGGTCCACCCCAGCCTGTCAGCGGACAGTTCGACAAAATCTCAACCCCAAGCTGATGCTCCTCTCGGCTCCGAGGACCGACGTGAACCCTTAGACGCTGGGCACTTGCTCGTAAAAGGTAACTATTTATTACTGCGTAAACATTCTTTGGCTAAGTCAGCTGGAAAAAGCGCATCGCGTTAGCGCATCCTATCAGTCGTTCAGAGTTGGCTAATGACGAATGACGACTGTTGTCGGAATATTGGCTTCGTGGCAGGTAATGGCGGCTAGCATGTACTAATGTTGGCTGAATATTAGTCTCCTTGTGTTCAACATTTAACGCAATGGCGAAACCAGGTGTGTCACAACAGCTGTCTATAAAACATCCGCGGACACTTTTTCTTAGAGGAGTACCGACGCAATTTTGAGGTGGTGCAAAAGGGACGTTACTCAGTTGCTTAGCATGCGGTGTTGATGCTTTACACACACCAGAACCAGAAAGCACGCATAAAGTATGCATTTGATTTTGGTGTTTTCGTCGCCCAACACCTACAAGCCAGCACATCGCAATGGAAAACATCATGACGAGTGAACACAGTGAATGCAAATCGCCGAAATCGCTGTCTGAGCCACTGGACGACAACTCAGTCATTGTTATTTAAGTGTACCCCGTGCAACTGATATCAACGAAGAAGTGGTGCTAGTGCGTCACGAGTTACTGTCCCTAATACCGCAGTCACATGGGCAAACATTTAAGCATCTTTGAGCGGGTGCACTTACGGGCACAGAGTGCCACTTTGGAGGCGTATATCTTTCCAGTGTAGCAATACACTGGAAAGGTATGTGTACTTTTGAAGTGACAGTAATGACGACGGGCGAGTCAGTCAACAGCACTTCGTATTTGTCATGCCCCACCACGGTGGTGGTTATGGCATTCGGCTGCAGATCCGAAGGTCGCGGGACCGAATCTCGGCCGCGGCGACTGCATTTCGATGGAGGCCAAATGTTGAGGCCTGTGTGCTGTAGTCAGTGCACGTTAAAGAACCCCCAAGTGCTCAAAATTTCCGGAGCTCTCCGCTACGGCGTGTCTCATAGTCATATCGTGGTTCTGGGACGTAAAACGCCAGAAATAAATTCGTATTTGCCATATCAGGCCCAAACCCTACTGAAACGTTCCGTATGGTCGTTCCAATAATTCCGTATGTTTCCGTAAGACTCATATGCAAAAATACGGAAAGTATATCGGAAAGTATATGGAAAGCTTATGGTCTTCTTATGGAAAATATGGAATTATTGGAATACGGAAACGGACTTTTTCAGTAAGGAACCTGCGTGCAATGACGTATTTTTGGTATAGCACATGGCGGATAAACAGCGTCTAGCCTGTACAGAGTGTGAAAGTGGTGAGAGTGCCTACCTGCACCACTACTGTATCGCACGTACAAGCTCAACAAAGAAAAGCGCTGAACACACGGTACGACTTTGCGCCTGATCAGACGTCCGGTTACACACGGGCGATGAGCGACCGCCGCGTACGCTTCGCCCAGATCCAGAGCCTCGGCGTACACGCTCATAAGACTTCGTATATTCGTCATTAGGCACAAAACATAAAGCTTTGCGCCACCCTGATTTGTTTCATAAGATCATTAAAATACGTTGTCGATAAAGCTATGCCTTCGCGAGCGACGAACACAACAGGCGAACGTCAGGGACGACACCGAGGGCAGGCCTACCCTCGATGTAGCCAGCTTTCGCAATCAAACGCGAGCTCATCACAAATTGCTCATTTCTGCCAACACAATCAACATTTGTACTCATACATTATGCGTTAACACATGCGATTACTTTTCCCAAAACATCCATGTGAAGCGAGCGATCCGCTTCGGTGAAACGGCCGCTGCCGATACTTGCTTAACTCCGCACTGCTAGCTTCCGATGTCTCGAGTGCAGTGGAAATGGATGCTGCTTTGTAGATTCGCCCACGTTAAGGCATAACACCACTCAGTAAGGATATAGTTCGTGCAAGAACCAAATCATAACCAATATCTTCCACGCGATTCCGGCGATACCGGCAAATGCATCGGTTGCTTCGCCAGGGCCATCGGAGCCGCGGGGCGGGCCAATGAACGGACTGCAGCCCGATGTCAGACGTCTCCCGCGCTGCCATCAGATGTGGCCTTCCGATTACCGAGGCAAGCCCACTTTGGCGCAGCGAATTGCGAGTTCCGCGTACGCACTTCCCGGCTAGTGCGCTTGCTACTAAATGTCACTACGCTTCTCCGTGTAGCAGCGTGCGAATGACACTCGCAGGGTAGTGTACTCGCTCAAAGTACACTTAACTCTTGCCCGTGTGACAGGGGTTAAGTGGCGGCTGTGCTGACGCATCACTATGAAAGCGCCCTCTCTAAATCAAAACGGAAAGTGGGTATCTTAAGATACTAATATCAAAAATAAATCTAGCGCGTTCCAAGGCACCTCGATACTCTTTCGACTATCGGGGTGCCGAGTATCGTCACTGATATCGAGGGTCCTCTATATCAGTGACATTTTTAGAGCAGTAGTAAGAACATTTGTTAGAATTGTGTCAGTACTCCTTTGATCTGAGGACCACGTTTGCGGGCATTCGCCCGAAATGTGTATAGAACGATAAGCATGGTGACCTTGTCAGTCGTACTTATAGTTTGCCGTCTGTTTTTAGGGGCGCCAGAACAAGACAAGAGTGTTCCTGTCCCCGGTGAGCTATCGCCTGCAGCACACAAGCCAGAGAGCCCATCAGCGCACATGGAAGTTTTTGAAGAGATAAGCCCGGAAACAATGCTGCTTCAAGAGAGCAGTTCAACAGCGCAACACCACCCGAAAACACGTGAAGATGCCAGCGCCACGATTGACGCGCATGCTTCACGGCCGTCCGCTCCCGACGACAGCTTAGTAAAGCTTCCCGAGGAAACGGTACCTCAGTTCCCGTCGGACTTGGGTACAAGTTCCGCTGCGGACCTGTGTTCTTCGCCTGTCCCGCTGAAAGAAAGTGCAGGTCACCCAGACGTGCGAATTATCAGTGACAAAGAAGAACCTGGAAGTGCAACTGATCTCGAAATTGCGCCCGAAAGAGGCGTTGTCTGCGATGCACGTCTTTCTTCTGGACCAGAAGGAACAAAAGTACGTGACGAAGCGCCATACGGTGAAGTTGAAGAAAAAGAAACGACTTCCAGAGGGTCACCGTCGCTCATGCATCAAGAGCAAGACTCCTACGTGCCGGAAGCACCATGGGTGCACCACCGCGATGCTGAAGACGCTCGGTCAACGGAAATTTCAGATCAACCGATGAAGGATCCGAGAGCGACATGCCCGACGTCTCTTGACGCGCCAGAGCTGGCGCATATGCAGCAGAGAATGTCTGTTGATTACGAAAGCTCAATCACTTCGGTTTCTGATATTGAGTTCGCGGCCGATGCTAAATCACTCAAAGCGTTAGCCCCGGACGACCCTTCTCACGATGATTCTAAAACAGCTGAATGTCCCAAAGGCGACAAAGACGCGTCTCGTCCCTCCAGTCCAGAAAGTCCGCCCCAGTCACCAGTCAAAAGGATAGCCGCAGAACATCCGCGAGCGTCTAAAAGAGCTCGAACCACGTCGGAGTCCAAGCACCCTATATCTACGCAGGGGTCGTCAGAAGCCGACATATCCAGCGAGGACGAAGATAGCACACGCAAGGTTACGACTCGTGCTTACACGGATGCCTCAAGTGCTGGTGTAGAGCTGCCAAAAGAGAGCCCACAATCAGGAAGTGGCCCCCTGCAAACAAGCACTTACCCTGTAAGAGATCGCCACGTTGAGGATACCACTAAACATAGCGCTGAATCATACCATGCAATACCGCAAGGTGCGGATGACCACGATTCTCGACTTGTTCCAACTGAAGTCCTTCCTGGCAGTTTTCCTTATACGCCTGGGAAGACTGAAGGTTTATCCGTGGAACATAGCCTAACACCGTCCGAAGAACATTACCTGCCTACGGGTGACCGCACCGACGAAGATAAGAAGAGTGAAAAAGACTCGCAAGTTCCCCAGTTGCCTTCAAAAGACGTGCCAGACCCGTCGTCTACCATCAGTCACCACGATGTCGTACAGGCGCCCTCATCACTACTTGAGCGAGATAAAGCAGAAATGTCAGGTGGCAAGGACTCCCGCCTTGATGAGACATACAGCAGTGAGTTGAAGAGGACTTCCATTGAGAGTGAAACTACTTCGTCTAGTGACGATGCAGGATCTGGTCGTAGGTCCCTTACTTCGTCAAAAGACAGCGATTTAATGCGCGAATACAGTAAACACCTCGAAACCTCACCTAGTGCCAGGTTCAGCGTTGACTCCACGTGCAGCGTGACCTCGGAAGAACGAAGTTACACAGAACTAGAGAAGCCCTACCAAAAAGAAGATAGCCGAGATAGCTTCTCCAGCACGGCAAGAGAGTACCCTGATGATTCTTCTAGATCCGGAAGTTTGTACAGTGATTCTACGCTTGAGCCTTCAAGCACCTTCGACCACCAAGAACCCAAAGCACCGCAAGTCAGCTCAGATCAAGTAGAATTGAGCTCCAGCGTCCACGACTTTATTCCTGTGCGACCAGAGAGGCCCACAGAAATCGAAAAGACGGAGCGACAGTTTGAAACTGATACTCTTATTTCCACTCAAAAGGAGAGCGACGTGCAAGTTCCACCTAGTGCGGAAAAAGCAACCGAGATGCCAGAGGAACACGTCTCACCTACAGCAAGAATTCCGGCTAGCGAAGACCAGTCGCCGTTTGGTGACATAGCACATGGGCACGGCATAGCTTCAGGCCTCTTTGCCGCCTTAAAAACAGAGCTTTGTGTTATAGATTCGCCATCTATGGACACTGTTTTAGACCAGACTGGCAAGGATGTTCAGAGTTTAAAGGATCAAGCTGGTGTCGACCCCTCACCGGAGTTTGCAGAAAAACATCGTGAGTTTGACTTAGGTGACAAGAAGATTCCTGAAACTGATAGAGAAACGCCTAAAGAGCACGTACACTCCGGTGATGGAGAAGTAGGAGTTGCACATCACGTTCCAGTTTTAACGCCGGATAAAGAACCGAAAGAAACTCATTCTATTTCTGGACACGACGAAGGGTATCCCGGTCGAAAGGTCTCTGGGGAAGTTACACCTGTCAAGGCGCTGAGGTTTCAGCTAGGAGACGACTCTTCTATAGAGCCTTTAGCCGACCAGACGGACGCCTCGGCATCCGACCCGCCGTCAGATGCCGATCATGGCCTCTCTAAAGAAGTGTTTGAAAGAAAAGTTCGCTTAGATAAATTTCTCGAAGCTGAATTTCTCGAAGCAATGGCAACAGACGAGGAGGACGAGTCATCACGGGCGTCTGTGAAACAATCCACCGCCTCGACAACAAGTTCCTCGCATCACAAAAATGGCCATACGGTCGCTGAACCGGAAGATGACAATACCGAAGACGATGTCACACTGGCATCCGCACTTTCATCGGGGCTTCCTACCGAACTTGTGTGCATGGCACAGTCGTCTGTCGATTTACCGAAAGACATTACTCGTATTACCAAATGTGCCGACTCGCAAGAACGCGTATCACCTCCTCTGGCTTCACCGCCGGACGCAGCAAAGCAAGATGAACCAGCAGCTGTGGCGGCTGGTCTTGCGTCTGGTCTTTCCGTCGAGTTGGTGTGCATGGTTGAATCTAAAGAGCTGTGCTCAGAGATCAAGCGCGCAGAAGAGGAAGCTATTCATCACGTTATAGAGAAGAAGGCTGACTACGCAGAGGAGGATGGAGGTGTCGCGATGCAAGCGTACATTGAACGGCGGCTCAGTGACAGCGACCACTTTGCGGACAAGCAACAACGCGCTAGCCCTCCGTCCGAAACTGTTTCCTCTGCGCAACAAGATATACCAACTCCTGAACGAAAGACTAGTAAAGGTTTTGACGAGCTTCACTTGAACGGCACGTCGCATTCGCCACCGAGTGTCGGTCTCGTTGCTGGCCTTGCGGCTGGACTTGCCACGGAGCTAGTATGCATGCCACAGTCGGCAGAAGAGCTTTGCATTGATGCTTCAGAATCAAGGTGGCCGCCAGCACAAGGTTCCCGCGTCGAAATTATGCCGCCAGAGATGACAGCTTCCATTTACGAGGAGCGAACGGAGCATATAGACGAGAAACCATGCTCGGACACTGATGTTGAGAGCTTAGGTCGAGGTGCGCCTGATTCTCCTCTACTACACCGCATAGGCCAGATACCTGTTCAGCGCGAGGTAATTACGACTGTCACCTCTCGGCGAGTTGTTTATCAAAACGATGGCCCCCCAGATACCTGGACTACGTCGACTTTTTCGGAGCCACCTCAGCAGGACACAGATGACGACTCTAGACGGACAACTGTCACTTACGTCTATAGAACCTACACACCTGCTGAAAGTGATGACAAAGATGATCCAGTGATTTCTTCTGGTACCGTGCCTTCTCGTCAAGGAGAAGATGGTCTTCCATTTGAGATACTGCGCTCTGCTGCGGAACGGCATGCTCGCGAGGAAGATGGACATGTCGAAGGAGACCACGTCACTGGAACTTCGTCCAGGAGCTACGTCTACACCATCTCGTCTGACCATGGTGCTCCCGAAATGTTTGTTCGTCATACTGACGACACTGGAACCTTGCATCACCCAGATTCATCTATCCACAATATTGCCATGGACGAAGTAGCTCGCATAACTGAAATGGCCGCCGCTGCAGTATCACAGTCGTCAAATGGCTGGACGGTTGTCCACCGGTCGGCTGACTCATCTTCCCAACGTCCGCTAGAGTTGACCCGTCCTTCGGAGCTGGTGGAGAGAAGGAACGGACACGTCACACAAGTGACGGAGGCTCGGCAGATTGTATACCATCCGAGCAGTAGCGCCGAATTTCGCTTCCCAGTCGTGTCGTCTGCCGAGGAAACATGTCTTCCCCCAGAAGGTAGCGACCCGAAGACAATCTTGGAGTTCATGGCAGCTCAGACAAAGCAGGCGGCTAAGGAGATGCTGGAGGAGCAGCCGCTGTACGAGGAAGACGAAGAGGCCGCCCAGGAGCAGAGTTCGCTGAGCGACGCCAGCCCCTTGGTGGAGGAGCCCGTGTTTGGTAAGACCCTGCAACCGGACTACCCTGAACTCGTCGAATTGTCGGCCGGAAACACGCCGTCGGAACCACCGAGTCCACACTCCGCTGTGCATGACACCCGGGCCAGGCACAACGGGGAGGCCTCTGGCACCACTGCTTCCGTCCAGCGATTGGTGGAGACGGTGCCCGCATCCGCAATATCGGGCGGGAGCGAGGCGCGTCGGGTCGTCAGCTATGTCGAAGAGCCCACTACAGTCGTGCGGGAAGAGTGGGTGCTGGAAGGCGGCCGCGGCGAGGCGTCGCACGTCATATCGCAGTCGTCCATGTTCCAGCATGAAGTACTCACCCGGGAAGAGTCGAGGTCCGCTGGCACCACATTGTCGTCCGCCTCTACTGGCGACGATGGCGTCCGCTTCACGACGCACCATCACCTGGAACGTGATCCCGGGGCAGTTGGCGACGTTTCCCAGCTAAGCTCTCTGAAGGCATCCATGGCAGCTGCACTCCACGAAGAGCAGCGGTTCGGCGCAGACAGTGCAAGTCGAACTGCGGCACCCCACGATACCGTCAGAGAGCATCAGGCCACTTCCACCGAGCGGCAAGCAAATGGCCGCCGAGACGGCGACACCACCGCGCCGTTCGACATTCGGGACTGGGGCAAACCACTTGGCCTTCCCGTCCCACCCGACCCGTCGTCCAAGTCGTCCAAGACCAAAAAGACAGGAGCGGCAGCGACACCTCGCGACGCCGCTGATGTCGTGTACGTCGACCTGACCTACGTTCCCCACCACGGCGACCCGGGCTATTGCGACGTAGAGTTCTTCAGCCGCGTGCGAGCTCGCTATTACGTGCTGAGTGGTACCAATCCTAGCCAGCAAGTGCTCGACGCCCTACTAGAGGCCAAGCGCGGCTGGGGAGAGCCGGACGCCCCGGTCACCGTCATTCCAACTTACGAGACCGACGCGCTTTGCTACTGGATTGCACACAATCAGAAGGCCCTCGAAGAGCACCACATAGACGTGGCTCCGTCGGCTTCGCGATGCACCATCAACCTCCAGGACCACGAGTCGTCCTGTGCCGCCTACCGACTGGAGTTCTAAACATTAGGAACCGTCTTTTTACACGTTCGCATCCAAAGTATTCGCTGTTACGTCCAGCTTTCCGCTGGAGGGCAGCACCGGGGCCCTACTGCTATACGGTAGCGGGAGAGTCTCTGTCCAATCACGCTAACACCTGTCAGCGCATTTTTGATCCGTTTCCTTTCTTATACGGTTCAGACCTCTGTGCATATTTGCGGTGACGGTTTTCAATCGTCGGGCAGGAACGCGAAAGGTTCTCTTGCCCCTTTCGTCCGCGAGCTTTCGAAGCACAAGATCTCTGAACGTGCTCAGCGTCGTATGTGTGATGTGCCCCATGGACCGAGACTGTTTTGACGTGCAGAAGAATGTGAAAGAGGTTTAATTCTGCTCAACGACTGGAAATCGTCATTGTTGGCTCTCTCTTTTAGTACCGAACTGTTTGTACGTTGTGTTCTAGCCACATTCGTTTGTAAAGGAGTTGAAGCTGAACATGATGACCGCGAGCGCGCGATATATGCGTAGTGCACTTAGGCGCTCTCATTTGAGCGTGCGGCATCTCGCGAGATAATTTCCTTCAGGTTGATTCATGTCTTTGTTCCTGTTTCTTTCTTTTTTTTTTCTTTTTGTAGATATGAACGCTACTTCACCTTTAGAACACCCTTCTCCACTACCTTAAACCAAAGTTTTATTTCCAGTAGCGTTTCCTCACCATCTTTCTGAATGAGGAGAGTCTATCTACAGGTTTGAACGCTCTACAACTTCGACATTGTGTATTACCAACTAATCCTATAGGCCTGAACACATCTCTAATAACTTAGACCCCGTCTATAGCAATTTTCCGGACGCTCCGGCGCGGCACGCTTTGAGAGCGCCCTTTGGACAGTCGTGCTGTGTAATCCCTTTGTAAGCCCCTTTCTAATCTTGTTTTCTGTGATACATCTCCTAAGCTTCGACTTTTTGAAGTATTCCTGCTGTTACATCACAACCTTGTTTACACGCATGAATCTTTCCATTTGTCTTTATGTAAGCCCCAATTTTATTTATGAGTCGTTATTTATTGCTTCGCACTCTATCGCGTACGGCATCCATATATCTTAGCAATTACGAACCTTAGGAGTAAACGTAGCGTTTCTTCAGCGGTATACTTAAGCAAGCTTGCGAGAGACCCTTGTTGTTCGTTTTAATTTATTTTAATTTCGTTTTGCACGTTGTTCACATACGGAAGTCGCATACTACTTCGAACGCCATGCGGTGCGTAACTTGGATCTCTCTCGGACACTTCAGAGTAGTCTACGGCCCCCCGCTACTGTAGTCCATGCAGCGACGTTTTTCCGAACAGAATGGACGCTTGCGCTTACTATATAGTGTCTCTCGTCCCTTTTGTTGAGCCAACAGGGACATGGTGGTGCGTCAAAGAGGCTTCCATGAGCGTACGAGGTTATTTACATTCATGTACACACGCAACACACATTTATACACTTAATATATATATAGGGAGAGTCTGTTTGTTCCATACGTGCAATACACACACACGTACACGTACACAAAACTGTGACTATCTCGAGTTCTTGCACAGAAGAGCGATCGCTTACACTATACTAAAGTCACAAAAAAATAAAAATAGGAAGAACTAAACGTTATAAGAATTGTTGCAAGAGAGAATAGTATGTGTGTGTGTGTCAGGTGAAGAGGAATATAAACAGATGGAGCGACCATTTTTAGTCCCTTTGTCTTTTTTTTGCAAAGTGTGAGGTGTGGTCGTTGCTCCCTCGGGAGATATTTCATTCGTTCATGGACCTTATATAAAGGTCAAAAACGATGCACGTAAGGAGAAGCGAGAGAGGAAGAAAAGCCAGGGTAAAAAGCAAAAGGCTTACTATTATTCATTTTTCTTCTTTTTTTCGAGTTATTCAGCTTCTGTAAAGTCCTTCCAATAAGCAAGCTGACGAGTCTAGTGGGCCGTCTCACGCCGTCGACCTGTTGTATAGCCTGTTCGAAGCTTCGCTTTGCGCCTGAGATTGTGCATTGAAATGGGACCGCTGAATTTACGTCCACCTAACGGTATATAAGCAGCCACAGCTTCGTAGGCTCGCGTTCACCGTACACAACTGACGAGCGCGAATCAGGAGAGCGCACTTCGTGGTGGACAGATGGCGGTTGCGCAACGTTCCTTATCGAGAGCATTCCAGTGATATGAGCTTATCAAAACAAAAGGATAGTCTGTGTAATAGTGCGCCGTCATGGTCTGGTGGGAGTGCGTAGAGCGGGTGGGCAATTGGCGCTCTTCGTTGAATGAGCGGGACAATGTGATAACTACGGTACCGACCTTCCTTCGGTATTTGGGAAAGGGTGGTTAACGGAAGCAATTTTCTTTTTCGTTTCGTTTGCTGAGTCACTGAAGCCGTCATCCTATAGTTTCGTTTTTCGTTTTATTCGTGTAACCCTTCTCTACAGTAGATCTTGTTTTGAGTGGCTTATCTATTTCTAACGTTGCACTTTTCCTTAACCTTTATTTTGTTTGAGTATAGCTCCAAGCATTAAAAAAAAAGTTGAGCTCGTACGCGCAAACATCTTGTCTATCGAATTTTTTTCTAGAAGGGTGCGTTGCGACTGGCCGGAAGAAGCGGCGTAGATAATATTACTTGCAGTACACCTTACCATCGTTGTCGGCGCATGAAGCTTCCTGTCTGCTTCATTTCGTTTTTCTTTAATGGTGCGAATGAAGCTTAGGATGCATGCAGGGCACGAGAGCCCCCTTCTTTCAATGTCGCTGTTGTTGCTGTATATGTAGATCCACTCCGCATAAGCTATGTTCCGCCATACAACTGTCTCAAGCCTCGTTTCCGGAACGCAGATGCGTCTTCGCCTTCACCGCTTGCCGCCAGTTTCTGAGCACCGCTTACGAAGCGTCACCGTAACATCTTTCTCGAAGACCTAGCACTTATCGTATAGCGTATAAAGTATGTGTGTGTATGTGATTATTTAAGTTATAAATAAATAGTGGTGCAGCTTAGAACGACTGAGAAGAGGTTAACCGGTGCACTTGTGTAACTGAATGCGTATTAGCGAGGTCTTATGCACAAGGAGTAGGAAGGCGGAGAGTTTATTCCGGATAATCGTGCAACAGTATGCTGCATCCAGAGAAAGACCTCACGTTCATTTTCTTGTTGTTTCTTTTATTTTTATTTCTAGTTCTAGTTTTCGGCAGACAGACGTCGTCTAGTCATTTGCTTGCGTACGTTGTGCCAGTGTAGAACGCGTTTTATTATTCCTTATTTCCGGTGTAAGCAGGGTCTATCGCTTTGGAGGCGTCGTGTTAGACGTTCTTTCTTGTATTTGCAACAGGCCGAATGAGTCGACCACTTCACATCTAAGGGGAGCGTTTCGAATTCCCGTGAGAACTGCGCCAACCGTGTTGTATACGAGAAAGTATCGATGGATATGGGGTTCCATTGATTCGGTTCTGACGATTTTGTCTTCGCGTTTCCTTCGTGACTTCATAGAGGTGCCAAGAATATCCTCGCCTAGATGCTACCTGTTACGTGATCGACAGCAAGCGGCAGTGGTAGATCTCAGGAGGATTATCGACGCGACTGTCGCAGCGTCCAGTCACACAGAATGAGCCGCCACCGTGTGTGGAGTTGGTGACGTCTTGCTTCGATCACAATTGCACACTTTTGGCCCCCATCTACTCGCCCCATGTTCTGGAACTTCTCAAGAACGTTTATGCCTCAAATGTTCATTGCGGTATAGCAGCCAGTGCACAATTCCGGAACTTTCGACAATTAGCGCTTCACCATCTAAGTTAGCTCAAAGGAGACGAAGGGAATTTTTGAGCTTCATCTGCCGTTCATGAAGCGAAACTTAACAATCTTCGAAACGGTGGTCGGAGACGTCCGCTAACCGCCGAATGTGTAAAGGCACGCAACTTTCAAATTTGCAAGTGCGTGAAACAAAATTTCACAAAGCTGACGTTCCTCAAAAAGAAAAAAAAAATCTGGCAGTCGTCGGAGGCAATAAAACAAAAAAAAAAGCTACTTCTGCAGCCGACGACGCCTATTACAAGACGTACCAGTAACGAATGCCTGGTCGATGTCTTTCCACGTATTAACATTCAATACTGGGGCAATGTGCAAGCTCGGTCTCATGCTTGTGGCGACTCGTTCAGTGTGAATCTCGAGCTCGTTGACTTGAGGGAACTGTCCACTCACGTGACAGATGCAAGTGCACTTGGGTGTATGCGAAGAGCAGTTCGAACGCATCGCTTTCTCGTTACTCTTCGTTTCAGGCGTTGACAAGACTTCTTCAATGCGCCGAAATTTTTCAAATCAAGTTATGTGCCTAAGGGCACATTTAGATCGTTCTATTCGAATCGCTTTTCGCACACTTACCAGTGCTCATCGAACATTTTCTTTTTCTTTTTTGTAGAGTGTCAATTGGTGCTAATATTTTGTAATTGTACAGCTCTGCTGCCTTTCAAGTCCTATTGAGGGCCGTAAACGATTTCCATCTTGGTCGTCCATCATAAAGCCCTGGGGTGCGCGAAAATAAAACAAAACACAAGAAAAACAACACAGGCAACATGTTTTCTTGGTAACGTTCCTCTTCGCTTTTTTTTTTTTTTCTCTTCAGCGGCGTCCTATTGTGTGACGGCGTCTAAGTGGCGAAGTTGTATAGCGTTTTAAGCGACACTGTCCCGTCGAAACGCGTGTGTGCAAGTGGAAGAAAGCGAGAGAGAGAGAGCATGTGTGAGTGTGACAGCGAGGTTGTTTTTCTAGGCAAATGACGCTTATCATTGTTGCGTTCTTTTATATAGTGCAGCTATAGCCGTCGACTTTTAATTACATCTAATTGCGGCTTCGCACCTTCCTTACACAGGGGCCAGGCTCACGCAACTCTACCTTGCCGCCTCTTCGCGTTTTTTAAGTTGAATTCAGTGACGATTGCGTTTCCAGTTCCCCTTTTTTTTACACAAGTGTGCATAACACGCGCCTGGAGGCTGAGGAAAGAAAAACCGTCTGATAGGAGGAGAGACCAAATGGGGATGGCGCGATAGCCATGGAAAGGGCGCGTGGTTGATGGTATAGATGTGCGATGTTGAGTAGGAGGAGGAGTGTCTTGTTTTTTGTACGATGCCGCATTGTGTTTGTAGTGCGCACTCCATGATGATTGTCGCTATCGTTGCAAGCTGCTGTGTTGTTGAAGCGGCGCTCGTTTGCGTTCACCGTGTACACTTGCCAATCTGTACGTGTGCGTGTATAATGTGTGCGTGTTAAAACGGCCGCCGATCGCCCTCCCCTCCGGTGGCCGCCCGGCAAGGTCGCTTGTGACCGGTGAACCGGCGCTACTTATGGCTAATAAAGCTGTGCAGCACTTCGAACTCTGTTTCATGTGTCAGTTTTTGGGTACCGTTCGTGTGGTTGACTCTTTATTAAGCTAGGAGGTGTGTGTACACAAGCACGGGTGTGCCATTCGATCAAGTGAGTTGGTAACTCGATGGGCTTTGCTGCAAGGCTCCTGGTACGGTGTCTTATACATGCGTCTATTCTTCGTAGGCCTTTCGAACGTTCCCTTTCTGCTCGTTTGATTGGCCGGAAGTCGGCCTGTTCCAACGCTGGCTTCTGGCCGAGCGCGCGAGCCAAAACCAAACAAAGA
Source organism: Hyalomma asiaticum (assembly GCA_013339685.2). NCBI lineage: Eukaryota > Metazoa > Arthropoda > Arachnida > Ixodida > Ixodidae > Hyalomma > Hyalomma asiaticum. The sequence goes on from CM023484.1 coordinate 60,937,570, forward strand.
TGGCTCGTGTACAAGATTCCTCCTTAGCGGAACGCCAGGAAGGGCTTCAAGTTTGGGAAAGTTGTAAATTCAGAACGTTTATTGTAAAGCTGCTTAGAAGCGTTCGTTAAAGGAGAACTCCAGCGGTTTTTTACCCATATTCTGATATCACTGTTGTCCAACGGCACTTGATAGTCCTGTGTGAGGCGGTTGTTCACTTTACTAAGAAACTCGCCAATGTTTTTAAATAACCGAATTAACAACGTGTTCAAACCGGAACCTGAGCGGGCAGGTGCTTCTTGCAGCTTATGCGACGACGTCACAGCCTCCCCGTGATCACAAGTATGGAGCTGGTGCCAGAAAAATGAAAATGACGATGTCATCCGACAATATATTGGTTTATGCCAGCTTTTCTGAATTTTGCAGCGACGATTTGAGCGCTGAAGTACCGCCGTTTCGCTCTTGCCCGCCCGCCTGCTCGGGTAGACATGTAGTGTTGAAGATTATGAAGTCAAAAACACAGGGTGGCCCGGATGGGAATCCGCTAAAAATGTTTAAAATTCATTTTCAGGAAAGCCAAATGGCTTGTAACTGTCTGGCTTGGCATATACTATTACAGTGCATATGAGAACATATAGTGGAAATTTCATTGAGATCCACGGACAAATGAAAAATCGCCGGAGTTGCCCTTTAAAGGCCGCATATATGCATGGGACAAGGGCCAACCTGTATGCCTGTCACCTCAAACGTGGCTGTTAGCGGAGAGTAGAGTTCGCGTGCATATCACTCTGAACTTCTTCGATAGTGAAATTGAAAGTGTTGGTGTCACCAAAGGTATACAGAAGCACCGTGCCACAAACATGCATAAATTCCATAACAATTATGTTTCTTTTGAGTCTCCGCTAGCCTGGGTTTCGAGACGATAAGCCGCAAAACGTAAACTTGCTAACATCGGCTAGTGTCTATGCTCGTCGCGCTTGGTTAAGATCGCTGGTCTATGTGTGAAGCGGCCGAGAACGAAATGAGGGGTCGCATAACAAGTGCGCAAGGACGTGTATGTAGAAGAGTGAGCACAAGACAACACCTCGCAACGGCCATCTCGGTAGGGAGTTTTAGCAGCGCCGGCTTACCGTACGGAGTGACGGTAATGCCGCACCGTCGTGGTCTGAACGCGGCTATTTTAGTCGGAAAGAGCTGCAGTAGTTGCTCGGGGAGCACGGAAACGTCATCAGCTGATAAAACTTGCTGGTAAAGTCCTCAGAAGCTAAATTTTCTACGTGCCAACCACGACGATGCGGCATTACCGTACTTACCGCGCGGTAAGCCGCCGCTGCTGAAACTCCCTGGTAAGTCCAAAGGTACGCCGAAGTGTGCCGGTAAGTGAACAGTTCTGAAGAAGTGAGGTGTACGTACTTGCTCAGTTCAACTTCAAAGGGCCCCTCATCACCAGGTTCGGGCTCAAGTTACGCGGGGGTTCCGATACAACCCCCTCCCTCTACACCCCCGTAACACCACCGGCCCTAGGTGGATGCCCACACACCCCAAAATTTTTACAACTATAGTTGTAAAACAGGTTATAACTAGAGGTTACTATAGTACAAACAGGTTAACTATAGTTATAACAACTATAGTTGCATTACAGGTTATAACCTGTAACTCCGTATCCACCCCCCCCCCCTCCCCCCACGTTTGGTACCAGCGCAAATAGACAATCACAAGAAGGGAGGCACGGACACACAAGCGCTGGTTTAGTAACACCAAGGGTAACACACTCCCTCTCTCCTCCTCCTCCCCCCCCCCCCCACACGCACACACACATCCAAAACGAAATTTTGGATAAACCTATAGTTCGTAAAGTGTTAAAAGGCTGCAAGTCACGTCAAATCTTTTCTCAAAGGCTCGTAAAAGGCTTATAAAGCCTTAAGTCCTATCGTGAAGCTAATCGGGAATGCACATGCTTCGAATGACACACACGCTGGATATACACATAGCCGTGAAATCCAGCATGTAGCCTCAGCGTGCTTTCAGTTACAGCAATACCAACCGCGTAGGCTTTCAGCAGTGCGACGACCTACGAAATAAGCACGCCGCACCGAACTGCGAAGTTGTATTCATTCGCTTACATATGCCAATATCATGTCGACATGAGGTGGTAACACATGATAATTCTGAGCAAGAATAACCAAATTATTTGAATTCGAGGAACCCAACTGGTGACACATTGTGCTCCCTCCGCCACGATGAGCTATATCTTCTGTTCGCACTGCTCCATGGGTTTTGTGCTGGCATCTACCAAAAGCAAGACGAAGCACCGAGGCTAAGTGAACTCGCCTCATAGCATTACCATGTTGACAATGAGATTTATAGTGTCGACGAGCCGAGCTTATTCTTCGCTGTTTTTACTATGAACAGGTGGCTGAACCTAGCTCGTTCGTGATACGGAATTGAGTTTAGCAAAAAGAGGTTAGCATTTAGTCAGGGGCACAACCAGTGAAAATGTGGGGAAGGAGAGAAAAAAAAAAGGGGGGGGGGAGGGGGGTCGGTGTCAAAACACCCCCCGAAATTTTCTGAGCACTGAAAAACCACCCTTTCGTCTCTTACATTCGACTTTTTTTTTTTTCCCCGTACGTGGTATGTGCACACTGCATCGTCTAAAACCCCATCCCTCAGTTCCTGAAACACCGTGTAACACCCCCCGGAAGATATTTCTGGCTACACTAGTTAGCAGAATGTGGTGTTATCAAACTTTTAAAGTACCCACTGAATAAGACCTAGACGTGAGAGAACCTAATAATGAACCATCCATGAACTGAAACTAACAGATTGGCATTCAGAAGCCTTTTCTTGGGTGGAAGTGGCAATATGGCAGAGCGCGGCACACATTCAGTTCTACGTTTAAGCAGGCGTGGCGCAAGTGCAACGCACCGGCTAATCAAAATTGCACATATGTTTTTTTTTTTTTTCTAAACTGGGAGATGACTGAAATCTTGTTGACGGAAAGAGCAAGGTATCTTGAGAACATACCACCAGGATCTTAAACGTGTTTCGGGCAGCTTTCAAGTAAAACAAATGACTGTAAAGCAAGTAAAACAAGTATACTGTAATACCCCTGACACACGGGCAATAGTAAAGTCCTTTGTAACGAACCCCTATTTGTACTCTGCAGGACGCACTGCAAAAAGTAATTGCGCCGACGACATACGGCATCACATGAACTTCTTAGGTGGTTCCTAAGACGAACGCCGCAATAAAACGGCACTGCTTGTCAAAGCAGCAAGACAGAAGACATTCTTTAAGAGCTGCACATTTATTAGGTTTAGGGATAGCGTAACTTAAAGACATCTTTTTTATTGGTGATGGCTTATAAAGTGGATATATTCGTTTCACGGTGCAATCTCCACCAAGACGAACCAGCAAACAGTGACATAACAAAGTACTTGCGGGGCACCGCAGTTTTGTGACAAGTTCGCTCCTCTTTACGTGTCGTGTACGCTGTCGGCGAGAGTACGCCCTCTACGCTCGAAAAGTATATTCGCGAGCTACCTTTCCGCAATGGAACCTTGCCTGGAGGGAGGTACGCCTTTCTCGTGTGTCACTGCGCAAGAACGTCTTTCCGGTAGATGTCCCCTTATACCTAGAGTACTATAAAGCGTACCAGTGTGTCAGGGGTATAAAATGGTGACTTCAAGAGCGCTGCTTCTTGGGCAAGTTGTAATGGCCATGGTAATGGAACACTGGCAAGTCTGTGCTTTAGAATGCGGGGACGATGTAAAGCAAACATCACCAAACTACGCGCCTGCGGAGACTTTCTCCGAAAGGACACACGCACTCTTATACTGGTGTCACACGGGCGTTTCGAAGGCCTTCCAACCGATAGTCCGTGACTCAAAGTTTGAGCTGCTACACGGGCGGTTTCGATGGCCCTCGAGTCGGTAGTCTATCGAGTCAACGGAGCACCCTACAACACCTTCGATACTTCGAAGGCCGTTGAGCGACGGAAGTGGAAACGGTGCGAACTCCGAGACTTGGCGCACCGGCAGCTCCCGCGCGTTTTAGTTTCGGAGGTCACGGCCATATTAATGTCGTTGTATCAATAAGTAGATTCATACACGGGTGAAAAGTATTGGAAACGCGCGGAGAGGCCAACGGTCTCGCTTTATTGCATTAGTTCTAGAAAGAATACGCCGTCACTGCCATAAAGAAAACAAATGCCGTGCAGCTGATGGGAAACACCACGTGTCGCTCCAACTGGTGTCTACGAATTAAACCAATTTTTGAGTCTCACGCTGGGGAGATAGGCTTAGCAGTGTCAAAATCAGCACGTTTTCTGAATAACAATTACAACACGTCGCACATACTTTGTCCGTTTTGGTACATGAGATTAAGAGAAGGTTGAATTTAAAGTTTGTTTCTTGACGTCGGTGCGAATGGCAAGCAACTAGTGCGAATTAGAATTGAAGCGGGTGCTTCGGTTGCCGCCATGTTGTTGCGAAGTCACTCGGCGACTCGACGGCCGTTTAAAACTGCCGTGTAGCAGCGCCAGAACTTATTTTGAGTCGATCGAGTTGTGAGCTTTTCGAAGGTCATCGACTCGAAGGCCCTCCAATGTGCACGTGTGACACAGGTATTATACCATATATACCGTACGCTCTGCACCCTCCCCCTTCACATTACCAGGACGGAGGAAGCTGCCCCGACGAGACTTCAGGCTGGGTATGACCGGCTGCCATCTCAACACGGAACTCTGCAAACTTACCTCTGGATGATACGTGACGTGGTCAGCCTAGCTGTTCCGGCGACGGAGGCAGAGGCATACCACATAGCGTGGACATGAGCAGGCCTTCACTGGGAATGCTCTCTCAAGCTGGCCTCCGCTAGAGGGCCACGAACAGCTATGAGCACTGGGATACACGATAAAGATATTTCGCAAGACACTGCTTTAATTCATGCACAACGCAGACTTTGCAGCACACGTATAACGTACAAACCAGGCCTTGCGCCTTAAGGGCAAGTCTATTTTGCAATAAAAAAATGAGACTTCCTTTTGTTCTGTGTGTCTTTGTCTGTGTCTTGGAATGTGGTCACTTACGAACATAAAAATGGTGAGCATACGAAAATGAGCCCCTAAATGTAGACTTGTGCGGAGTGCGAAATTTCCGCACTTCTGAAAGGACTACGACGGTGAATTAGGAGCCAGTCATGTAGGAACAAGTCTCCACGCTGGCAGATCTAACATGGCTAATTAAACAGCGTGACTTTCTCAGTGTCCATTACTCCAGGTAACTTCAGAATATAATAATAATTACGCGGCAAATCAGTTCCACGGAATCCCGCAGGGTTGAGAGAGCCGTTACGAGGGTAAAATCCATCCATTTATAGCACAAAGCTATACAAAAAGGTCCATATGGATTTATCAGAAAGAAAACCTTCTTAGTTGATCAACAATTCGTCCTGGTCCGGCAACCGAACCCCAGATCGATGCCTGTCCGGAGCGGTCGCTCTACCGGTCGAGCAAACCAGATTTTTTTTCTTTCTTAATCGAATTAATTACACAACCCTTATCTTTCATTGAGCACAACAAGGATTCGTATACAGTCGCCAGGACAGGAAACTCAGGCACTATAGTGTCTCTATACTCAGTGCTGCAGGCACAGAGGTTCATCCATAATGGGAATGATGCTTAATGCATGTAGGCTATCGCCATCTATCGGTAGCACGCAGACGGCAAGGTGCTATCTGTATTCATAGGAAATAAGACGTTTGATAATCCGACGCCCTGCTGTGAGTCTTTGAGAATGGTACCGAAGTGCAAAAGAGGGCCTGTAGTGTTCTGGTTTCTGTTTGGTATTTAAGCTAGTCTTCCCCTGGCGTCGGATCAACCCACAAGGTCCCCATCATCACTTGCCCCGCCACGGTGGCCTAGGTGCTGTGGTACTCAGCTGCTGATCCGAAGGTCGCTGAATCGAATACCGGCCGCGGCGGCTGCATTTCGATGGAGGCGAAACGTTGAGTCTCGTGTGTACTGTGCGATGTCAGTGCACGTTACAGAACCCCAGGTGGTCGAAATTTCCGGTGGTCGAAATGACGAATTGAATAAGCGACGCGTCTGCTCTTTTTCGAAAACCAGATGCATCTGTTCCATGGAGGAAGAAAACATCTTAGGAGACGCTGTTACGTCACATTACTGAAACGAGAATTAAGAGTTGCCCTAACCATGGTGATCACTCTACAGCATACGCCGCTAACTCCACGAAGGACAACGCGACAACACGATTTCACATGCACGCTGTACACACGATTCCTGCCATGAGATGACGGCACGACCGGGTTTCTCTCATGATCACATCGTGGCGTTGGGACGTCGCCTTTTTTTTTTTTAAAGATATGTTTAACTTCATTTTGCTTCCATATTTATGTTTGTGTTTACATTCATGTTTTCCTTACAATACTCACGATTGTACTTCCCGCCCGCAATAATACCCCACTTGGGGCTGCAGTATCTATCTATCTATCTATCTATCTATCTATCTATCTATCTATCTATCTATCTATCTATCTATCTATCTATCTATCTATCTATCTATCTATAAATAAATAAATAATCTCCATAAGTTATTATGGCTTGTCCAGGGAATCCCAGCCGCCCTTGCGAAAGCACGTGACTTCAGGCACACTTTGTTATGGAGCTCGAATAGCCAGAGCCGCCACTAAGCTTTCCTCCTTCCATGAGGCGTCCAATACGTCACTGTGATTTTGTATTGAAGATACCGAAGCACGCATGCGCACTTGTATCAACTTGGCGTAGCGCTGCGAGAATTAAAAAAAAAAAGTTTTCTGCCAGATTTTTTTATTTTTTTTGCTATTTCATGGTGGCTTTCTCAACTATGTGTTTCTTGTTTGATCTAGCATGCACGCCTTACATGTCAACCTACTCGCTCAGCAAGAAGTTCTACTTAACTGTCTTGACACCCACCGCTCGCGACTGATCCGGATATCGTCTGCGGCGATGGCAATGCTTCTAGCGCTTCTTTATATCGTTCATTGAAACGTAAATTCCAGTAGAGGAGTCTCAGTTGAGTTGTACGCTCATGTAGCCGCGTTTCCCCGTATGTACGCATGACGCATATGAATCGTCGCGATACAGGAAGCTCCGAAGCTCCGACCTCAGACATTACGAGGTCTCTCGAGCCACTGTAGAAGCAAGGAGACCACTGGATGGGTGTGAGAATCCCTCAAGCCGCGTTTCTGCGACTCGTTTCTTCCCCTCAGCCATTTCCCATTTACCAATCTCTCTCTCTCTCTCTGTGCGTGTGTGTGTGCGTGCGTGCGTGTGTGCGTGTGTGCGAGCGTGCGTGCGTGTGTGCTCGTATGTATGCGTGCGTGTGCGTGCGTGCGTGCATGCGTGCGTAACACTATAAACGAAATCAAATCACAGCCACAGTTGATGCGATCCGTTATGCGATGCGAAGTGGCATAAATTCGTTCCTTTGATTAAATGTGTTTACTCGCACCATTGGCACTGATCGAGCATTATTCCCTGCTAATATTGAGGCCTCCTAAATGCAGCGAGGAATCTGCTAATCACGCGAGCGTCTTTTAGGTTCATTTAAAGCTATGGCAATAGTTAGTGCGAAATGACTATGACATTAGTATTCAAGCGTTTCAGAAGGAATCATTGTTTGCCGAACAGAAATGGTATGCGTAACGGGCACGGCATGCAGTTCATCCAGTGCAGGATGCCGCTTAAATGCCATTTTCCTGTCGACAGCCTCTTCAGAAGCGAAAAACTACGCAAAAGAGACCCGTGACACGTTAATTATCGATCCCAAGTGTCGTAGCTAGAGTTTGGCCGTCTAGTTCATACCTGCAAGCAATTATAGTTATTTTGAGCATGTCGTTCGCAATACCCTAACAGCTTTTCATTACACCTTGGAGATCTTTCTTTCTTTTTCTCACTCACTCATTCGGTAACTTCAACGCATGCATATACCGGGTGTCTTTGCGAAGAATGTTTTAAAGCATGGACTGTAACGTCCAGCGGATGTCTGTAATTGCTAGAGTCCTGCTAAGTAATCCAGAATTGGGTATTGATTATTTAGTACGAGCGCATTTCGAGGCATCAATTCTGAAAATGCGCTGGCAAACACGTTGGAGTTTCGCTTACCTTTGTGCTTCAATGCACGACAGTGTGCTTTATTTCGAAAATGACTGAACCAACGGCGCAACTTTATAACATGGCAAGCTTGATGATGCATGTCTGATAAATCTGCGCCACTGTAAATTATCATTCCATGCGCATAATGTTTGCCAGCTCCCCGGCTACAATTCGTCGCCACGCCACGGTGGTCTATAGTGGCTATGGTACTCGGCTGCTGATCCGGAGGTCGCGGGATCGAATTCCGGCCTTGGCGGCGGCATTTCGATGGAGGCAATATATCGAGGCCCGTGTATTGTTCGATGTCAGTACACGTTAAAGAGCCCCAGGGGGTCGAAATTTCCGGAGCTCTCCACTACGGCGTCACTCTCATCATAGCGTGATTTTGGGACGTACAACACCCAAATCGATCGATACAATTCGTCACTTGTAACGTGAAACAATTACGCAAAAGTTCATTAGTCCTGGCAACCAGCAAAACTTTGGAAGGTTCCTGTTAGTTTTAGAAAGCATATACGATACACATGCATCGAAATAACAGCTTCGAGAAGATTAAAAATTTGCGTCAAACGCTCTCGACAATAACGAAACGAAAAAAAAAAAAAAAAACAGCAAGCGTATACACCTGCACGACTTTTAGTCTTGAAAAGTGTCGAGGGGACAATACGTCGAACTTATCAGCGGCAGACTTGGAATGACATACGAATTAAATGTCATTTCCTGCCCTTAATTCATTATTCTTTTTTTTTATTTACCGCGCGAGGTGCTGCCAACGCTGTATAGAAAAACACGAATCCTTACAGCAACACAACAGATCAGTTGAAGCCTGCCTCGCCTCGCCAGAAGAGTCGAGACGCTGGGACCACCACACCACGTGCTGGCTTCAGCATTCCTCCTGCAACTGTCCTTATCTGTGAGCCGCGAAAAACCTCTCGTCTTCGGCGTCATATCTCGTCCTTCATACGGGGACTTACAATTATAAGAAGAGCGTCGAGACGATGGCCGCACTCGTCGGCGCAAGCAGCACCATCTAAAAACACCGGTGACATTCTCAACTTCACTGAGCGAAGCGAGCGAATTTGTGGCTTAACAATCGACGCTTTGCTGTGCTAGTGTGCTCTTTAATTGCGCTGTCTTTATCATTATTTTTTTTTTACAAATTCCACCGGCTTCATCACCTCTGACGCACCTGCAGGCAGTCAACAGAGTGCGTATATAGTGCGGACGCAGTACATTTTCTGCGCCCCTCTGAGTCAAATATCGCACACCTGTTGAGAAGTTTCGTTGCAGAAAAGACAGCTGGGAATACGATCGATCTGGTGCGAAAAGGGAGTGATTGAGCAGCGCCTCGTCGGGCGATGAAGAACAACTGGTGCGCGATTGACGCAGCGTCGTGAGTATACAACCCTGATTCCGCTCTCACAGCAAGTGCTTTTCTTTCCACCTTGCCTCGCTGCGTACGTCGAGCTGACAGAACAACGAACAGAGCGTTTCATGTACAGACCTTGAGACATGTATGTGATCCTCTTCAGAAATTGTGGTATTGAACTTGTCAGGATCCCGCCGTGGCTCTGAACTCTTTAACATCCTGCGGAGCAGAAATCGTGGGAGCGACGTATATGTGGCGCCTTCGAGAAAACTGCATGCGAGATGTACCATTAAAGCACATTCCGCCTAACCTCCACTCACGCTCATCGTATCGAAGATACTCGCCGAAATTCAGGCCAAAGCTGAGAGCACAGTATGGCTTTTCGTGTTTATGCTTTGTGTTTTTCTGTCTTGTGTTTGAGTTATTGCACAAGACCGAGACGCTTCAAGGGATGCAATCAAACAAAAGTGTATGCTATCATCGTGTCATTAACGTTCGTTGTGCTGCTGCCTGTGACGTACCGCGACACCTCTCGCTGGTATATCCAAGAATCTGACACCGCTAAGTCTTCTACGGCTTTGAAGGCTTCAGCGACTGAGCCCAGTTCTTCTAAGCCTTCTAATAACTTCAAGGCTTCAAGAGCTCAGCCGACTTCCGCTGGGCCTTCTAACGGCTTGAAGGCATCGACATCTGATCCCTCTTTTGCTGAGCCTTCTAATAGCTTGGAGTCTTCAACAACAAAGCCAAGCTCCGTCAAGACGCCAACAGAGGTATCTGTGCCAGTCAAGCCGGGCACCACGACGTCGTCTTCCACTAAGAGAAACTTAGTTGTACCAGCACCCGCCGCGGCAACCACCTCTTCCCTCGTGACTGCGACAAATGCTACAAGCATGCTTGGCTGGAAAGTGAAAAACGCCTGCGGCTTCCCACTTCGTGTTCTCTACTTCGTTCACACCTCTCCGAGCCACTTCCACAGGCGCCGTGTGCTGCGCAACACCATAGGCAACCCGGCCGTTTCCGCTTTCCTCAACTCCTCCATCGTCTTTTTCGTCGGCAAGACGTCGAACGCGGAACTGAGCGAGGAGGTGCATGCGGAGGCACAGTGCGAAGGTGACGTGGTGGAGCTGGACCACGTGGACACCTACCGGAACTTGACCTTGAAGTTCGTCGGAGCGACTAAGTGGCTCGCCGCTAACCGCTGCCTCAATTCCTCGACATATGTCGTCGTCAAACTGGACGACGACGTCATTGTGAACGTATTTCTTCTGGCATCTTACGTCGACCGACACATGGCCGCTGCTGACGCACGCAATTCGAGAAGTATCCATTGCGCCACCATGCCGTACCTCAAGCCCATTCGGAACAAGAGGTACAAATGGTTCGTCACGAGGAAAGAGTACGCTAACGACACGTACCCTCCTTACTGCTGCGGGGCCGCCTACCTCATGAGGGCATCGGTGCTGGCTCGGTTAGGTGAGGCAACCGACAGTGTTCCGTTCTTTTGGGTGGATGACGTCTACGCCACGGGACTGCTGACGAAAGAGGCCAACGTGACCCTAGTTGATATCAGGCCCATGTACAATATCAGCCCGTCCTACAAAACGGCGGTCGTGGGCAAAAAGACCTTATTCTTTCATTGGGGTCAAACACCTGTGCTCTTCAAGAGGTCGTACCGGTACTGGGCTAGTGTGTTAAGACAAAACAAAACTACGTGACCCTCTATACCAGGGCTCTCAAACAACTCAGCTAGTGGACCACAGTCACGCAATTTAGTTCCACAAGGGCTGGGACAGTGAAGAGAATTAGCGGTGGGAGAGGTAGGGGTGGAGGGGATCAACAAAATGTAAGCTAATGTTTCCATTTGAAAGAAGGTCATGCCCCTAATCATACGTGGACCATTACACTGAACAAGATTCGGTGTGAGCTTTCGCGAAACTTATCGATACCGGTCTCCACAATGTCTATAGTGTACATATTGATTCTGACAGGGCCGCAAATGAAAAGTCTGCGGGTCACACGCTGCCCGTGGGTTTGACACCCGTGCCATATGCAGTGGCGATGAGTTTAGTGAGTCGTAACAGTGATGATTTAGAACAAGTCAGGTCAAGGATAGGAACACAAAGAGGTAGGAAGACAGCCGAGTGCGTCAGAGAACAGACGGGGGTCGGCGACATAATGACCGATATTCAGCAGAAAAAAAGGACATGGGCAGGCCACGTGATGAGAAGGCTAGATAACCGATGGACAGTTAGACCGACGGAATGGATACCAATAGAGGGTAATCACAACCGTGGGCGACAGAGAGTAAGATGGGGGGGACAAAATTAAGAAATTCGCAGGCGTCAAATGGAATCAGCTCGCGCAGGACAGACAAGGATGGCGAGGATTGGGAGAGGCCTTCGTCCAGCAGTGGACATAAGATAGGCTGATGATGATAATGAGGTCAAAGATATGAAAGTCAGGGGTGCCAGCAAGACAAGTGTCCAGCTTTGTAGTCCTATGTAATGGACCTCAGAGAAGAAGAAATACGAAGAAGAAAAAAGGAGGGAAATGAAGGAGGTCCCCACCAGTGACCGTCGGTCCTCCCTTCCTTAATAAATGAATTTCATCATCATCATGTAGTTTGATACAAGTCATATCGTATCGGGGAGAACGAGGAAATAATTCAAATATGTTTGCAAACTTGATATGTGTACCATGACTTGAGCGATTTCGCAACGTCAATGTCGTCACATTAAAGGGACCCAGTAACACTTCTTGCACGTATAATCGGAAGGCGCGCCCAATCAGTCGCGAGGGCTCCTGCACTCGACATGTCAGCCAAATATTATTGCACAGCACATGCCAAGGAATTTGCCATTTGATTTCAAAATACATGTGGAAAGCAGACCTGTTTTTTTCTTTGAACAGACGCCATCAGTATAGGCGGGCACGGACTACGTGGGAGATGAAAGAACGAAGTTGGCTGATTCACGGACGCAGTTAACGGTGTCGCCGTGCGGTGCCGTCACAGTGTCACTGGCGGCGCGCGTGTCGGCATTGCGGAAGCGCGAATACGAGCTATAGAAGAAAGATAGAGAGAGAGATAATGTGTCCAAGGTCGTGGAGCGCTGGCGTATCTTTCTGGATCAGAACTCTTTGTTTGGGCTATAGATGGTGACAATTCATGTTGTCTTCAAGTCGCGAAAAATGTACACGGACGAAACACGAAACGACAAGGATAAGCTCAGTTGGTAGTATACGCGCTTGTCCTTGTCGTTTTGTGTTTCGTCCATGTACATTTTTCGCGTCTTGAAGTCAACATGAGTAGCTTTCTGCCCCTATATTTCTGACCTCCCACCCCCTTCCATGTAGCTCGCAGCGCCTTCGTCGGGACGAAAGCATGTTGTTGTGTGGGGTTTAACGTCCCAAAACCAGCTCTGATTATGAGAGACGCCGTAGTGGAGGGCTCCGGAAATTTTGACCGCCTGGGGTTCTTTAACGTGCACTGACATCGCACAGCACACGGGCCTCAACATTTCGCCTCCATCGAAATGCAGCCGCCGCAGCCGGGATTCGATCCCGCGACCCTCGGGTCAGCAGCCGAGTGCCATAACCACTAGACCACCGTGGCGGGGCGGGACGGAAGCAGAGTGATAGCGCTCGGACAGTGGAACTCCCCTTATACCTGACGCTAAAGCTCCGCTAATGGATCGATAACGGATATGAAAAGAAATTTGGTAGGCGATTCAGGAGACGATGAACTCGTTTGGTGATGCAATTCGATGAATACTTGTAAAAGTTTTGCAGTGCCCCTTTAAGCCTAATTTTCAGTGCCCGGTTCACCAGTGATACCACTACGGTCTGTTTTCATTAAACGCATATGGAGTGAAACCAATGTTGTGATATAACAGGCCTCAACAAATAGGTCATTATACCCATAAATATTACTATAATTTTGGTTCTCTATGAACGCGGTTCGTTATGTGTACCGCGTGACTAAACCACTTGTCATATGTGCGCCGCTGAATAACTACATCGTGTCGAAACACTGCGCCGGCAATCAATTCCGTTAGAATGAACGTATTGGATTTCACCGCTGGATCATGCTATCCGGCAAAAAGTAATTTTCCCAGGTGGCGTCGGAGTCTGTAAAACAATTCTTTGAGTTATGAATGAAATTTTCGTGCCGTAAGTTAAAGCACTTGCCTTGTTTGCCACTTATTTACGAAATACTTCAATTGGCTGTTCGGACAACATCCTCAGTTGCTGCCGCTGAGTGGCGCCTGCCCTGTGACGTCAGCCCCGGAGCGTCGCTGACCGCACTGAACCCGTAGAGCTTCACGTGAAAAAGAAAAAAAGAAAAGGGATACACATCCGCAGAGCGTAGCCACTTAGTAGTCATAATTGTTATTGCGCACTCTTTGCACTCCATCTCTCTTTTATTTTTTGAATCTTTTGTCGTCTAGTATTTATCTCTGAGACAAATGTATCCAGCGAAAGATTTTTTAAGCTTATCACGCAGTCTTATGACGCAGCTGTAGATCGCTCTTTTTTTTAATATTTTATCGTCTAGTATGTATCTCTGAGACAAACATATCCAGCGAAAGATTTTTTTAAGCTTATCACGTAGACTTAGGACACAGTTGTAGATCGTTTTAGCGAGACACGTGTAAAAATAGAACGACGACCCACGCATGAAAAAAGAGAGCCTTCCGTGCTTGTCGTGGCTCATGTAGTATAATTTTGTAAAGTCAAATCCGCCTGACTCTTGGCTAATCCCCGGAAGTGGGGAGATGCCACTTGTGAAGGATCATCATCTTCTTCTTCTCTTCTTTGCAATATGTCCAGCTTACACAAATCACGCGCAGTTATAAAACACCAACTCGCCCGGTCAGCAACTCTTCCGAACCTCACACACTGCCATCTCATACTGTGAGTGGGTACCATCGTGTCTTTCAAAAGTACACGTAAGCATTTGAAAAGGTTATCTGTCTTTTCTTTTTCTTTTCTTTTTTGTCAACTACAAAAGAAATTTACTGGCCGAAATGTCATGGTTTTATCCATCAAGTCAACGCCAAAGTATTTCAGTCTGGTGAAAACCTATGACCTTTAAAGGGCCCATGACAGCTATTTTTTTGTTGGAGACTTTTATGTTCTAATGAGTAGAACAGTGTCTTGTAATCACGGCATGGAGTGGCAAATTCTCCAGCGCGAAGTCTAATTAGTCACAGCATCGTTAATTTTGTTCAGTTTTAATGAAGCTTCGAAACGCGCGCCAAAAACTGCAAGAAACTAGCGCCGCGGGGCTAGCGCGGCGGCTGTCGGAAGTGAGCGCATGCACTGATCACTTGAGCTCAAGATTCGGTGACGTTGCGGAGAGCGCGAGCGCCAGACCAGCTCGCCACACTCGCTTTGCATCATAGCGTGTGTACAATGTACGCTTGAGCGACCAACACGGAGAGGAAGCAGAAAAATACGGCTTTTGGCGTGGCCTCCGCGATCGGCTGCGAGAGCCCATCTTGGAGGCTACGCTCGGAGGCCATAGCGCGGCGCGCCCGTGTCTCTCTGTGACGTCACGATATCAACTTAAAAAAGTGAAACGTCACAGATGGCCCACAAACTACGTCACACTAGTGGCGATGTCGCGAGGTGCTGCAAGCTCGGATGAGCATTCCCACTTAGAGGCGACGTTCGCCGCTAATACTTGGTCAAGACTGCCTTCGTATACAGGAAAACCAATTAACGCAAGCATCTCGCGTTTGAAATTTTGGTGTCATGGGACCTTTAAGGTCATAGATTTTCACATGACATTGTCTCGAAATTTATTGTCTCTATGAGGCGCCTCTCATTTAGTTCCTTGTGTCCATTGCCGTTTTAGATTTTTGAAGAGCAGGCTTTGTCTCATCCATACGGGAGACAGATTGAAGGGTTCCTTTGGACATTGAAGAACAATCTTCATTTTTCTGCATCGCTTCCAAGCAAAAGACACGACATTTGCTTTTGCCATTTCAGTTGAGTTCACGTGGGACAATTTGGTTAAAAATTGTGGTAATAAATCACTGGGCTCTATAGTCAATAAACTGTTTGCAACGCGGGAACCTGGCGAAGGTGCTTTGACAAATATTTTGCAACCGTGGTTAAGCAGCGCTTCGTTGTAGTCCTTTGGGGTTGGAAAAAGAAAAACGGAAACGGTGCATCGTCTGCACGCAACACGGCCGTTAGATTTTCGTGAAACATCAGGAATAGTGTTGGCAGCATTCTCCAGTTGTTTAAATCAGTTTGAATCAGAGCGTCTCGTGCAGCAATTCTAATTGCTGGTGCCCTCTAAAATCTGCAAACGCAGTGTTCGGTATTTTATGCATAACAGCAGCAAAGCATCATTAGGAGAACGTGTAGCTTCGCGGACTGCTAGGTGTAGTCAAGGAGCACTCACTAAAGGTAAGTGCGATTGAAACGTTCCTGTAAAAAAGAAAAAAGAAAAAAAACTCGTGAGGCAAGATGGCTTTGCTCTTTGCTTGCTTGCTTGCTTGTTTGTTTGTTTGTTTGTTTGTTTGTTTGTTTGTTTCAGTGACACGTACCATACAATCAAGTTTCCGAGATCTGCCAGCTTCTGCTGTTTGTAAAATCAGCAGAAGTCGCAAGATTGCCGGTGTGGAGAGCGAATTTTTTTTCTCAGGAAAAGTCTCAACTGTACTCCGACTACACAACCAGTGCTGACACAAATGAACTGTTCTCTCAAAGAGAGTGCTTTCGGAGTAAATTAGAAAAGAGGGTGTAAAAAGGGGGAAGGGGAGGGGAAGAAGAGGGGGGGGGGGGCGCCTAAGCCGGATTTAAAGGACCAGCGTCACTCACTCACCCAATGTTGGGAGCGCAAGTAACAATGAGTCTGTTACGGGAACCATGACAGCGGCTTTGGTTTACACCAAGCAAAAAAATAAATAAAATCCGTCGTCAAAGCCCACAGACCAGATGTGACGCGCCGAAGATGTGGTAACGTGCTGCCTCTGACTGTACGTTGAAATTACCTTGCAGAATTCAATCGTATCCTAGAGTTGTCAACTCTTCAGCAAATTTTGGAGGGACTTCGCCACGCTCACGACGGTGAACAAGACACGTAATGCTTCTTTTTTTTTTTTGACACTTTGCTCTGTGAGAAAAAGGCACTATAACAGTATTACGTAATGTCGGGGTGTACTGAAGATTTGTCTTTCGTACACTCGGAAATCTTAGTGTAAACTATATATATATATATATATATATATTTATATATTTATATATATATATATATATATATATATATATATATATATATATATATATATATATATATATATATATATATATATATATATATATAACTGCAGCGTAATTGGGCTATCACGGGAGTGGGTTTTGTACATTTTCTACAAACGGAAAATTTTCGCAAGACAATACAACACTGCACGAAGCATTAAAAAAAAAAAAAAGAATCCAATAGGTATCAGGAAGCATGATGTGGCTCCAAACGCTGCCGTTCGAATTCTTGTAAGGGTAAACATCTAATGGTGTCTGTTAATAAATTCCATTTTTCAATAATGTGCGGGAAGAAGCTGAACTTGAATAGGTTAGTACGTGGCTTAGGCGCATGGCGCAAGGATAACCTTGTGGCCATTTTGAGTAGGTTGCAGTTTAGGAGAAGACAGATAGTTGTTAGTTAATGAGTAGCGTGGAGTGTTTGATTGATTGAGATGATTTATTGATATGTTCGAGATGATTGATTGATTGATTGATTGATTGATTGATTGATTGATTGATTGATTGATTGTGGGGTTTTACGTCCCAAAACAAGCTATGATTGTGGGAGACGCCGCGTAGTGGAGGTCTCCGGAAATTTCGGCCACCTGGGGGTTCTTTAACGTGCACTGACATCCCAGACGCTATGGCCGGTTTCACGCGCGGTCGCCCGTCAGTAGACAGCGTTGTTGATTTGGCAACATACGTCCAACACCATGCAAAAGGCCTGTAAGCGACTATGTGCTGCTGTGTTCTTAGACGTTGAAGGCGCTTTTACGACAATGTCACACATGAAGCCATTCTTAGTGCGCTAGAAGCCCTAGGTCTTCGTGGCAAGATATATATGTGGATATGCAGCTACCTACAGATGAGGACGCTCTACGTTCACACAGAGAACGGCCCGACGTACAAGTATTACGGTATTCGTGGAGTCCCTCAAGGCGGAGTTTAATGCTTTTTAACCTAATCCTCACTGGATTAGTATACCATCCGCCAAGCGCTGTGTACAACTCTCCATCTATGCTGATGATATCTCTGTATGGACTTCCGCTGTGACGCGCTTTTAGCTTTGTGCCCGGCTTCAGAAGGCAGCCATGACGACAAGGACTCGAAATTTCATGCGAAAAGTGTGTAGCGGTATAGGCTGGTAGCATTCACCAGAAAACCGATGTTTATCAATCAACGGACAACCAGTACCATCCAGCTGAATTCACAGGTTTCTGTGAGAAGTAATTGACAGAAACCTGTCTTGAACTCCACACGTGAATTACGTGCCAGGAACGGCTGGCCGATATATCTGCCAATTGTTCAGATTCCTCGCAGGGAAACATTGGGTCGTGTCCATACACGCTATATCCTACAGCTTTACAGGATGTTGTTCATCGGATTCTCGCAAGAATCCGATGAACGCATGCAATGCGGCCTACGCGTGATCGCCAGCACTCGCAAGACTATAACCCGCGCACGATACAGAGAATTCAATCCCAACGTCTCAAGATATGCCTTGACTTACCGCGCAGCGCGTCATCAGTTGACACCATTGTGATTGCGCAGTATTTCCCAATCATATCACCGTTGGGGCAATGAAAACTCATCTCAGACATTTTGCTAGGACCCTCTCGCACCACCCGGCGAGCCTCGCTGCTGAAGATCCCGCACACTATTCAGCTACTGTCGATACACGCAGAGCGGCGTTTACTATGCGCTGACATATGTCAGGCGCATAGTAAACGCCGATCTGCGTGCATTGACAGTACGCCTTTCATGGTTAACCTCCCTACCTTTCTGTTTTCTTTTCCTCCGCCTTCTCTTGGACAGTGCCAAATGCCTTTGAAAAGTCGATAAACATTGCATCAAGTTGCTGTCAGGAGTCTAAAGCGTGTCATGCGAGAATTCTACAAGTTAAGTTGTGCTGAAACCGCGACGGAAACTATGCTGTGCATCACTCAGGATGTAATAATTTCCAAGGAACCACATAATGTGCTTAAAAAATTACATGCTTGAGAAGCTTGCAGACGTTCAAAGAAATTGGGCGATAATTTAGTGGTGACTGCTCGTTGCCGGATTTATACATGGGAAGAATTGTAGCTAATTTTTCAAGATCAATTGGAGCTGTTGAGGTAGATAAGGACCTTTGAAACACTACCTCAAAAATCGGCTAGTCCAAGCACAATACCTAAGAATAAAAGCGTTAGTAATTATACCACGGCCAGATTTTTTTGTTTCATAAGTGCGAAATTAAATTCACAAACTGAGCTTCGAGAGACACGGTGATGTCACCGATTGAGTCATCTGAGCCAGGATGAAAGATAGGTATGTCAAAGTTGTGCGATTGGAAGTACTATTCGTTGAATGCTTTGGTCTATAACTAGTGGGTTACTGCAAGGGACGTTGTATATGTGTATTTGTAATGGCTGAGCTAGGTAAAATTGAAGCCCTAATTTTTAGGGTTGCTTTTCATTAGATAATGCAGCCCCGCCGCGGTGGTCTAGTGGCTATGGTACTCGGCTGCTGATCCGAGGTTCGCGGGGTCGAATCCCGGCCGCGGCGGCTGCATTTCGATGGAGGCAAATGCTGAGGCCCGTGTACTGTGCGATGTCAGTGCACGTTAAAGAACCCCAAGTGGTCGAAGTTTCCGGAGACCTCCACTACGGCGTCTCTCATAATCACAGCCGGTTTTGGGACGTTAAACACCATAAATCAATCATTACATCATGCAATGTAATTCATGAATATGCTTGTGTGCGCGTAAATGTGAATGTGGGACCCCGAAAATGCGCCTGGTGACTACCAGGCGCAGGCGCATATAAGATATCGCGTTGCAGATAAGATATCGCGTTGCTGTAGCTTCAAGGACGCGGGCTCATATCACATCTACAGCGACCGATTCTGATTGGGGCAAAAAGCAGGAACACGCTTGTCTTTAGATTTAGAATAAAGAAAGCCAGATGCAGTCACCCACTACGGAATGCCCCATTATGAAGCAATTTCTGATATCTATCTATCTATCTATCTATCTATCTATCTATCTATCTACATCAAGGAAGTTATATATTACTTTTCTGGAGTGGAAGCGTGCCGCCGAAAGTGAAGCCGTCGCCGCCATCTTGCTCAAGGAAACAGTGGCAGACGACCACACAGACGGCGCGTAGACAAGCGCGTAGACAAGGCGACTAGCGCGTAGACAAGGCGACGCTGTTTCGTGGTGTTTAAACACTGTGTCCTGTTTTTCCTAAGCATCTAAATATTTGAGAAGGCAACGGTGACTTCTCGCGTCGCTTTCGGCAGCACAAATCGCGTTGAGAAGAAGCCTGGAAGAACATTTCACGTGTAAGTATTTCTCACTTTCTTCACGTACGGCTGCCTGTTTTCAGTGCATTTTGTTAAATAGAGGGCAATTTTAAACGTTCGCATTCATATATTACCCCCTTACGCCTGCATCAAAGTTAACTGTAAATACTTGCTAGTGCTTCGTTTTCAGATGCGTGCATACATGATTTGCTACGGGCTCGAGTTCTGCTAAAACACACGTCTGATGCACATATTGGATAGTCCCTGCAGTGTTTTTATGCGAACTTTAGAGGAAGGGCATCTTTCCGGAGCATAGACGAAGAATTTGTTATGCATACGTGTTGACGAATGCGCAAATGCAGCGAGCACGTACGTATGGCGTGTTTCTCCGTGCTACTGGTTTCGAAAATGAAGGGGAAAACAAAATACTGTGCGTAGGCTTCTGACTGGGAACCTGTGATGTTCGAAGGGGTGAATGGAAAGCTTAAAACAGCCACTCGATCACCTCTGCTCTAGTGACACCGAACAGCCCGACCTCTATCTTCAAGTGCATGCTTTTCGGCGCGTGTCCCGTGTAAGAAATGTACGTTTACAGTCAGAACTAAATGAGAAAGTTTCCCGAACGCACCCAACGGGTCTTGACAGACGCGGATCTGAGAAGTCTTCGCAAACGCTAAGAGCAACGAACCATTTGGAAGAATGTACGTGGAATACAAAAAAGAAATAAAATAAAATGCGCTGTACTCAATGGGTTGGATACATGCTTAAATAAAGAGCACGAATGCATTTTACGTCAGCTGGCAGTCGCACAGTGCCGCATATTTGCGCTATATCGCATCACCGCATCACAAAAACCTATAGCTTCTACTTACAAACGAAGAAAGCCAGCAAGTACGATTTGCATAGAACCTCTCAGTCAGCTGTGTTCTGTTTTCCTAGGCGCCTGCAGCTGATTACGGGCGCGGGAATTTTTTTTTTTCTCAACTAGGAAACACCGTTGCTAATTGGCATAAGCATAAGGTTGGTTTCTGTCTCAATGTTTCATCGTGAGGTTGCAAAACAAGTCGAGCGCCTCTCTTAATCCATTGCAGTCTATGGAGGGCCCGCGTACTTTTTCCTCTAGTAACGTGGCCGCCGCTGGCTTCACTTGGCCCCGTAGGCATACATACATACATACATACATACATACATACATACATACATACATACATACATACATACATACATACATACATACATACATACATACATACATACATACATTGCACGAACGTAGTAAAAATGACGCTTTCTCGCGGTACACTGCGACGCTTGTAATATTTAACGTGAACTCCGGAAGGCTAATTAGTGGGAAAAAAGCATCCACTTTTATTCGTATGCTGGGACATGTTGAGTATACAACGTCCATTTGGATTAGGTCCAATTTCATTGCATACACATTATTATTATTATTATTATTATTATTATTATTATTATTATTATTATTATTATTATTATTATTATTATTATTATTATTATTATTATTATTATTTGAAAATCACACCCCATTCGACGTACTATATTCATCGCCGAATTTCAACGCTCTGCCCGCGGGCAATGTCGAGATCGGGCGCCGTCCGCTGCTACACGTCAAAGTGCACACCATAACGATGTGTTTGAGAAGTTTAAACGACGGCACGCGGCGACAAATACTGATACTGAGGCATACCGATGCAGCGCATATGCTTGCCAGGCCGTATCTGTATACTGTATCTGTATCGTATCTGTATACTGTATCTGCCGCGACTGAGTGTTCAGTTAACTTCGTCACGGTTTTCGTCACGGGGTGTTTCCGCTTGGTGTGCCAGCGGGTCACTCCTTTCTGTCCTCCTGGTGCCTTCGGTTTCAATACTGTCTGGGCGGAGAGATCACAGGCAGTGACACAGGGACATCACACGCCACGCCAAAGCCGAGCTAGAACTTCGTTTTCAGTCGGCCTGCCGTCATTTTCATGACACTCTTTCTCCCTTCAAAGGCACAGCGCATCGTAGACTGTTGTGAGTATGAGCAAGCTGTCAAGTGGTGGTTCTCATGACGCGCAGGCCTGTGTGTTTTGTACACGTGTTCGTATTGTATCTCTCCCCCCTCCTTCCCTCTACGAGTTTTGCCGCTTTGAATATTCCCGCCATAACTAAATACAACAAAGCACAATGCGCTGTAGCCAACTCCTCAAACGCGAGTTAGTTTTTTTTATTTACATTCCTCATATTGCTTCATATGGTAGCACTGCATGATGTGTGTCCGCCTCTGGCAAGTTATCTTTTTTTTTTGCTTGCAGCCTTAAGTAGCACGCAAAAGCAAAGCCTTTGAGATTTGTAACTTGCCTACTTAAAAGACGTTTCTGGTAATTATAATAAATTTTAAAGCTATAACCCCTCTTTATAAGTAATTATTTACAAAAATGTGTATCTCAAGTGCATTTTTATTGAGCACAGTTTTAAATACCAATCTTAAAGGCCGTCATAGCATACTTTTAGTGTCGTAAACATTACTAAGACATTTTAAGAAGCCAGAGCATTAACCAGGCGGTGAAAGTAGTCTTAAAATTAAAATATAACTTTCACTTACTGTTTTACAATATAATAAGAAATGATTTTCTCACTGAGGCTACGCAAATAAGAAACTGCGGCCAACGTCTGACGTCACCGACGAGTGGTTTCCCTCGTCACGTGACACAAGCGTTTTGTGAGCGCATTTCCAAGGTAAACGCATTTGGCCGTGTTTTATTGTTCTAAGATAACCGAGCGATTCAGCGCTCGGTCTCGTCGTGTGTATAGTGTTGTTGCGCGTTTTTCGTGAGCCACAACATCGCGAAGTTTTGATGTGAATTTGCGTGAGGACCGCGTAAGCCGTTTGAAATTTTCTTTTCGTCGCATTTGTGCGTGCGCGTACGAGGCCTAGTACCTAAGCCTAACGTTGTGTCGAGCGGCTCGCCTTGCTTTACCGAGGCCCCCGCACAACCTCGGCTTCTGCCGTCATTGCGGTACCTCCGGCTGTTATGAAACGAACCGAAATGGATGCCGTATTATAAAACTCGAGTGCCTTCCGAAATGAATTGTTTTTTGTCCGAGGCGTCCCGGTGAGAGTGCCGCTTCGGAGAGCCTTTTCTTTCTCCGCTGCCGTTTAAAACCCGATCCCCTCCATCCAGTGAAAGTTGAAGCGCGACTACATTTGGCCCGTGTTTTCTTTTTGCAACCGACTGCCATCGGCGGAGGCTTCTGCGAGATCATCCGCGAATTTCCTCTGCATTTTGCGATCATCGTCTCAGGTTCGTGGTTCTCCAGAAGACGACGTAGTTGCTGCGCTAGCGCGCGGCGACCGGTCCGTGCCAAGTGCGCCGTATCTGTAGCACGCGCGTCCGTTGTTCTCGTCGACCCGGGTGCTGGTTGGAGGGTTCCCGTACGTTGTGCTTGGTAAACGCATCGCGATAATTTGTTGTTGCTGCCGCACTTCCGCCATTTGGTTCCGATCTTTCTAAAAAAAAAATTCTTTTTTTCTCTTTCCGCAGCTTTTGTACATAACATTTTGTACATACGGTATTCAAGTGATGAGTTCGAGTAATACACAGAGGGCGGGGAAAAGCAGCCGGGATCGAGGGAACAAGTCGCCGTCAACGGCTACGACACAGTCGCCGAAGGCGGTCACTGCCACAGATGGGCATGCCAAGCCGCCCGACGGCTTCATTCCCAAAGTCCAGGTGAGTGTCCCTGCATGGCATCACGTTGCACCCGCCCGCTCGCATCGCCATTTCTTTAACACCCCCCCCCCCCCTTCTTTTTTTTTTTTTCTTCTCCCTAACTCGCTTTGTTCTTTCGCAATGCCGCCTCTTTGTTCGTTTCGCGGGTTCTGCGATTTTTGATCGCTGCTTAGAAGCCAGCGGTGTAGTCACTGCTGGCCGCGGTTGTGCCCACGACCTCACGGTTGCGATCGGGCGCGTCTCGCAGGAAGATGACACCAAAGAAGGGAAATATTACTATGTATATTTAGTACGTTTTTCATCTTGAACTTGTATAATGAACTTGTAGTTCGATATGACGTGTGCGTGATGGTTCAATGCTTCTTAAAGCAGGCGTAAATGTCCTTACCAGTAATCGCGCCAAGTAAGGGCACTTTTATTACGCATGCCACGTTGGACGTATTTCGCCATCCGTTTTGATGGACTGCCTTCACGTGTTCTCGGCAGCGCTAATGCGGTGATCTTGCGGTGTAACCTGTGCTTGAAATTACCTGTTTTTTGTCGGTTTGGCATAT
Organism: Hyalomma asiaticum; assembly: GCA_013339685.2. Lineage (NCBI taxonomy): Eukaryota > Metazoa > Arthropoda > Arachnida > Ixodida > Ixodidae > Hyalomma > Hyalomma asiaticum. Next base: position 60,961,908 of record CM023484.1, read on the forward strand.
TTTGTGCGCCACTAACTCAATGGAGTGCAATATGCCCCCAGCAAAAGTGTCATATTGTGACAAGTCCTATTGGATGTACCTTGAAAAGGCTAAAAAATTCCACTGCCAGAAGCACACCACCCAAGTCCTGTCAAAAGAAAATGGTATTGAAGTTCCTGACATTTCAAAGAGCCTGCCTTTAAAGGGTTGTGGTACTTCCTTTAGTAATTCCTAGGGTTTATGGCATGCCGTAGAAGGGCCTGGAAATTTTGGCCACCCGGGGTCCTTCAACGTGCACTGAAATCGTACGTGCAAGCTGCACACAGCCCTCCAGCATTTTTGCCTCCATTGCGATGCGGCTGCTGTGGCTGTGATAAAACCCCTGCATTTTGGGTCAACGAACACCATTACCAGTGCAGCAAAAAAGGAAAAAAAAGAACTTTCTTTCACCTTTTGCAGTGAACTAAATGAGTTGGGTGACATCTCTTTCTTGAACCTGCTGCTCAACACCTTTCTTGCCAGGAAAATGTAGAAGTAGCTTTCATTCCAGATGCATTGTGGCTGTTCTGAAACAACCCCCTGGCAGCTTGTAATAGAGCACACATGTTCATGTGTGCCTATTGTTTTATGATTGTTTTGCATTCTTTTCCGCACTGATGAACACCGTGAGCATGCCGAACAAGGAAATTGGAAGGACTACAGATATTTAGGTTTGGGTCAACAATGCTCAATTGAGTCTTAGGGCTTTATCAGAGAATAGTAAAAGTTTAAAGGGTAACTCCGGCGGTTTTTTCACCATGTTCTGATATCAATGTTTTCCAATTTTACTGACAGTCCTGTAACTGCCACGGTGTTTCAGTTTGCTCAGAAACGCACAAATAATTTTAAATAAGCAACCGAAAGTCGTCTTCAAACCGAAACTGAAACGGGTAGATGCTTCGTGGAGCGTGTGCGATGACGTCGCAACCTTCCCACCAACAGAAATAAAGAACTGGCTTGAAAGAAATGCCAGGGGCGAGGTCGTCCGACGATATATTGAGTTATGGCATTTCTGGTCTTGACAGCGACGATTTGAGAGCTGAAGTAGCGCTCTTTTGCCTTTGAAGGCCCGCTGGCTCGGGTAGGCAGCGTTGAGGTGATGACATCAAAAACACAGGGTGGCCCGCGTGAGAATCTGCTAAGAATTTTTAAAATTCATTTACAGGAAGACTAAATGACCTGCATCCACCTGACTTTGCACATTTTATTTCAGTACCAAGGAGAATGTATATTGAAAATTTTATTGAAATTAGTGGACACTGAAAAAATCGCTGGAGTTGCCCTTTAAAAGTTGGCTGTAATGTAGCACTTGAAAAAGAATGTCACGTGGTCAGTTACCCGAAGCTGAACAAAATGGTGTGTTTTCTCCGCGTGCAACCACTTTGTGCTTGGCAATTGCCCACATTGTTACCTGTGCACTTGCTGAAAGACGTTTAAATCGGGAACAGAGCATCAATCCATTGGCATCAACTTTAGTCAACAGCTACACTACTCCCATACAATGCCACCTGCCAGGGAGTTTTTGTCTTAATGCTGTGTGGCGGGTAACACTGAAAAGGTTCGAACCAAGTTATCATCATGTGACAGCACTCTGCTTGTCATTGGCAGTTGCATGTGTAACAGAATGATGAGAACCATCATTTTCTACTCCAAGCACAGATGCGCAACTATGCAGATTTCATGGCACGCATTTTGTAGTGACGCCAATGCCTTTCTGCCACACATAACTTGCAGATCCAGCTTGAGGCTGATATTTTTCATTAACTCTATGTAGCCATAGTAAGTCTCTGTATGCATAATGAAAGCTTACAGCTAGTGTGCTGTGAAGAGCCTCCTGGATGCTGAGGCAGCTTTATTCTGTGCAGCCAACTCCCGAACAGATCCGGCTGGCACAGATTATCAATGACCCAACGAAGCAGGATGATCCGGACATCAAGAACAAAGTCCAACAGGTGAGATATACTTTGCCTTTCTGACGGCATCGCACTCCATGGTGTTATGCAAGGGGACTGCATTGCTCTCTTTTGGGAGTGCAACAGGTTTGCTTCCTGTTGAACAGGTGCCAGCAGTAACTTAGCCGGCTTGGCATATGCGTTGAGCTGTGGGGATCTTTTCTTCGTTACAACTGTTGGCAATGTGCAGGCTATTCCTGTGGGACTGAAAATTCATGCACTGAAACCAAAGTGCAAGTGTACCATTTCAAGACTGCTTTGACAATTCTTTTTATTTGGCTTTATGTAATAAACTAACTTTTCATTTAAAGGTGTTCTGATTTCGTCATTAAGGGGAGACACTGGTCTCTTAAATTTTTTTACAAATTTTTGTTGTATGCAAATGAAATTTTTAGGCAAGGTATATTTTGGCTTCCCAAACACAGATATGCAAACAATTTTTTCTTACATGGAGTAGTTTTTTATGTATAAAATATATCGTATAAAATTAGTTTGCCCAATTTTACTGCTACTTTGCATTTGAATAGTAGGTCAGAACTGATATTCATATACTCTAGAACAATCACAGATCACAACATGACCATCACTGTAATTTTAGCTCTACTATTATAAAGGTTATTAACATCATTAGGAACCTCAGAATTTTTATCAGTTACATTGACAAAAATAAAAGTTTTTACTGAAAGATATCATAATTTACTAGTTTTATTGTGTACAGAAAGCCATAAGCTTTCTAATGCCACAAGAATGATTGAAATCTGACTACTACATCGAAAGATACCTTGGGCAATAGCACATGTCATGGGAGAAAAGCAACTTTTCATAAAACGAGAAGAGTGTCAGAACATGTTCTAGGTTTATTCTTAGCAATTAAGGGAGAGCGTTAGGGAAGAGTTTTGGGGGTGTGTATAAATCCTTGAGTTGGCCCTCAAGGCACTAGAATGTGAGCATGGCATCATTAGATATGTCTCATTTTAGCATTGACACAGCAAGAAATAAGGTCCTTTATATGCTTTTAAACTGACGTTTTGGCTGAAGTATGGCCTTAACAGATACAAAACTTGGCATATATGGAGAGTAATTTATGTAGATTCCAAAAATGCTATTTTCCAAAAATTCACTTTTTTTTTTTTTTTTTGATATATTTGGTCTAAAGACCCATGTCCCCCCCATACGAGGTGGGTTAACGTGATGGCTGTACTGTTCCCTGAATAAATATGAAGTATTTAACACAACTTCCCATATTGTGCAATGCTGCTCTGCACTCGGCTTCGGTCTTCCTTAAAGGGTCCCTGAAACGTTTTTTTGACATTGCGTCACTGATTAGGCAACACAATTGTGAAATCATTCACACCATAAATAAAGTGAAGCACCATGCGCTAAGGCAGCTGTGGGCTGATTTCTGTCGCCTTCCTCCTTACCACTGCTGTTCCTCCTCAACTCGATCTGCTGCGGAGTGCGCGCTAGCGACGACAGCGCCTCCCGCGTCAGCCGCTCTGCCGAGCCCTCCGTAGCGACATAGCGCCCAGATATCCTCACCGAGGTCGCCCGCCTCGGCAGTGCTAGCCTCTGTAATAGAGCGCCGGCGACTCGTGTGTACGCTGCCAGATGCCGCGACGATACCGTTGGCTGAAACGAAGGAGTACGTTGTAGAAGCACGTTGTTCGCAGCTAAGTTTTGAAAATTATGTGCACGTGACTGGTTCGGGGCCAATCAGCGGCCTCCCATTCGATCGGTCGATGGCGGGGGCGTTTAAAAACGCCTTTTGGCGAGCCGCTGAGATCTTTTGCGATGCACGTGTTGAAAACCTTATTGTAAATTCCACACATTACGCACAGCGCTGACATCTGCCCTCAAATGATCCTAATGACTCGCTTTACGGGATCACCATGTTTGCATAAAATCGTCAAAACCGTTTCAGGGTCCCTTTAAACAAGTGCTTGGGGGTTCCTTGTACATTTTGCTAAATTTGCCATATTTGCACGAATATGATGCAAATTTTTTTCTCACGATTTGTGCATTTGAAACATGCCCCGTGTTACATTCGGGCCCGTGCACATTTTGTTACATTTACAGTATATGCACGAATGTAATGTAAAATCTTTAGCTGCGATTTGTGCGTTCAAAACGTGCCTCGTTATTTTTGGGTTCGTGACGTGAATGTAGCACAAGCTTTTTTTTTTTCTTCAGTTAACTTCGTCCTTCGAACGTGCCTCATACTATTTTGTGGGTTCATGGCACGATATAGCCCATATTATGCACTCTACACTTGGAATGATCGTATGAAAGCACCGTGGTGCCGATGCCCATCCGGCACTGCGCTGTGCACATCGCTGTTGCTGTACATGCCACCAAGATATGCTGCAGCCGTTGTATTGTGTCACCAGTGCTGCATTTGAGAAACGGGTGATCCTTCTGTCCGAAGAGAAGGGAAATTTGAGTGTGACATGTCATCTTGGACGAAGCGAGTCAACCGTACAAGGCTGGAGGAACTGCCGTGATCTGATTTTTCAAGTTGCACCGACTCGTAAAGCATTTTGTGCACCCAAGAATGGCTGCTAGCTGAAACTCAAGGAACAGATGGCAGAATTAGTGCTGCCGCTCCACCAATATGGACGACGACATGGTTTTTGCCAACAGCAACAAGGGCACAAGTAATGGATGACGAATGATCGGGCATGCACATATTTTCTATTATTTTCCGCTGGCTGAAAGAATAAATGAAGCCCTGTGGCCAGGCACCTTTTTGATTGCTGTTTCCGCATGCGTTACTTAGCATTGTAATCTTGATATACATTTATTCCTTTTACGCGGAGACCAGAAGTACCCCTCTAGTGTTAATTTGAGGTCGCATTATTTACATGCAAATGCGGCACTGTGTGTGTGTGTGTTCTTATGGCACAGTGTACAGCTATTACTGCCATCTTCTGAAGTAGTGTGAGCAACTTGTTCAGAGTGCTTATTGTTTTTACAAGTTCTGCCTTCTGTTTCAGCCATGCAATTCGTGAGGCCCTTTCCTACACCACAGATGCTGCCATGGTCCGTATTGGACACATGTGCATCACGATTCTTTCTTTTGCAGGTGATGGAGGTGACAGGCCAGTCCAGTGATGCAGTCGTGATAGCACTGCATGACTGCGACAATGACCCCACACGAGCCATCACCATGCTGATTGAAGGCAACAAGCAGGAGGTCAGTGGCTGTTTGTTAGGCGCCAGCTGTAGTGTTATGCCAGTGTCTGGTGTCGTTATCGTTGCTAGTGTGTTGTAATGTTCCCTCTCTGAATGAGACGATTGGCTAGTTTTATAGTGCATGTGTTTGTGTGTTTTAAGATACGCTTAGAAGACGAACGTATTCTTATAGTAATTGCACTTTGCAATCATCTTGTGGGGCTAACTTTCTGAGAAAGAATTTGAACTGCGAACAGGTTTCAGGCTGGAATTCTCATGATTGGTAAGATGGCCTTAAGAAACTGAAGAAGGCCCATCTTTATTTAAAGCACATAATTCACTTGCCCTTGCATGAATTGTTCCGTGGAAAATCAAACATCTATAGAGGGATTGTTAAAATCTCATAGACACTGCCCATTTCACATCTGCAACACCTGTATGCTCGTGGTGGGATTAAAAAAAAAATGTTGACCAGGAGTAATTAAGATTGGCGGGCATGCTCAGAAATTTCTTTGTGAAATATTTAGTTTGGCTCTATCTCAAGTAAATTACATTGTTACATTAGTACATTGTTACATTATAAGAGTCCACAGGTTGAAAGCCTAGCATTGTTACAAAACATGCCAGGAAGCTGAAAGTGGTTTCGATCAATGTTCAAGAGAACAAACACTACAGGGTATTACACTGTAAAGAATTGGCTATCCCTTCTCTGTTTTCTTTACTGAGAACATAAGCATCACCTTCACTTATAGGAACAAAAGTCTCTTGTACATAAATCAGCATGTAGAAAAAGAACTAGACTCTAAACGAGCTTTAAAAAAAAGGGAAAACTGGCATACCCTGAAGATTTCAGGGGTCAGAAGAGAGCAAACCTGATCAAAATTGTTCAAGTCATTCCCGTGCTTTTCTCTCCACGAACAACACTGTGCGGCTAAAACATGCTTCTGGGAATAGGGTTCCCGAAAGTTTCTGTTGCAGTTCACATCCCTCAAAATGCCCTAGCACAGTAGTCTTTGGTATCCATGTCTGCAGATGACCTTTTGGGTCTCTACTCCTACATTTCGCTAATGTGAGATTTCTTGGCCCGCAAACCATCCCGTCTTTCAGCCTTCTAGAGTGTTCAGGCGAAGGGGAATGTGGCTTTTGGTACAAACTTTATTTCTTCTTGAATGTTGATGAAAATTGGCACAAAACTTAATCGCTCTCCATTGCTTTCATGAAATCTTGAAAGTGATCTTAAGACATCTTGCTGGACAAAATTTTGTCCCCCACATACCCCCTCCCCCCATCGCCCAGTCACGGAAACTGTACATTGCAAGTCTTACATTGTATCAGAACATTCATAAACGCTTGCAGTGATATCAAACACAACCTAAAGGGCGCCTAATTTTCGTCACCAGCACTTGATAATGACACTGCATTTGTCTGCGAAGCGTCCACAGGTACGAGAAGTTGGCACTCGAGTGGCGTCATTCAATGCTGATTGTGCAAAATGTCTTGCTATCGTATCGAGAAGTCGGTGCATGCTGTTCCTCGGTTTTGCAGTTTGACTACTCATTGCGTGAAATGCTGAACACACAACGTATTCAATGAGCTGTTCTGTGCAGCCACAGTATGGCATGCCTGGCTGCTGCATCTGCAGCCGAAGCACTGTTATACCTAGCCGCGGCTATTATCAGTAGACGCGTGATGTCCAAGGCTGCGGTGCTTTTGTCTTATAAGTGCGTGATACTTGGTTGCAAGCCCAAGCAGTAGCTATGTGATGGTCTTTTCCACCCTCTGACGCTTGCGATGAAGAGCATGTTAGTGTGTCAGACTCACGAGACAATGCACTGTGTATGCCAGTCCGAGACCCACTTTTGCCATGTTCACTACTAGTACGTCACGCTGGTCATTGTCTAATGATGCATGCGACTGCCAAACTTGTGCGCAGGTTTCATTCTAAATGATCGTCGATCTGTGAGCACAGAGCAGACTCGAACACCCAACTAGGTAGCACTGTTCCTAACAGCCATAACCTTGCACAGGAACAGACGATGTTCGCTCCATGTCCATGCGTAGCACCAATGGCAAAGCTCACTTGGGCAATATGGCGGACCTGGCCAATCAGAAGCTTCCAACGACCTTCAAACACTTACGTTTTGTGCTTCCTTGCTCACCGCCATGTTGGTGTAATTTGAAAGATCGCCCATTTATCATTAATTTTCACATGCCAGTTGTGCTCTCCATTCATCAGTATCATAAAGGCGCGTGACGAAACTGACTTGATTAGTTGAGAGCATTGTTTGCAGCGTGCACAGCGTATCTAGCCTGAAGCGGGCACCATCTTCTCTTGTCTACTGATGCAAACTGTGTCAGCGTGAAAGTCTGTGTCCCAACACAAGTATGGCAAGGAAAGAAACAAGTAGCCGATACCTGAACATCAGAACAATTGCTGAGAGATCGACTGAAGAATGCAAACTAAAGATGCAAAGGTGCAGGCTGTTGAGTGATGCTGCCAGTTGTGACCTACCCTCTGGGATTAGGCTTAACAGGCCTTTCGATGAGTGCCTCTGATGTCTCTGTGTTCATCACTATGCTGTTACCTTGGCACCTTCGGATATCAGTGAAAGTAAGAACATAGCTCATGCCGAAGTTTTCAAGCTTACATTGATAGCAGCACAACGAAAGTCATACTTGTTGGCCATGAGTGATGCTGGTGCAGTCTTGCTCGATGAGACCAGCTTAATCGGCGAATAGCATGGCAGGAGGCAAGAAGTCGTTGAAACAGGTGTCATCTTCAGTGGTTGCAGGTCACATCAGCTGTTTCAATTGGCAGTTCGGTTGCATAAACCCGCTCTGCCGGAAGTAGCTTGTGATGACAGCAGCAGGTGTTTTGGCCTATTCATGTGCCAGAATACTCAAAGTGATGAGTGCAAGTTCATACTTATGCTCCTCAGTGCTAGCAAGGAGTGCAAGACCATGCGACGCTACGTCAAATTAACCTATGTGCGCTAAAATTTTGCCGAATTAATGAGGGTTTCATTCCATGGACTCCTGTATGTAATTGTAGGGACCGAAAGTGCAGGTTGAATTAAGATTTTAGTAATCAATGGGGGTTGAATCAATGAGCTTTCAATTCATTCAGTGGGCATTTATATTTGACATAATTACATAATAAAAAATCTGCTTGCAACATTGTGACCCTTCGGCTTTTCAGAGTCTATAAACATGCTCATCACAAATTTCTTATGACTGATTATTTTTATAATTGCTCTGATGCACAATGACAATATATAATTTTCTAAGGAAGTACTTGTGCTATCAAAAAGGGTGAGTGCATTTTTTGAACTTGCTAAAAGAGATGAACAATTGGGGCAAGTTGAATTTTGGTGTGGTGTCCATCTTCAATGTGCGTAGCATCAACACTCTGCAAAAATTCACTGTGCCCTAAAAAGAATGGGTAATTTAGTTGATACAGGCAATAAGAAGGAGGTGAATGTAACATACTTTACCTGTTTCATTGGGGCCACACAGTATTCATCTGTATCTTGTCACATGATTGTGGACATTGGACCCAGGGTCCAAATTGTTATCAAACTCTTCATTGGGTGAATCTGTGGCCAGCGAAGCTGCAAATCAAGCTGCAAATCGGACCACAAACAATAGCGGCAAACACAATTGTTGGTCATCAAAGAAAACTGATCAGCAGTGAATTGCATCAACTTTACACATGCATCACAGTGCGTACTATTATCACTGATGCTCGCTTCTGATCTCGAACATGCTCCAACACACGTTTAGCATGGAAAGCTCGTAAAAGACTGCATCACTCGCAAAGCAGCATAAAGGTCAAGCATAGCCTGTGCCTAGCGATAGTGCATGAGACAAGACTGTGACAAAGGTGGTGTCCACTAAAGAATGGAAGGGTAGTGCGTGGTGTCAATATCTCAAGTGTGTTGCCACATATTGACTGAACTGAGACACTTGTGAGACCAGTATGGGCCTTTCTGTTCTGCTCGGGAATGCGAGTTGTTGCATGAGAAGTTTCTTTTCCTTTGCAGGGCGAGTGGGAGACTCGGGGCAAGAAGAAGAAGCCTGTCAAGGAAGGCAACCAACAGCAGCAGCAGCAACAACAGCAGAAAGGGGACCAAGGCGGCCCCGCGAGCAGCAACAAGGAGAACCGTGGGGGGCCTCGCGGGGAGGGCGGCCCCCCACGCAACTTGCCCCGAGGGTCTGGTGGAGGCCGAGGAGGAGGTCGCGGAGGCAGCTGTGAGTGGTGCAACTTCACCTATTCCAAACATGTTTGCCCAGAAAGCTTCTATTTGCATCATACTGGCTTCTCTAGAGCTGTGACATACAATTAAACCTTGACAAAATGCCCCACCACGGCGGTCGAGTAATTATGGCACTGTGGTGCTGATCCGAAGGGTGCGAGATTGAGTCCCGGCTGTGGCGGCTGCATTTCTATGGAGGTGAAATGTTGAGGCTCGTGTGCTGTGCGATGTCAATGCACATTAAAGAAACCTGGGTGGTCAAAATTTTCTGAGCTCTCCACTATGGTGTCTCTCATATCAGATCATAGTTTTGGGATCTAGAACCCCATGATTCAATCATCATGTCAAACCTCAATAAAACAAGGTCTGTAAAATCTGTTTGCACCAATGCATCGACCACTGCTTCCTTGCTGAGGGACCTTAAAATGCACATAAAATACAGTAAAACCTTGTTGTAACGAAGTTGAAGGGGGGCTGTAATTACTTTGTTATAACCATTAGTTTGTTACAGCCAATATCCATTTCATTTATAGGAATTTCAAGGGGAATGGGATTGCTTCGTTCTATCCAGTAGTTTGTTATATCCGGGTTTTTGTTATAACAAGGTTCTACTGTAGTCTTTTTTTTCAGACGTTTGATAATTTGGACTTTTCTGCATTTCCTGTGAAGTCAGAATTATCGGTCATTGACTGTAATAATATTTTCTGGGCACATTAACGACCAAAAAACAAGAAGTGTAAAAACTTTTTTTGTGTGTGTGTGTGTGCGTGTGTGTGTGTGTTTGTGTTGGCGATTGCGAACGTTGGAACTGGGAAATATTCAGAAATGGGGAGCGCATCGACTGGGTTCTGTTATATTTGCATAGGCCTACTGTCCATTAAATGTGGCAACCTGTTACTCAGCAGTGTTTGTGCACCTTTCAAGCCTCTGTGTTTTTGGGTCCATGTTTCAGGGAAAAATAAGGAAATCGAAAAGAACGAGCGAAACCTGGAAGACGGACGTACTGGCGAGCGGACTGGTGACATGCGGCCGCGGGGAGGCAGCCGTGAGTGGTTTCATCACCATCTTGGGCCTCTCTGTTTGCACACGAGGAGGAGACGACTGTGGTTTCCTCTCGATCAATTTTTTTTTTTTTTAATGCGTGCATGCATCTTATGCATTCAACAGGAAAGACTCTAAATACAGCAAAAGCTCTTTAATTCAGATCTCGCGAAGTCAGAAAAAATGTCCAAATCATCAAGAGCACCAAAAGAATAGCCAAAATGTATGCTACATCAATGCTCCTTAATGAATAAATGAATCCTGTTGTTAGCTGCATAAGAGCTGTCTAAAAGACGCTATTCTCATTTTCTGACTTTCATCTTGTAGTGCCCGTGACGAAAGACCCCAATGTCCTAATTCAGCAGAAAAGTTGTTCACTCCCTCCCTTCCTCGGCTGCCGCTACTAACACTACCGCCACGCGCACATGGTGCAAATGTTTTTTTCCATTGAACTGGTCGGCAACATATTATTTATTGCGACTGTTGCCGGCCACTTTGATGCCAGCGTACGAACCGCGACACAGAATCGGTCTTCCTTGGTACAGCTTCCATAACGTGATGATTGAGATTCGTCACATTGCACCAAGTAAATACATAACTTCTGCTGCAGACATAGCCATGGTTGATAGCGGTACCATCATTATTAGCATTCACGCAGCTCCAAAGACATGTGGCCGACATGGAGAGTCAAAACGAAACTACCAAGTGCCGAATCCGTGGCGTACACGGTGGCACACGCAACTGTTGTCGCTGGCGACATGGACATGCATAGTGTGCACCCATTCTCAGAGGCATGCATGCTGTCTGAGGACACAGTTAAAACTTCTGAATGCCACATCAGCTGTTGGTGAAAACAGTGGTGGCGCGATTATGGACAGATTCCACACAGCCCTCAAGGTACATGTACCCTATGAGCGCCGAGTCAAAAACACTACTTGCCATGGATGCTGCGAAAGAAACCTAGCTCACTGTTGCATAGTCGTGGATGGTGAGTACACACTTTCGAAGGCATCCGGCAAGCACAAAAGTGCTGTGTGCTGCAGCTGCCACAGAAAAAACTGTGATTGACAGCTGTCAACGCGATCGCAGATAGCCTTCAAGCAGTTCACATGTGCAGAGCGAAAACGAAACCAGTCTCTCCTAGCTGCCGCTGGTAAACCCTTTGTCGCTAACGATACAATCGTGGATAGTGCTACGCTCTTCTGAAAACACATAGCCTACTCTGTCAAATGAAGCGGTAGATGCAAATTTCATAAAATGTGCGAGCCTTTTTCATTTCCACACAGTTAACACTGATGATGGAGATTCGGACTGAGCCACCTTGTTTTGGTTAGATGCTCGCACCGCGAATTGGCAGCAACTTGAAATTGACATGTCACCGCATGGCCAAATGAACTGGGGTGCTGGTGTATATAGCCTGATCACCGAGCATTTGGTGCCATTTTACATAGTGCACATGCTTGCCGGTACCGAAGAACAAGTCTGATTTATTGAACTAGCGATGGTTGGATTAACGCGCTTTTATTGTATATGGGATATACCCCTTTAATGCTTAAACACAGGTCTTGGAACGGTTTCCTGAGATAATAATGGGCGGCAGCTCACCGGTTTCCCACAATGTGGGAACATAATTTATTGTGCTTGAAGAAAAGCCCAAGATTTGCCACGAAGCCGTTCGCAACAGCCTAGTATATCAGAGGTTTTGTGTGGCCAACTAGCTCTTTGACATTGCGGTCGCACAATTGCAGAATTGCCCTTGCTCTGCATAATACGTTTTGTGCTACAGCAATCGGTGCCCCTGTTGCCGTGCTCCATACATTCAGGGCGTGGTGGCCGGGGCGGCCGAGGTGGCGGTGTTGGAGGGGGCCGTGGTAGCCGCACGTTCCAGAACCGAGGCCTGGGCAGCCACGACGGTTTCCCCCAGTCTATGGACACATGGACCAACAGCACATCTTCCGGGGGACAGCGAGCGCCCAGGGGAGGCCAGCAGCAACAGCAGCAGCAGGACACCATGCCAGTTGGTGGGTGTAGTTTGGTTATCCAGATTTGGCGCACTTGTGTGAGCAAATTCTGTCAGGAGAGAGACTTCGCAGAAGTTCGTTCTCTCTCTCTCTCTTTTTCTCTCTGTGTGCAAGGTTGCAGAATAAATTACCATCTGCAGCCACACTTTGGCTGGTTTGAAACGCTGTTGTGAAGTTTGATTGCCAGGAAACCAAAGCAGTCCCACCACGGTGGTTTAGTGGTAATCACACTTGGCTGCTGATCCAAAGGTCGCGGGATCGAGCCCCAGCAGCAGCGGCTGCATTTCGATGGAGGCGACATGTTGAAGCGTGTATGCTGTGCGATGTCAGTGGACGTTAAAGAACCCCGGGTGGTCGAAATTTCGGAGATCTCCACTACGGCGTCTCTGATAATCGGAGTTGGTTTTGGGATGTTAAACCCAAAGATCAATCAAGGAAACGAAAGCACCAAAGAAAGTGAATCTGGAGACATTTGCTGTAGCATGCCTTGTAGCCCACCTAGGCAGCTTTGTGGCATGAAATCACTAAACAAGTGGCTGGTCTTCTAAATTGGATATTTAAAAAATAAAAGAAAAAGGCATTTGAAAGTCGTGCTCATTATAAGAATGAGTCAAATTACAGTGGGAAGCCTCTTAAAATAATACTGCAGTGCCATGTAAATGATTCTTATAACCAATAATTGTTATAATCTGGTTGCACGAAAAGAAGCTAAATAAGGGGCTTGAGAGCTGTCCTGTGTGCGTTTGGGTTGTGGACGGGGGAGAAAGGAATAGCTAAAAGCCCCTTTGGACACTGTGGGTGCTTCACAGCATGGCAATGGAAAAACCATGGCTAAAGATAACTCCCTGCTGTCCCCCCACCTCTCTCTTTTCCTGCTGCTGTGCTATGCGAGACCTTTCTGGGAAATTAGTTGAAGTTCCTAAGGGCCATCTTTGGAGCCACTGTCCTTTGTTGCTTTTTTTTTTTTTTCAAAGTGGGGCCCATGTTTGGGAGGGTGAAAGATTGGAAGAGGGACAGAGAGACCCTGCAAGAAAAGCTCGTTTCATTGTATGGCAGTGTGGCAGCCTTTTTTGGCAGTGTGGCAGCCTTTTTGTTTTCAAAGATTTCACATTTCATTACTAGGCGGCACCAATGCAGGGCACACCCAGCAGCCAGACTTCATTGTTATAACCAGTAATAGCACATGGGGTATTGTAGATGATGGTTAGTTCTCCATAGAAAACTCGCAAAAGTCTCTCTCTCTTTCGCAACAAGTTGCTGTGCTTTTACATTAGGAGAGGATGCTCACTTGAGCAGTTCAACTTGTGCCAGCCATTGCCTTTAAAAGAATTTAATTTGTTTCGTGATTTGGCCGTTGCTCAAATGTGAAACATACACCTGACTACCTATTTTTGTGCACAGGCAACTGGAATGACCTGGCGGCCAGTGAAGATTGGAGTGAGGAGGATTGGACAGGGCAGCTGGAGACGAAGGTGTTCACAGCAAGTGGGGCGGCTGCAATACCTCCTCCAGCACCAGACACAGCGAGCATCATACAGCTGTTGAAGGAGTCCCCGCACGAGTCTCTCAGTGTTGCCCAGTACAACCAGCAAGCCACCGAATCAATCAAGGCCGCTGTTGGGGTGAGTTTTCTAGTTATCTTGGTGTGTGGCAGTGCGTGTACATCCGTATTTGCTCTATTGTAGTGCAAGGAGCGACTTGCATCAAACAAAAAAAAAAAGAAAAGAGAAAAACACAGAAGTGACATGAGGAAGAATCTTTTGTTGCACCTAGCAAACGGGGAGTTTGTAAAGCACGCTTCTGATGTGCTGATGCTGCTCACAGATATGGTCATAGTCTTATCAACGTACACATTCTGCCGGTGTTGCCAATATACACTGATGGTGCAATGATGAAAGGTGCAAATTAGTTCAAAAGTGCTGAAATTTTGGTAACATTCCTTAGAAGTATCGTAAGAAATTCTGTTGGGTGGGAGGTTGCCCAACCAAAGGAAAAACCCATTCCTCTGATCAAACCCGCGTGCCCACCATTGTGATGCTTTGAACTTTGTTCATGGGATGCCCATTTGTTGAGCAACACCACTCGCTGTGAGGTGTAAGCACAACCTCCCCTTGAGGGGAGGTTGTGCTTTCTGTGATGTCAGCAACACGCTGCTCCAATTCAAAGTGATGCCTATCGCAAGGCTCTATGCAGCCTTTGTGGCCACGCTCACACGTGCAGAGGTACTCCCACTAAATTGAGCAAACTTATTGTAGTTGAGTAAATGCTGTAGATCAGTTTATAGTGACTGATAAATTTCCTTGTGGCAGTTCTATTGCTCATATTGTGATTGTAAGTTCATTCTTGAATTCCACACCAGAACCCCAGCAGCTGGTGTCATGGCACTTTTCTCCTCATGCTAGTCACATTGGCCTATACAATTTTCCTGAAACTTATGTCTTATGTCTGTTATAAATTGCCAAACCATAAATTTTTAGAAAAAAAAAAAAGCAGGCATTTTAGACATGTTTCTTAACAGTGTTTTTATTTTGGCACCAGTTAATTGCCAACGTCTTGGGCCTGTTTTGAAGCTGCTTTCTTTCTTCACATTTTGTGGTGTTTCAAGATGTCGATGTTCTGACAATAGGGCCACTGGCGCCGCTTCTCCGAAGGATGCTTTTAAAAGGGCAATAGGCCAGAGTGTACGAGTGCATCCTTGGTCCCTTTCGCCCGGACAAGTGAGGTGGCCGTGGTATTTTTTATTATTATCTTGCTTTTGCCACTATTGTCCATGCTCCAGAGCGATTCTCTTTTTTCAATGCCTTGCTGGTGGCGACAGCTGTTTTAAGCATTTTTCGAGTTGGCTCAGTCACACTGCCGACTCGATGGCAGAGTTGGCATGCGGTAGTTACTAAACTTTTGCACTCCCTCCAAGGGGTTTGTCATAACTCGGATGCCGGCACCTCTCCAAACTTCACTGTGACTTTCGTTCTCCTGAGCATTGCAAGCTGAATGACTGGCTAGTTTTCCGAGGGGAGTACCGGCAGCTGAAATTGACACCCTATAGTCTTGGTGATTAGTACGCATTGGGACTGTTGACTTGGTTGGCCCTTGGAATTTCCCGCTTTTAGCATTTTATTGTGTCGCGCCTTGTCTTGGTGTAGCAGTAGTGGCTCTCTCAAGGCTTGCAGAGTGCGTACAGCCTCCGTAGTGCTTGTTGAAGCAGAAGTATCGTGAAAGTAGGCACATAAAGGTCATGCTTGCATCCTGTTTTTATGTCAGTAGTGGAATAGTGACACCTGAAGTGTACCTGTGTGCAGTCTTGTTCCAAAAATTTATTTTAGTGAGAAGTTGCCCGAGGAAAACATTAAGGCTGCCTCTGGTAAAACTGAAACCAATACCTCATCGTGAAAATGGTGATGGCCATCATCCGTCCTTCTTGCATTTGAAGTTTTCCCTTTGTTTCACTTCTGTTTCGCGGCGGGCGTAGTCTGTCATTGTCGTTTTCCCTCTCTATATTTGGTGTTTTTCATTTATGTGCTGCCTGCTTGTTTTCGGCAATCTACGTAGGAGCATGTAGTCAACGTGGAATAATACGCAAACCTCTCTGTTCGTTGTTAGGTTGGCTCAGCGGCCAATTCCGTGAGCAACAGCAGCTACCCTGTGGCTCAGGTGGTGTCCTCTTCAGACTCTTCTGTCACGACTTCCAAGCCGGTTCCTGCACCCCAGAGGACAAAGACAGCACGGGTGCGGGTGCCACCTCCTTCGAAGGTCAGTAACAGTGTGTATGAGATGCATGGTTTGAGGGGGGAGGCTATCATGGGACATAAACTTTTTTGTTTATTGAGATATCTTAATGAAATTATCAGGATAGGCTCACAACAAATGCATTTGAAGAGCCACAAAGTTTCATGCAGTCATGTTGGCTAGTCCCCAAGTTACAGCCACGTAGCCAGAAAGTCTGTATGGGTTCATTGGTTGGGGCCTGGAGAATATGGAAGATGAGCTAGCACCGTAAAATTCACTATAATGATTCCTGGATAAGTACCCTAAAGCAACGCAGAGGCTTCTTTCTTTTTTTAAATTTTTTTGAGCAGAGCATTGAATTTAGTGTTGCTCATTAGGCTTTTATCAATGAAATCTTAATTATAACAAATTACAGACACAATATACTGAAAAAACGGGCTTGTTTTGCCCAGAGAAAATTATTCAGGTACAAAATAAAAGAATTCTGTTAGAAATCGAATCAACAGTTTCAGATATCTCTGGACTATATCTGGTTTTCGGTCTAAATTGATTCTGCAGTGTAACTAAACGCATTTTTAGACTGCTTTCCTTTGCCGGCCTTCTTGGTTTTGTTTCCTGGCTTTTTCCATAAACGGTTTGAAGTCGCTGACACTAAATCGAGGTGCTAAACTCACTTTGCAACGCACGTCAAAAAACAAGCACAAAACACGCGAGCGTTAGCAACATCACTACCAATAAATAGAAGCTACTTCGCTAGGAGACGCGTCGTCATAATCGTCGTTGGTAATGCGCTTCGCCGTGGGGTCAAACTATACCAAAGGGTTCAACGCATGGAACAGCCGAACGCATGCACTGTCTTGGGCTTGCCAACCGGCATGTTCGGCCGCACGACGATTGTGCAGAGACATGATGCTTATGGCGTAGAAGGCACGACGACGGATGTTAAATGCGATAGAGGCTTAGAAAGTGCCGCGAGCGATAATGAAAAGCGCAGCGAGCGAAGACAGCAATGAAGCGAGAAGAGAGCGTGAGGCCTAGCTGAAGCAGACGACGCACGGAGGAGCAACCGCTGCGTCATTGCGTGCAGCAGCCAATAGCGGCCACACGTTTCCAAACTCCCTGGAGTAGCGTGCACTTTGCCCAATCACAGCTTTGCATCCGAAGGCAGGAAACAAACGCTCCCTTGAGGCCCTCAATCATGCGCTAATTGTGCTTGAGCCATGCCACCGCCGCTCCCGCTGGCGGCGGTGGGAAAAGGCACAGGAATTCACAAGCAAAAGAAAACTAAAGTGGCTCTAGTCGGTTGAACGGCGCTTGGTGGAAGTTGGCCCATGTCAGCACGTGTTATGGGCAGCGGAGCCGCTGCCGCTGGTTGTTATATTTTGATGTGACACTGTTTTAGGATGAATTAGGCGCTGAAAATTACAGGAGAGGTAGTTCATGGCACGTATTGCACAAATATGCAGTTTTCCAAAAAGAGAGCGTTTCTCAATTTTTCGTCTTTCAAAGCGGCATCCCCCCTTAGGAGTCTGGAAATAGATGGTGCAGTTGAGTAGCTCTAGACCGCAACTTTTGATGGTTAGTTCCACTAATAGCAAAAAAAACTAGTGGTGGTGATTACATAAAACAGACATTCATAAAACCAAACACCATGCTCGCGTAATGAACGCACTCGCATATTAAACGCACCGTTAACTTTGAACCCCTGCAGTCCCGCTTTACTTGATCCGCGGTGTCTTGAAGACGTTCAGCGCGCCGATTCATAAGTCCTACATCCCGATAAAACTGCTGCACTTTGCAGGGCATAGCCACGTGCAAGCGGCGGTAACATCATTTACTGACGATGCTTCATTCCTCCGTGCTATTGCAGCTCCCTCACGCCCGCTGCCGCTTGGTGCCATGCGTGCTGCGCAGGGTGGCGCAGCTAAGCCTAAGCATTGTCGGGGCATGGTCACGTGATTGCCGCAATGCAATCTCGGACGTCAAGCTGCGCGCACGACTGAGAGGCTCGGGCTCAACACCGATATGAGGGAGAAATGCGATGATGCGCCATTTTGCGTGTGGTGATGGGAAAAATCTATTTTACTTTTATGGCCACCCTCAAACGCTATCGAAAGCTTGTGTGGCTGGGCGTCTCTGAGATTGCATCGGTGACGTAGCAACTTTGGTTGGCTGCAAGACGGCCAAGCCAGCGCAGCATCATCAACCTACGCATCGTGTGTGTCATGGTGTCGTTACGCGGTGGACCGGCAGCGACATAGAAACTACAGAAACTATGCGTGCCAAAGAGCGCCGCGCTGCTACCGTATTTACTCGCGTAATGATCGCACCCCTAAATTTTGTCGTCAAAATTCTATTTTCTTTTTCCCCCGCGTAATGATCGCACCCGGAACTTGCCGCAGCGATATGTCGTGTGCCAAGTCTAGCTGACAATCATCATGTTTACCATCTGTCGAACATTACGTAAATAACTCTTCAAGACTCACCAAGTGAACTGCACGCACCAAGCAGATGCCTAATTTTTGCCCACCCTTGGCGGAAACGTGCCGTATTAGGATAGCAGCAGAGTCCTTCAATGTTTTCTGGTCACGAAACTCCGCCGTCACTCTATGGGAGAGCTTCATACGCTGCCCAAAACTGCCGCGACGCGGCGCCACTGCGCCACAGAGGGCATCGTTCGGGCTGCTCGCGTACTGAAACGCGTGCGCACAGCGAGACAAGCTGGTGGATAAGGTGTGTGTATGTGTTCGAGTTAGCTAAAATGTTGGAAGACAACGATGCCCAACACGTGTTGCGTGCCGGGGTGCCGTTCCGGCTACAAAGGAACGACCGAAAAGGTGTCGTTGTTTTCTTTACCATCGGACAAGGAGCAGCGCGAGAAATGGAAGCGGGCCATACCGAGGCAGGAAAGTGGCGACTTCAACTTTCAGTCGAAATATACACGTATGTGTGCAAACCATTTCGACACTTCGGACATTGTCACTTCTTTCTGACATTGATGACAATATCAGCATCGATGACTGGAATATATTAGCCCCTCGTAAATAGTTGCGCATTAAAAGAACCAAAATAACTTCTGTTGTCGCGTTTTTGTCGAAAGCACGAGCGGCGTAAGTTACTGGTTTACTGTCTCTTCTATATGAGACTGCTTATAAAACAATGGCCTAATTACAATACACTGTCAAATGTGTTGGACCTTACTCTTCACGTTCAAACTAAATGCCGCACCGATTTATTTGCGGTGTTTCACGTCCCAAAACCAGCTGTGATTATGAGAGACACCCCGTAGCGGAGGGCTCCGGGGTAATTTTGACCACCTGGGGTCCTTTAACGTGCACCTAACAACAAGTACATGGGCTTCACCATTTCACTTCAGTCAAAATGCTAGCCGCCGGGGCCGCGATTAGATCCCGCGACTTTCAGATCTGCGGCCAAGTGCCATAACCACTAGACCACCGTGGCGGGACAAACCGCCGCACCGAAGACTGCTATGAGGTTCGTACTACATATATTGTACCCAAGGTTCGTACTGGAATGTAATCGATCTGTCGAGAAATCTGAAGCGCACGGAACAGCTGTTTCCCTTTTTTTTTTTTCGTCATGAAAAGAAGGCATTCTACGGAAGCAGTTCTTTCAGTAATGGCTTAATTGTTTGTGTGTTCAGTCGAATAAAATACCACCAGGAGTCTGATACTGTTCACAGTTTAATGGAAATTAAGCAGCCGTGCTGTGCGAACCATCTGGCCTTATGCGAAACTTGGCGCAGTCGAGAGGTTTCGCCCACTTGCGGGCGAATGGACGTGTATCAACTCGCATGTTCGCCTCTTTACAAGTGGCACAGCAGGCGCATTATTGCGAATGTACAGTGTTCGATTTCAGGCAAATTTTGAAAAGCTGGACCAGTTGCAGTGTTGAGACGAACGAGCGGCGCTCTCCGGGCCACGGCGGCTACATTTCGACGAGGCGAAACGCAATTGAACAGGCGTGTACTTTGATTTACATGCGTATAAAAAGGACCCCAGGTATAAAAAATTAATCAAGAGTCCCTCACTATGACGTGTCTCAATATCATATCGTGGTTCTGGCGCGGCAAACCCCGAATTTTTGTGTCATTTTCGACTGCGATCGTCGCGAGCTGCATGTCCAGAGCTGTTTCTTTTCCCCCGGGTGCTCATCTCAAGGCACACGGCACGCTCACGCAGCTACCGACGCACGCTGAATGTTCGAAGTAAATGAGGGAAAGTGAAACGATTGTTGCGGGAGTTTATAAAGCTTGGAAATCGAGCCAGACCAACACACTACTGCAGCGGTAGCGGGCAGCAGCATGCCCTCACGTGCACAGCTGCGCCCCTAGCGGCGAGTGCTGGCTCCATATGAAGCTGAGGCCGCAGTTTCGTGACCAGAAAAGCATTGAAGGACTCTGATAGCAGTAAAGACAAATGCCGTAGTTTTCACCACACCAACAGCTTCAAGAAGACGGGCATATCTAACGCGCTCGACGGAACGGAAGATAACCTTCTGTGGGACTGCGATGGCACTGCCGGTTCCGACAGGGAATCGAGCGGTGACGACACTGACGCCAGTGACGCTTCAGACTGAATGAAAGTTAGGGGGTCAGTGAATGAAAAAATTAAAGGGCAATATGCAGTGCATGTAGTTCTTGTGTGATATGTGTGTTTATTACAAAGGCAAGCCTTACTCTACTTTAAACTTTGGTTATGTTCATGATAGCTATCGTAAGAATTCTGATACGCGACTTGTTCGCGTTCTCGGTGCTCAAAATATTATTTCGCGGGAAAATTACCCTGCGTAACGATCACACCCCGAAATTTGCATCAATATTTTTGAAAAATAAGTGCGATCATTCTGCGAGTAAATACGGTAGCTCGTTTTTTGGCAGCAACCATTCGACAGCGCGCGTAGGAGGTGGCCATTTTGACGCCGACGGCGATATGGTAGCGATGTCGTTCGTGGTTCACATTCGATTCTAATGTGCATACGATTTCTAGACCCGTTTGAAAAAAAGGTGCACCTTAGATTCGTGCAAGTACGGTATTCTCTCTTGCCCTTGCCAACTTTTCTGCTTGATGGTCAAATGTAGGCGGTGTACAAACTCTCATTCAACTGACCATGTCTTCCAATTTCAATAAGCTATGCTTTTGAGTAGTCTGAGCACAGGATTCAATCACAGCAGCCAGAAATACTGTTTAGAAGACACCTACAGGTCACTGTGGGCAGTTCGGGAGGGGTGCATAATTTGTTTGCAGTACAGATATGTGCCTTTGTGGGGTGTGTTGTAATGTCCCATTTCATTGTCCCCTGCATCCTTGGAAGCTCGCTTTATGTCACATTGTAGACTGAGGACATTAAATGTGTGGACTTTCTGCAGATACCAGAGTCTGCAGTGGAAATGCCCGAGGACACTGCTGTGTCGTCTCTAGAAGTGCAGTTCGGCGGCCTCGAATTTGGCACGGACACATTTGACTTTGGAGCTGCGGATGGCTTGGCAGCAGTGTCCACAGCACAGCCTACAATGCCGCCGGGGCTGGTTCAAACAGAACAGGCTCCTGTTGCTTCATCAGTTCCTTCTTCCACACCTTACATGGATGGACATCATTCAGTCAGGTGCGTTGGGTGTTCACTTAGCAAATGTAAGGCCTTCAGAACCAGCTCTTGTCACATTGGTGTAAACTCGATATCAAACTTGCCCATGGTTCCCACTATCTTCTTACGCCCCTTCCTTGCATTTCTTGCAAATCGTTACCTTTGGTCGTGGGAGCGTACTGTCTGTGTGTGCTTCGCAGTTCTTTCGTGCCCCCATTTGTGTGTGTGTGAAAGGAATTTCATTCAGTCTTTTTGGAACACCCTTGTTTTGCTAGATGACACTGTTTTCACCGTTGTGGCTCTCTTTGTTCGCGAATCTCAGCAGAGTGTGCCACTGCGTGCGCCAGTCGGGCAATATTTATGTAGAAGTGGAGCAGGGGCCATATTCTCTGATGATCACATTTGGAGATTCCATCGCTTATGCGAGGTGTTCCGCGGTCCATGTGCCATGCCACTTTATGCCAGTCTGGCATGGTGCCGAGCATTTGAAGATGGCAGGCTGAGGATTTTATAGTTTAGCGATAATTGTGCATCGTGTGATAATTTTGCAACAGCGAGTGTGCTGCCACATAAGGTTGCATGAATCGTCAGTGTACTCCCCCACTGAAATATAAAGTTTGCATTCGTGTCGTGATTCTTTCTTCTCTCTCTCTCTCTCTTCTTCTAGCACTGTCTTTTTTTTTTTCTCTCTCTCTGGTAATGCTGTACATTGGCAGTGCAATGGGTCATGTGAAACTGACACCGAGGGCACCAAAGCGGGCAAGAAAAGTGTAATGTAAATGCAATTCTATTTATCAGACTGTTGATGCCATAAACAGACTATCAGAGGTTGTATTTCTTGCAAGTCACCGTTTTGTAGAGAGCCCTCCGAATATGAAGATGTTGCGGAAAGTTTTACGGCCTTTTTTTTTGCTTCAGTTTGCCTTGTCGCATTTCAAGGAACTTGGTGGCACTTCAGGGTTTAAATTGGGCTGTTGCCTCTCCAGTGATGATGTGCTTTGTGACTTTCGTTCTCCTGAATGATGATCGTTGAATGAGACTAATTAAAACACACTGAGGAGATGGTGCAGCTGCAAGGTTTCATTCAGAACCTTGGAGGTTACCGAGTGGAGGAGTTGACCGTGTAGTGTTGAGGGACCTTGTTGAATTGACCTTGTAGTGTTGAGGACCTTGTGTCTAGAGGCAACATTTCATGCAAGCATTTGTATGAACAGTGCGCTTCGGAGCATCTCTAGATGTCTTGTGTTTGTCCTTTTCAGTAAGGTACCATCATCAACTGTCATCTCCAGTAGTCCTGTTGGTCCACTGGGTCCTGCCTCAGTTGCCAGCAAGGATGTCACATCCCCAACAGCTGGTGCTGTGCCACAGTCCCAACAGCCATCACAGCAGTCTCAACAGCAGTCACTACCATCCCAGCCATCGGCAGCAGCACCTTCTAATGCCTCCCTGCCTCGACCTCCTGGCATCCCTGCACCCAAGGAGCCTCCTCAGGGCCTGGGAAACAGTGTGCCTCCTACAGCCAACGCATTGGGTGGGGCACCTGCATCCTCTGCGACCTCCGCAGCGGTCGCAGCATCTGCAACTTCCTCGGCCAGTCACAAGGTGAGCAGCAGCTGACTTTTTTTTTTTCATAGTGTAGCAGCCTCAAAGGTAAACTCTTCGCTGTCTGAAAATGTTATGCAAGTTCTAGCCGCTTTGGCCAGAACGTGCATAAAACTACTTTGCCCCAGTTTAGGGCACCATGAGAAAGGGCTGTGGGTAGGAACGCCATGGATACTTACCGTATTTACTGACATCTAGGCCAATGTTGTCCCCCACCCAAAAAAACTGTGCGAAAGTGGGCGGTCAGCTTGTACTCAAGTACCATGGTTTGACCGCAGCCTCCACATGCATAAAAGTTCCACCGCACTAGCATGACTGCTCACCGTGCGCCGATCTCTAACTGCCGTGTGCAGGTGGTTCTGCATGTGCACCCCAGGCTCATTTTTGTGACATTCTGTGACAAGCCTGAGCAGCGGTAGCTGCTCAGGCTTGGCGCCGAGGTAGTGGTCCCTCGCGCCTACACAGGCAAACCGCATGGTGTGCCTGATCTCCATTGTTCCACTGTTCCGAAATTTCTCAGTCTCCCATTCACATAGCAAGGGTTGTCGAGCTGGCGAAGGTATCACACCGGCAAGGGTGGATCGTGTCACATGATTACAAAGTCTGCGATTGCGATGTACTTTGACAGGCCCTCCTCTTTTCCTCTCGCACAGGTACGGAATTGGCAGTTTTATGGAACCGATCGTTTAGTGCAGTCATGGTGGTGGAGTTTTGGAAGTGTTGCGTCTTCAGCGTAACCACGGTTCAGTGTACCCATAGCAAATCGGATTTGCATGTGAATTAACGGGATCGTTGTGCATAGAGTTCCGGGGAGCCTGGCTAAACAATGCCTCTTAGTTTGAATTATCAGAAAATTTGTAACATGTGAATTGCCAAGCTTTTACCGTAGTTGAGTGTTCTTGAAATGTCGAAACCAGTTGTGTGTGTCGTAGTTAGATGTGGGCCTTGTGGTTCCCTGCAGCCTGGCTCTGTGATGGCCCCTGAGCACCTTCTGCTGCAGTCGCAGTCCCACTCTGAGCGCAGCAAGCCTGTGTCATCCTCATCTGTGGCTGGCCCACAGTCCAAGATGTATGCCGGTGGAGCTGCATCCCAGAGGAATAGCCAAGGGCTAGAAGGTAGGCTCCTCCTTTTGCCGCCTAAACTAGTTTTCTTTCTCTCTCTCTCTCTCTCTCTCTCTCTCTCTCTCTCCTCTGCCTGTGTAATGATCGCATGCCGTATTTACTGTGACTCTTGCTGTCACAGCAACAGCAGCGACAACGGCTACGTCTTCACCGATTTGCGATGCGGCTAATGCGAAAGACAGAATGGTGGCACTTTTCTTTGCACCTTTCTGCCACAAATGTGGTAGGCTGACATTTCAGGCATGGGGATTGTTTCTTTGCACAGAGCGCAGAAATGTGGCTTCCATGCTGCAATTAATATTGAAGAGTGTAGGGGTTTACTTCTACTAATTACTACTGCTAGCAGCGGCATCGCCGCTAGCAACCCCCTGTCGTGGGTTCGAGCACTCGACGAGCAGAGAATGAGGTCGTCGCGTTCGCGCGATAGCTATCTCAGCCATGCCATCGCCGCGCTGCCGCGCGCTTCGGCCCGCGGCCCGACTCGAGGCAGGGCAGCGCGAACCGTCGCACGCGGCAAGGGAGGAGAACATTAGGCGTCACTCTCCGTGCATGGTAATTTAATAAACATTAAAATAATAACAAATAATACAGGGCCGAATCTAAAGATCGAATTACATATAAAGAATAACGATAAACAACACGCGAACACACACGAACACAAACAAAGGACAGTAACGATTAACAACACGCGAACACAGAATAACACAAAAAAATAACCATGCAAGGAAGGAGAGCCCAACCCCGGCCAGCGCACCCGCGACCGCGAGCCCTCAGAAAAGGAAAATAGAAGAAGAACATACAAACATGGGCGTCGGTCGCAGGTCGCCGCCGTGGTCGCTGGGGCTCGCAGAAGCACGCCATCCGACCGATGGCCTGGTCGGCCGGAGCGTCCCAAAAGTACGTGCGCACTTCTCCAAGTCCCAGCGTGTTCTCCCGATGCATCTCCAAAACCAGAAACGCCAGAACGCGCGAACATTCTGGGAATTTCTCGCTGCCCAATGGCAGCCTATGTTAAAACCACATGGGCGAAGCGGGTGGGCCCCCGCTCCGTCCAGCCGGGAAAGGGGGATGCGGCGACATTCCGTGCAAGAACATGGCGTCGAGCGGGACGCGGCCCCACATCCCTCCCTCCTTAAAAGCCCCCCCTAAAGAAACAATACCGACGGTGCCAATGCACAATAAAATCCGCGAGCTACAAACCAAAACAAAAATACGAAAAACAAACGCGACTCGTCTCAAATGTCCAAAGAAGCCGACGCACATTAAAATCCGCGAGCTACCCCCAAATCCAAAAATACCGAAAACAAACGCGACAAGTCTCTCGAATGTCCAATGAAGCCGACGCACGCCACGGCATCTTCACCCGGACTCTGGACGCCGGCCGCGGCAGGTCTCACGTGCCGTCGACCCTGTCGACTTCCTGGCCGCACCAAGTGCCGCGACCACGGCTCCGTCCGCAGCACCGCCGTCGACGCCGCCCCGCTCCGGACACGCAGACTTCGGCCGCCAGATCAGCGCGGCGGAAAAACACGACGAAAACAACAACAAAAGAGCAAAAACAGTCGCGCAGCACAATAACCCAAAATCAATTGAACTAACGAACCATAAAACAACGCGAGACTACAATTCTAGGGTAGCGAAAACCAAAAACTCAAAAAGAAAGAAACGGTACGTAAACAGAAAGGAACACTTACATAAAAACTAGAACAGCGAAGAGAAACCAGAGAAAGCGTAGAAAGAGAAAAAAGAGAAAGACTTCTCTGTCAGGTTATCTCTCCGTCTGGAATCAGTCGGGCAGTAACCAATGTAAACGTGGTCTTCACTAGTGCGCTGCCATATGACCTTACACTAGCGGATAATCCTTCCACGAACGCACTCTGCCCATCCGTGACACCAAACGAAACGGGAGATCCACAACGTGTTGCCTACGGAATGAACAGACGCGGAAGGGACGGCGACAGCTGAGCATTCACACTTCACCGTGCCAAATCGCAGAGCACAGTAACTTCAACTAAAGCCTTCCGCTCTGACGACTGGCAAGAACTACTGCAGGGGCGCGCAATCGCTCTCCTCTGCTGTCGGGGAGGGGTGCCACTGCCGACGCGCGTAAACACGCAGCGCTAACCGCAAAGGTGGCATGATACTGTGGCCGAGCTCGTACAGACCGCGCAGAGTGAACCCCTTTCTCTCCAGGGCCACGGCTACACAAGCCGTTTCGAGCCCAAAACCCGCGCTCGCCGCAATACAAGACAGCGATACTACGCGCGCGCGCCATGTGCAGTACCAACACATTCAGGCGCCTCGCCTCCCGGAGGCGAAAAACAAAACCGCGAAAGAAAACTATTTACATTATGTACACATGGGTCACTCTGCCGTCAACTACGTCGCTCTTCGGGCCAAACGAAAAAAAAGCAAAAGAACAACAAACAAGAAAAAACCAGATTCCTGAGGAGAGCCCAGTGAGGATGGGACCCTCTCTTTCATCCTTTCCCCCCGACCGGCCGGCTGATTAACGCCACAATGGCCTCCTTCTCTCCCGCCGCGGGGACGCTGGAACGCTCTCCCCTTCTGCGTGCGCGAAGACACAGGTGCCCAAAGGGCTATTCAAGGAAGAAGGGTCATCCTTCTACTTCTTTGTTCGCCTCAGCGGCCTTTCCGCCATCTTTGCCTCCCTCGGTGCAAGTCGGCCATGTGCAACCGAACAGCGCCGTCAACTTTTAAAGAAAAGAGACTTTCGGCGACCCGGGCAAGAAATAGCGCGTCAACTATTCTTTCACTGGTTCTGAATTTAGTGAGGAAAGACGCGCACGACGCGAAGTCTAAAGAAAACCGTTGGACTCACCGACTTGAACGTCGCACGGGAGACAAGATGGTCATTCTCCCGGCCATGGCATGATGGAAGCCTTGGTAAATCCAACGAGTTTCCGCCACCAAGAACAAACTGCTGCATCTCGGTGGCAACTTGCATCACGCCTTTCCTCGTCCACGCTTCGCCTCACACAACTTCGAAGCGGGTTACCAATCCGTTTGAGAAGTGACATTTGCCTCTCCTCACACCACGATACATTGACAGAGAAAAAGAATGGACAGAAAAAGAAAGAGATACGCGCGATACACGGCAGAGACGGCCAACTTCAACCAAAGCGCATTTTACGCTGGGAACCGAACGCAACTTCCCCACTCTGCCGACACCTGCTCGTCGTTCGAGCGACCAAGGGCAAGGCCCCTGGCCCCACTTAGTTGGGCGCCAAAATGTAGGGGTTTACTTCTACTAATTACTACTGCTAGCAGCGGCATCGCCGCTAGCAACCCCCTGTCGTGGGTTCGAGCACTCGACGAGCAGAGAATGAGGTCGTCGCGTTCGCGCGATAGCTATCTCAGCCATGCCATCGCCGCGCTGCCGCGCGCTTCGGCCCGCGGCCCGACTCGAGGCAGGGCAGCGCGAACCGTCGCACGCGGCAAAGGAGGAGAACATTAGGCGTCACTCTCCGTGCATGGTAATTTAATAAACATTAAAATAATAACAAATAATACAGGGCCGAATCTAAAGATCGAATTACATATAAAGAATAACGATAAACAACACGCGAACACACACGAACACAAACAAAGGACAGTAACGATTAACAACACGCGAACACAGAATAACACAAAAAAATAACCATGCAAGGAAGGAGAGCCCAACCCCGGCCAGCGCACCCGCGACCGCGAGCCCTCAGAAAAGGAAAATAGAAGAAGAACATACAAACATGGGCGTCGGTCGCAGGTCGCCGCCGTGGTCGCTGGGGCTCGCAGAAGCACGCCATCCGACCGATGGCCTGGTCGGCCGGAGCGTCCCAAAAGTACGTGCGCACTTCTCCAAGTCCCAGCGTGTTCTCCCGATGCATCTCCAAAACCAGAAACGCCAGAACGCGCGAACATTCTGGGAATTTCTCGCTGCCCAATGGCAGCCTATGTTAAAACCACATGGGCGAAGCGGGTGGGCCCCCGCTCCGTCCAGCCGGGAAAGGGGGATGCGGCGACATTCCGTGCAAGAACATGGCGTCGAGCGGGACGCGGCCCCACAAGAGCTAAATCAAGTTTATTTCTGGCTTCTGTATCTTTTTGTTTTAAACATTCCTTATTGCTACAGGAGGCATGATGCATACTTAGGCCATATTCGTGAACCTACCTTATCCTTATCACTCCTATGACATAAAGGTGCATTAATGGGACAAAAATGTAATCAGTCCAAAGAGACTTATCGTAAGGGCTGTTTATAGATACTTGAATAATTTATTCGTGAAGCATGATAAAGGCACGGGAAGATCACGAAAACAAGCGATAAGGATAAGATAGGCTCATGAATATGGGCCTTAGATTCCCATATTCTGGGTAAATAATTTCATACAGCAGAACCCACTCAGCAATATTGAAGTGCCTTGGAAATTACACTGTTATAACTGATAATTTTTTTAACAGGGTTGCATGAACAAAAGCTAAAGGAAAGGATCCCAGGGCTGTTGTGTGTGTATACCGTATTTACTCGCATAATAGGCGCACTTTTTTTTCAGAAAATCCGGCTCGAAGTTAGGGGTGCGCCAATTACGCGGGGTAAAATTTTCGAAAATTTTTTCGACTCGGTTCTCGCGCTTTAAATCTGCACACTTGTCAAGTAAAAGGCGACTTTATCGTTTACCAATTAATTCAGCATAAAACAAACATACCTACGTACCTTTTAATGAACAAGCGAGAGCCGTCAACTGCACACACACACGTAAAATTTATTTACACAAAAGTCGTAGCTGTTCCTCCTTTTCCCTATTCGGAGTCCGAGTCGGAGATCACACATTCATCCTCGCCGAGCGGGGATTCGTTTTCGGTGTCCGAATCATCCGCACCCCACAACATGTCATCCTCACTCGCATCCAGTGCGTTCGAGATACCCGTCTTCTTGAAGCTTTTCCTGACGACTTCGTCGGAGATCGCCTGCCACGCTTCCACGATCCAAGCACACAGCATTTCCACAGGCGGCCTCTTAATCTTACCACCTGGAGTCAGCTGATGTTGTCCTCCAGCCATCCAGGTGGTGTACAGCCTTCGAACATTGTCCTTGAAAGGTTTATTCAAGGACACGTCCAAAGGCTGCAGTATCGATGTGAGGCCGCCCGGAATCACTGCCAGATCTGTGCGCAGCTCCTTTAGCTCATCTCATACGCGGTCTACTAGGTGCCCACGAAAACTGTCCAGGACAAGCATGGACGGCAACAACAGACCACCCGGCCGCCGACCCCAGACTGTTTTCACCCAATCCACCATGAGTTCCGCGCTCATCCAGCCTTTTTCCTGGACTCTGACGTAGATGCCTTGAGGGAATTTTGCCTTTGGGAGCGTCTTACGTTTAAAAATAACGTAAGGCGGTAGCTTACGCCCATCCGCTGTCACCGCCAGCGTTACGGTGCATCGTTGTTTATCAGCGCCAGACGTTCTGACGATGACGCTCCGTGCACCTTTCTCCTCCACTGTCGTGTTCCGCGGCATATCAAAGCAAAGGGGGGTCTGATCAGCGTTGCCGATCTGGGACAAAATGAAGTCTTTCTGCTGTCAGAGCTTTATAACAAAACTGTGGAAGTCCACCACTTTGTCCTCATATGCTGCGGGCAAGCGCTGGCACAAGGTGGTCCGCCTTCGCAGTGCGAGGCCATGGCGCCGCATGAAACGAGTTGTCCATCCGGAGCTGGCTTTGAACTCTTTTGTTTCGATGCCCTGCGCTCGGGCTATTCTGCGCGCCTCAGTCTGCACAATATCCAACGACACAGCACAGCCGTCTTGTCGTAGCTCCCGTATATGCCGGACCAGTTGCTCTTTGACGTTCGGATACCTGCCGGTCTTGGCACCGCGGAAAGCCCGTCGTGTCTTCTTCGTCGCCTTAAGTTTTTCTTCTTGATCCCTCCAGTACCGAATACTGGTTTCTCCAACGCCGAAATGCCTGCTTGCAGCCCGGTTGCCGTGCTCCAGCGCGTACTGCACTGCCTTCAGTTTAAACCCAGCCATGTAGCTCGCGTACTTCCCCATGGTGGAACCAAAGTTCAATACACGACCACAACATACGCACACCGCTTGCAAAATGGCGTTTCTTTCTTTTTCTCTGATGGTGGTGATGGCGATCGAGCCCCCGGCGTTGTACACGTGACCTCCAAAAAGCGCGGCGATTTGGGGGGTATCAGTAATTGATGGAACAGCCGTTTTTTTTTTTCGCTCATGGACGCTTTTTTTTTTCAAGTTTTATTTCGACAAACACGTTGGTTAGGTCGTTGCACTTCGAATTTTTTTTATTTGCTCGTCGATTTGCCTTCTTGTTTTCTTAAGGGTACGGGGACCGCGTTCCAACTGTACCGCTGGGGGGTAGAATCGTTTCTGATCACAGCCAAGTTCGGGGTGCGCCTATTATGCGCGGAATTAAAAAAAATCGAATTTTCCGCGACCAAACTGGGGGTGCGCCTATTATGCGAGTGCGCCGATTATGCGAGTAAATACGGTAAGTAAGGGAGCAGTATGGCGGAATGGCTACAAGCCCGTTCCTACACACTATGCTTCACAGCATGACACTGAGCGGAACAGTGGCCAAAGATAACACCCTGAAAGAACCTCCCAACTTATCCTTTCCTGCAGCAGTGCTATTTTAATTTCCACCCTTCACTAATGAGGGATGATTGCCCCGAGGCCTTTCTTGGAAAGCTAGTTGAATTCCAAGGCCAGCTTTGGAACCCCTGTCGTTTGTTTTCAGGGTGGCAGAATTGGAAGGGGGACAGAGACCCTGAGGAAAGGCTGGCTTCTATTCAGTGACAGTGGGGTAGCCTTTTGATTGACGGCCAGTGTTATTTTGAGAAGTTTCGGCTACAAAAAAAAAAAACGGTCTGGGGCGCCTGAGCTAGAATTTGCTTTCTCTCTCTCTCTCTCTCTCTTTGGTATTGTTTATTGCCTTGATTTAAGCTTAAATTTCACCATTCTCATGTGGCTTTTTAAATGACCCTCTTTGAGCCTTAGTACAGTACGGTCAACGTCCGGAAATTTAGGCATTCCAGAAACACAAATGCATGCCAAATGCACCTTTTCATAGGTATTTCTCTGATGGAGTGGGTCAAGGCCAGAATACCAGGTTCATGCTGCAGTTCAGCAAATGCATCGTTTAGGTAGAGCCGTTTAGAATAAAAACAATAAAAATCCGACATACCGGCACTACCTCATGCAACAAGGTCAACACCTTGGTGCAAAAAAAGTTTTTTTTTTTTTCTGCATGGCATTCCATTTGCTCGTGATATCTGCCTCAATTTCAGCTAATGTTGTGTCTCTGTACGCCAGTGGCCATGTCGTCAGTGCTCGCGTCAACTCATAGAGTTTATTGGCTGTGTAGGTACTGCCTCTTTTTTTCTCAGTGTCGAAGTCATTGGAATCCTCCATAACTTGATGGACGATTTTATCATTGGTCAATTCCGCACAGAGCTCGAGGTCTTTATCAGCGTCGGCAAAGCCCTCAAAGGTTATCCCGGATGGAAGTAGATCACGCACGCTGTCGTCTCCGGGCCAACCTGCTGCCACGGTGTCGAGCATGAAGCCCGCGGGGTGAAAACAGTTTCCAAGAGTCTCTTACATTGCTGCCTTCCATGAGTCATCAAACATGCTGATGGCAGACCCCAGATCAACATTCTAACTATTCCTACTGTCGGAGCCACCATACGGCTGAGCGCGTCGTTTGTACGAACGTTTCAAGCTGCGAATCACGCCATGGTCCATCAGCTGCAGGATTGCTGTGGTGTTAGGCGGCAGAGATTCTGTATGGACTTTAGGGCCTTGATGTGGCCATGCACAGCGCAGTTATCCACAAAGAGCAGAACTTTGCGATTTTGCTGCTCGAACATCCTGTTCAGGTTGGGCATGTATACTTCGAATAACTGCTGTGTTACCCATGCCTTCCTGTTCACCTTGTACAGAACAGGCAGAGTTACTGCCGCCTTGAAACATCTCTGATGTTATGACTTGCCTCTGGCTGGCAACGGAAGCTTCTCACTGCCTGACATGTTGCTGCCAATGA
Source organism: Hyalomma asiaticum (assembly GCA_013339685.2). Taxonomy (NCBI): domain Eukaryota; kingdom Metazoa; phylum Arthropoda; class Arachnida; order Ixodida; family Ixodidae; genus Hyalomma; species Hyalomma asiaticum. The sequence continues at coordinate 60,994,491 of CM023484.1, forward strand.
GGACAATGAGCTGCTCTGTGCTGTGTTTGCCATCGTGGCAGGGGTCACCAGGAAATGCGTTTTCTCTGGCAGCAGGTTCATCATCGCAGTTTCATCAGAGTTGAGAAATATTCTCAGGCTGAACTGTGGAAGCAGGCTTGAAGCTTTCCATTTCGATACTCTGTGACTACGGAATTGTTTTCGGCGCCGCTTTCTCCACACACCTTCTTGGATTTCAAATCATTTCGGTTCTTGAAATTGCGAAGCCAATCATTGCTGAAATAGAAGTTCATGTTCATTTGAAGCGCGAAAACCTCCACCTTTTGCTTCAGGATGTCGCCTGACACAGGGATTCTCTTTGAGATCATGGCATTCAACCATACGAGCAGCGCTTTCTTGAGCTTCGGGTAAACACTCCAACTATTCTTCTTTCCTGCTCCAGTTGATTTTGCAGCCACTTCTAAGATCATCTTATTTTTCATGAAGTCTAAAATAGTTTGCTTGGAAACTTCCTCCCCATCTTTGCCTGTGACCAGCGGCTTTCTTTTCCATCATCAGCCTATGAGAGGGGTTTGTGCGCTTCGAAGGCGCAGTCGGTGTCATCATGTCAACAATGAATCTGCTCAATGGAAAGCGTAGCACCAAACAGCAGGAAACTTCTCGATCTGAAGACAGCGCGCATCAGCACATGATACACACCGTAAAGCTGACCAAGCAGCATGTGAACACAAAGAGATTTCATCAGTTTAGCTAAGCTACAACTGGCAATGGATTGGCACATGTTAGATTGCAGTTTCGAGGATGCGAGAACACCAAAATGGCAGCATCGATGGCGACTTGGGGTCTGCGGTTAACGTTAAAAAGTCTGGAAAAAACGGACAGCAAAGGCTACAAGTGTCCTAAATTTCAGACATTAACTCTATCGGAAACTTGATGGTGCCGCGAATCAGTCCGGAATTTCAGGCGTCCGAGAAATTGGACGTCAAGTGGGGTTGTAACTGCTGTGTAGGTCTGCCTTCTGTTCAAGCTTGGATAACGCTGGTAGTACAGTTCGATGCTTTGTGTGTGGACAGGTGGGCTGCCGTCAGCAGGCAAAGTGGAACAACCCATGTACTCGTCAGCAGGTGGAGGTCAGCACTACAGTGGCGGTGCTGCCTATCCAGGGGGTGTGGGCAAGGGCCTGGTTGGCTCCTACCTGGGCCACTCTCAAGGTTTTCCATCATCGACCACCCAGCAGCAGCAGCATTACTATGCTGCTCAGCAGCCTGCAAGTTCCACTACAGCTGCCTTCAGCCAGCAGCAGAGCAATGGTAAGTTGATGATCACATGGTATAATTTTGGTTAGTGGGAATTGGTAGACTGTTGAAACTTGTCTGCCCAGTCCCAGCAGAGTTGTATGCATCCGAATAGAGAAAAACATCCCATCAGGTAAATTCTAAGGGCCACTCTATATTGAACGTAGATTGTTGAACATATGGGAACAACTGTGAAGACAATATCAGATTACAGCACAGACCGCTTGTAACGTAAGTCGCCAGAATCGGAAATACCCGCACTATCACCAGAACAACATTTTTCAATGTCTACATGTGTGTAAAAACTCAAACAGGTAGCTAGCAGCGCGTGTTAGCCATCCGAAGCGCACGACCAGGCTGCTTTCACCCGCTTAAAAAAAGAAAAAAATTATATTTCTAAGATTTAAGGGGGGACGTGACGTTGGAAACCAACTTTCTTATTTCTTTATGGATTTTGATGAAATTTGGTAGACCTATTAGCAATGATTCTGTGATACTACTGTATAAATTTCATGAGCTTATCTTTAAAACTTTCTGATTTACAACAATGTCCTCCTTCTGACCTTGTTCCGAGCCTCAATCGCTTAAAAAATGTGATAGAAAGCTTTTTCAAAGTGCTGTGAGCTCTATGATGAACGGTCGAGGGCGAGACATTCTTAGATTTTTTTATTTGCAACACAATTTTTTTTAGTTGTCGTTTTTTACAAGGTGACTGCACCACAAGAGCTCAGGCTGTGAGCAATTAGTCGTATTGTTAAATGTTGTGAAGGAAAACTGGAAAAGCAAGAATGTCACGCCCTGGGCAATTCTTCTAGGAATATAGGAAAAAAAACGGAACTGAAATAGACCTAGTAGTCATGAAGAAATCAGCGGAACAAGCAAGGCAAGGAGCAAGAAAAGTCGTTTTGAGAAAACGGCTTTCAAAGTTTTTCCATGGATTTTTATTAGAAAAGGGCACTGAATACGCAGTGTTTTGTGTCCTTTTTGGTGCACGGCTTCTTGAATGTCCTTTCTTTAGTTTGGTATGCCTTGCTGGCCTCTTTTTTCCTAAAAGACACCTTTCTTTGCTGCTCTGGGAAAGGCATGTTGTCCAGGCTACAGTCAAAGTGTTGTACAATACTCAGCATAAGCATGGTGGGCTCAATGACTGTACTTGAAATACTGCCTCATGGACAGATCTGCATGCCAGAAAGGCATTGGTACCTGGGTACACGAATACTGGCAGCAACTGTCTCACTGGAAGATCTGGACTAAGCCTTCAGACTTTTCTGATATGTTTTATGGTGCAACCCTCAATGTGAGATGTTGATTGTTGACCAGTGTAATTAGTCAGAGCTCCTAGCCCCTTTTCAACACTTTTGAGAGCCTGCACAGCTCTCCTAATGCACAGAAAATCTTACGATATTCATTTCGCGGCAATTACTACCGCTAGAGTTACTGTATATGTTCCTCTACATACACAGTTACTCTAACCACCCCTTCGCGAGAGCGCTGCCAGACGCGCGTACACGTCAGTATCATTTGCGACGCTGACCCATATCTAGTTCCTAATCAAATAAAAGTTATTAGGAGCGCTGCTGACTCCTACAACGCCGAGAAACGGGTTCAAGGCCGTGATTTTGAACGATCGGAAACTCGTTCGCTTTTTTGCGTACCGGCGCCTGTCATTCCGTTTTCAGCGCGGTCGCACACACACAACTTACTGGCACGTACGCGGCGACTTCGCGGAATGCGTTTGGTGATACAAAATGCGGCTCTAGGCGCGCCTGAAGGGTATCGTCCATACTTGCGGACGGCGTGGCAACGTGACGAGATTCGGGCACATCCGTGGCGCGATCGCTACATGCAGTCGGCAACGTCGGACGCCGCGCGACATGGGCAACGGTGCCACTGCCGCTCGCACATGATGCTTCGCCCGCGTATGAAATGCCAAAAAGCGACCCGTCAATGTTGACAAAAGCAAGCATACCGGCCGCGCGCGACTGATCGGGAGCGGACGCACCATCGGCACTCGCACGCGTTACTTCCGAAACTACGCTTCGCGCGCACCGACAGCGAGCCGAAAAGTCTAAACGCGCCCATCACAACAAAAATCCACCGCTGAAACTACGTTTCGCAAATACCGACGATAATGGCGTGCTGAGATGTCGAGAGGCGCACAAAGCACTCGCGGAGTCCGCTGCCGAAACCGCTCCGTACGCGCTGACGAACATGGCGACGCGATCGTCAAACGCGCGGCGCCACGAGCCGCGAGCACCGCGAGCGATATCAGCTTTGGGATCAGCTGCCGTTCTGTCTACACACCGCCCGATCGCCGACACTGCAAATACTATCGGGGAAGGCACGCACAGACGAACATACAGCGCAGAGAGGCGCGCCGGCGCGGTAGCAGAAGACGCGGACTGCCAAGGAGACCAATGGCGAGGCTCCGATTCGTCACGTGACGGGCGCGGCCAATTGGAGGCCTCGGCACGGCCTTGAATCTTTTGCTTTTTGTGCGCTTGCTTCTGTATGGAGGAGCTGGCTGAAGCGGCAGATTTGAAGACGGAGAATCGCGCTTTCCAACGAGGGCAAAATGGCGGCGCTCGGTTGCGTCGTTGCGGAGATATTGGGACTTGAAAACTGCCGTTTTTTCACGATTTCTGTCGAGTTTTTTCGCCACGTTGGCCTCTATTAACATTTTTTTTAGCACTTCTACGCGGTTTTCAGTATTCATATTTCGGAATCAGATAAAAAAGGACTTGTAGAAACTGACTATGTGGTTTTCAAAAAATCGATTTTTTGGTCATTTTTCGCGATACGAAGGCCGCGTCCCCCCTTAAGTCCGCGGCCACGCTGTGCAAAAAAAGAAAAGTGCGGACTGCACGCGCTATCCTTCGTTTTCTCTGACGCGTGCGCGATGGCAAAAACGTAGCGATCGCAAACTGCCATTCGAGTGGCGAACCTGCCATCCATACCTTCGCTTGCGTTGTCGAAGTGATTCGTCGGCGCTTTAAACGCGGCCGCCGTGAAAGACAGTCGCCCGTGGCACCCTATCTGCTGCCAGCACCGAAAAGGTAGCGCTCGTTAGGCCTAGTTTGTGGGGTCGCGGGTGGCGCGCTGCACGGGAAGCTTGCCTTTGACAACACAGGGATCAGGGGCACAAGAAATCGTGCTTGCGGGGTGATTCAAGGGCATTGCATGTGGAATGATTAAAAAAATAAAACTGGGGACAAACACCTGTAACACAGACATCATGCGATCGTGGTTCCGTGGGGCGCGCATTCCGTGCAGAGCTCGTGTTAGAAGCTGACAAATCATAGCAGCATTCTGCATCACCTTGGCAATCCTATCCTCACAGGGCACGCCTGCAACGCCCTGCTGCCATGACCCCCGCCCCCTATATTTTCTTTTTCCTTCCGCTCCTTAGTCATTCGTTCCCCGCTTTTCCCTCCTCCATGGTGATTCGTTGGGCTCTTGTCGGGCAGGCCACTTCCATTGTGAAGCCTGCTGGCTACCTCAATTGTCCCTTGATTTCCCCCAGTCGCATTATAACCGGTCTTTCATCTCACAGAGCTGCACAATAAGCATCAAGGGGGGACGTGGGGATCGTTCATAACTTTTTTGTTTCTTAAGGGGGGACGTGGCACTTCCGGACTAAAAATTGGACAAAAAGTCGAGTTTTTGCTGATGAAATATTCATATTCCTAGAGTCATTCTGCACCTACTCACAAATTTTCATAGCCAAATTTTAATAATTACCTTGCTTTAAAGAACCTACACCACACATCAGGCCCATAAGTATAGGGCAAAAAATTGAACGTTTTTCCTCAATTTCTCAAAATGAGAATATTCATGACCTCCCTGTGTTGGAGGAGCAATATCTTTTGTTCTACAAAGGTTATCATTGTGACTTTTTTTTTACTGGAAGATGAATAGAAGTGGCTTGTCGTAAAGTAAATTTTGTTATAATACTGTGCTACGGAACTTTTCTAAATGAAGCTTTTGTTTCAAGTATCAATGAGGACATTCATTGTGTCATGTTCAACAGTCTGTAACTTTGCTTGGAAATGGCCTAAAATGATGACTTATGCTTCTTGACACACTGTTAATATCGTCACTTTATTCTCTGGGCTGCTTTTTATTGTGAGGACTGTGATTAATTAGCTAATTAGGCCTCAATAAAATAAATTAATTTTCAATGTATTGTAAAAACTATTCCTCACAGAACAAAAACTATTACATTGTTGAAAAGGGCAGTTAAAGCTGCATTAACTCTGAAAATTTCAGTTAAATACTTCAAATATTAAAAAAATATTTCTAAAGCGCAGTGTCCCCCCTTAACCCGGAGTGATGAAATTTGGCCCATACACTACAAATCACATTAAAGAGACAAATTTAAAATTTCATAAAGATATCTCCACTACTTCTCGTTTTATAAAAACTCACTAGTTCGTTGCTCGTGGAAGGTCTGGCACAATGATGGAACGAGCTGGGACGCCGGAACTACTCTATACATTTGCTTGAATATTGCTTGTACACAAACGCAGTGTCCTCTCTTTTTTTTTTTTTTTTTTTTTTTACAGCCCTAGTAATTTTCTCCGGAACAATACGCGCACATGCACATGTCCCAGCAAGTTGTGAAATGAAAAAAGAATGGAAGTCAAAATCGAAATTTGAAGAGTGTGTTCGTGTAAAACACATTCTATGGTTCATAATAAAACAAACAGAATAAGAATCGGTCCAGCCATAGCCATGCAGCGCTTTCCACAAGCGAGGTGGTTGACCAGAAAAACACATTTGAGAAAATGGCTTTCAGAGTTTTCGAAGCGTTGCACCTCTGTTAAAATGCCCCAGGGCTGTAGTATTTGTCATCACTGCCATCGGACATCTTCTTAGACCTCTGTCCCTTTGTTTTATGAGCCTTGGAAGCCTTCTTCAGGCGCGTTTGGTCCTTTTCTTGAGCCCTCTGGAGGGCAAGGGCACCAGTGGGTATACCCAGTGTGGCACACATTTCTGTGTACATTTGCTTGCACCCTGAATTGTATTTCAATATTGCCTCATTCACAGCTGTCTCCACTGCAAAAAGTGAGGCATGCTGGTCCTTGGAGAGCAGGGCCCAAACGACTGAGTGCAGGCTCTCAGCTGCCTTCTGCGTTTTGCCCCCCTTGTACCGTTCAAGCAGCTGAAGGTCTGCAAGGCGTTCATACACTGGCAGCAGGGCTTTGGCAACTCTGCCTAGAAGCTTGTATTTGTGAGTTGGCTGAGCTTCTTTTTTTGCCTCTGCAGCTCTGTGCTTACACCAGCTGGTCGGACCAGGGGGACAGAGGTCATGGTGGGGATTCTCATCAGTTGAGATCACGTGATAGTATGCGGCCATTTACAACATTGTGCATCTCAGCAACATTGTTGCTGTTGTTACGTAGGGCAATGCCATAGTAGTTGGCGAGTTTTTTCATGAGGTCTTGTGTGAGCCCTACTTTCCCACCAAGTGGCTCTCCTTTCTTCGCCTTGCTCACAAGGCAGAGTGCAGTGCCCATTCTTTTTTTTATGTGATTGATGCAGTCCTCTTTTGCTATTGGTATAAAACCGTAGGGATGCTCATCACAGAGTGCCTGAAAGACACGACTGTCGCCATCAGAAACGACGCTGCATTATCTCAGGCCGTTTTTAGTCAATGACCGACCAAAAAAAAATCCATGCATATCCACGGAGTGAATGATGATGAGTGGGCGAAGCTCCGGAGGTTCATCGTAAATCGTGCAGAGTTCCGGATTAATTTAGCCATGCTTCGTGCTGTACGGACAGACAACTGAGTTCTCTAGAACACTGGTATTCGTTTCGCATCTTTACCTTCCAGAAAAGTTGTGAACAACTACTTAAAACTGGGGGTATTGCGATGCAATACGAAACGAAACCGAAACTGAGTGATTCCGGAGTAGACGAAGAGGAACCGGCGTGAACTCGTGACACAAGAGCGCGTGCCAGCGTTCGATGAAGACGAAGTGGCTACGGCAGACAAGCCTACGCCTTAAGGAGCTTCGCCCCTAAAAGCTGCAGTGCAGCCTCCACCTCTATACGGCCTGAGCCAACGTCTGTGTTCTTTTGGCATTGATGGTGCTGCCTCCACAGCAGATGTGCCGGGTCATTCTCATCTGGTCTCAGACTACAGCCGAGACAGAAGTTGGAGAGAACCACACTGTCCAGGACAAGCCCATTGTGGAATTCAATTATAGTTCCAACTCCAATGTGTGGGCGATGCCCATGTGTTTCTGCATAGACACTTTTCACGGCATCAACTGCATCCGTAAAGATGTTGCCTGATGCCTCCTCTGCTGCAGGCTTGAATAACCTTTTCAAGTGACCTTGATAGGTTTTGTGATGCAAGCCTCGGTGGGAGACATTCATGGTGGCCCGCAAGTCATTCAAAGCAGTCTGGCCTTTCCCAATTGTTTGTATCGCTTGCATCGAGTGGACATTTACGTCGAACACTCTGGAGTTTTCTTTGAGAGGACCAGTGGGAGGATATGCTGCCACAAGTACAGCATGACAGCACCATTTTTACTGCAAGGCCCAGCCTCGTTTCAAAATTCACGCCCACAGAACTTTCTTGGCATTTCGGGCACAATGTGTCAGCCAGCGTAGCATTTACAGCAGAAACTTGAACCAGAACAAATTCATTTTCAGAAGTTCCAGAACTCTCATTCTGACCTTGCTGGTCCATCAGGGGGAGCTTGTGGTCCGTAGCGGACACCGCGCGGAGAGTCACAAACGCTGGATGCTTGCGCTTCCGCCGTGCCCGCTGACACATGGCGAGTCTCCAGGCGCGCCTGAATTGTGCGACGCTCGTTTGACGACGTCGCAGAACTTAAAGCAGCGGCACGCGGTGAATCATCGCTCATCACGGCGTAGCTCATCGACGGTCGGAGATCGCTTGTAGGTAGCGAGCGCACGTCCGCGTATCTTGTGGAAGCAATGGCACACCGTGGATCGTTGTTCGTCGCGCCGCAGCTTATCGCCAGTCGGAAATCGCTGTCGGATAGCGGGCATGCGCCCGCAGGCTTCGCTGGCGGCAGCGACCTTTGATCCAAGCGGCTGTCAGCAAGCTCATTTCGCGTACGTGAGCGCTCACCTTCGCGTTTAGCGTCGGGAGCCTCGACACACGTGGGAGCACTTGACACGTCCTCCATCGTGTGTGCCGCGTAATTATCGCTACACGATAACTGCATTCTTGATGTTGACGTCACAGTGCGAGCGTAGAATTCGCCGTTGGGATGGTTGGGATCCTCTGGGTGATGCACCGACAACTGTCCAGTAAATGAATTCTCCGCGTATTCCGCCAACCACCGGCTCTTTCTCGCTGTCAGAGGCTTGCGCTTTCGTTTTCCAAACGCGTGAGACATGTTAAACTTCTTTTTGAACAAGCGAGATTCCATAGTGATGCGTGTGGAATACACAACAAGTATCAAAAAGCGATCGCGAATCGTGGTTTTCGAAGCAGACGACAGCATCGGCTGGGCGTCTATTGTCAATACAACAGCCAATGGGGAGGCTCCTTTCAGCGCGCTAGCCAATCAGAGGCCCGATTTCATAAAAAGGCACACGGAAGGCCCCCGTACGACCACGTGCGGGTTTTTACCCCTCGTGCGTTTCCTTCTCGCCCGCGACTCTAACCCAGCGAAAGCAGGAAGACGAAGCGTCGACGTTTCGAACGATGCCAAGATGGCGGTGGTCCGTGGCGCGAAAGATGAACAATGTCGCCGCGAACATCGGTGTTTTCACGCGATTTTGAGTTTGTTTCTCGCTGGCTGCACTTACAAAATTATTTTTTTCAGGCACTTAGAATAGGTGTTTCAGATACCGAAATGCGTGGTTTTCAAAAAACAATTATTTTCGTGATCTGATCCCCGCGTCCCCCCTTATGTTCTATGGGAGGGTAAACAGGGGTCAGAAAAAACCGCATTATAGCCGGTCCTGCACTATAAGTGGTTATGTTATAGTCTCTACTGTATACAGTTCTAATAAATGACTCTTCTGCTTTTGCAGGTTACCAGGGTCCGTACCAGAGCAATGCCTATTCCGGGCCGAGCCAGCCACAGCAAGCCAATTATGGGGTCTCGTCCAAGCTCTCGGCATCCGCAGGGTTGGGTCCTCACTCAGTGAAGGATTCGGTGCTTGATTCTGCGTCCCAGCAAGGAACTGCCAGCCAGGTTTGTACTCCACTGGTTTGCATATAGCCAGGCTAGTCTTTGCAAGGAGATAATGTGTACCGGAGTAGTTTTGTAATTGTCAGACATGCAGCTTTGCATGTGGCATTCGTGACCTGCACACATTCTTGTGGTTCACCACGTTGCTATTTTTAAGTACCTTAGTGGCTTCTGATCAAGCAAGATTATTGCAAGTCTTTACCATTTCATTCTGTGATGCGTGGAATCTCAAATACCTGATGGCAGCTGTTATCTTTGAAATGAGCTTTCAGACTACTGAAAGTGTTGTGTCATTGCCAACATGTGCACCCATTTTCGTGGGCACTTTGCAATAGCAATGGCAATGGCACCTCTGGTGGTAGTGTGAAAGTTCTGAATTTCTGTTATTGGGCTTTAGCGTGCAGTTTCTCACTGGTTTTTTTTTCAAGAGGAGGGAAAGAAGTATGTCTATCTTGCTGATAAAGTTAATGCAACATCCACACCGCGGCATAGGTCCAACAAGAATCTAAACAGCCTTTCCAATGATGAAGCAAACTATGACTTTCGTTCTCCTGATATTTTATGCAGCTGAATGAAGCACTTGAAAGCTGAGGAAAGGTTGCATGATTGCATGGAAGCTCCTCATTTCAGTCGTAACAAATTCCTCACTAGACAAAGTGGTTGCATAATTTATTCCTAGTGTCTTATGAGTTTAGGATCAAACATAAAAAAAAAAAAGACGACGCTTTCCTTGTTTTATGCCTCGCTTACCCAGCCACTTCTGCTCATAACTGTGTTGTTTCCTTTTGCAGCACACTTACGAGAACTCGCATGTTCCTGCCACTGCAGCAGGAATCCCCTCTGGGCCAGCGTCAACGCTAGCAACGACGGCCTCCTCTTTAGCGGGTGCCACGGCAACGACGTCTGTGCTCAAGAACTCCATGTCGGCAAGTGAGTCGAGTTAATTGCTTTGCCTGCCACAACATGGCAGAGCCCAAATTAGCACTCACTCTCCAGTTGCGGTGGCACTATAGGGTCTCATATACAGTAAAACCTCGTTAACCCGGATCTCACGGGAACGGCGAAAATGTCCGAGTTAACCGAATTCCGGATTATCGAATGGACCATGAAAACAAAAGGAAAATGTACTCGGCACAGACAAACCTTTATTTCTTGAAAAACTGCGTTACTTTTGTCTGCTTCGTCGTCGTAATTTGTGAAAGAACGATCTTCCTCAACCCCATCAGGTGGTAGTGCGCACGCTCGCTGTCATGAGAACCGACACAGAACTCCTCGAGGACCGCGAGGGCTTCGGCGGCCTCCTGCACGGTGCGATGTCGCGTCGGCTCATCTGGACTGTCATCATTGCTGGCTGCTGTGGCCGCTTCACTCCGGTGGCGGTCGCCATCACCATGAAGCGCGACAGCGGCGGCAACGGCACAAGCACAGACGGAGAACGCAATGTGTACGAGCTCGCGTGTTCTCTGGCTCGCACGCTACGTACACAAAGAAACCAGCTGCGTAGGCGTAGCAAGCAGCTCAAACAACTGTGGTGGCAGTGGCGGTGGCACCCCCTAATGTCAGCGCAAGCCGTCCCGTCCTCCGTGTGCGTTCCGCTTTTAATAGACACTGGATGCACCGGCGGCCCAAGCGCTTCCGCCGGGTGGTGACTAGCGCCACCTAGCCACTTCCTCATTTCACTATCATCATGATCATATTCTGCTGCAGTCGTTCGTTCGGTTTCGGTTTCTCCAAAACTCCGGTTCCGCGGGTTCCACCGTCGGTTACGGCAAGCAGTGCTTGAGCCGCCGAGATCGCGCGACTAAAAGCATGGAGTCCCTCGATAGCCATCTCCGGAGTTCTCCGAGTTAACCGGTGCGTGGCTAAATCCTTCCGAATTAACGAGCATTTTACGCCATTGAAGTATATACAGTTTTGCCGGGACCGCGCCGCGAGTCCGAGTTAACCGAATTTCCGAGTTAACGAGATCCGGATAAACGAGGTTTTACTGTAGTCCATTTTCCGTTTTTATAAGGTTTTGGGAGACCGATTGCTACCCTAGAGTGCAAGAATGAGAACCAGTAAGGTTTCACCCCCCTTTTCCCCCTCTTTTCACAGTCAAATCTCGTTAATTAAAACTGCCAGTTTGTTCCAGCAGATGCTGTGGTCTCGTGAAAGTTATGCATGTTAAAATGGGCGAACATGCTTGGCAATTCAAGGTTAATTTGAACATGCTGTGCTTGGTTAGGTGGTGTTCTCGGCAGCATGTGAAGACTATGCAGGAGTGCTTCCAACCTCTGTTCTCACTTTGCCATGTAAACAAAGCCCACTGGAGGCTAGTTTTCAAGCCTCGAATGATGTTTAACTCGCTGCAATAAACTGGCAAGCATCACGCATTGCAGTCGATTATAGTGTATTATCGGCTCTACCGAACAGTTGAAAAGTCCCTTCAAAATCCAGTGTAGAAATATAGGGCTGTTGCACACTTATATCAAACGCTTGTGGACCGCCGCGTCTGATGCATCATGCATTAATGAGCATGTTTGTCGTGTTGTCAGTCTGTGGTGGGCATTGTGGCACATTTTCGAGGACACTCGCATAAGCATTCGTGTCCTCATGGATACCTCTATTGCTCAGCCTAGAAACTAGGTCTGTTTTTCGTCAGGGCAGTTTTCCTGCATTTGCCTCAGGCATATGCAGAGCAGCCATAAGGTCTAACATGGCCACCTAAGAGCCGCAACAAATGCCAATCTAGAAGGCCCCCCCTCTCTCTCTCTTTCCTTCCTTCCTTCCTTCCTTCTTTGCTAACTGCGGACAACCAGTATTACAGGTCATGGACACCATCTTTGATTATGCAAATCTCTGAGGTCATGATTTTCCTCACGGGAAGGGGAAGCTTTTCATGGGTGCACTCATGAGGACTTTCATGGTCAAGCAAGGTAATTAGTGTGAAAATTTGATAAGCTCACACTTTTTCATGGCTGCTTGGCCCGCTCACTATGCACGTCGTGACATATGCTTGAACAGCTGCACGGTCGCGACGTAAGAGTGGGATTCTTGATAAATTGGCCCCTATGGCAGCTTTGCGGTCACTCTCCAAAAGTGACGCTACAGCTGGACCTGGAAAACGCAGCACTCAGAAACTTAAACGTGGGGTTCTGCTCTACATTGCGTTCTATGGTCATCAGCTTACATGAGGCCACATACCTTGTCGCATGAAGGTTTAAAGGGCAACTCCGGCGGTTTTTTCACCATGTTCTGATATCGATGTTTTCGAATAGTGCAGCCAGGGTGGTTCAATTTGCTCAGAAACGCACCAATAATTTTAAATAACTGATCGAAATGCGTGTTAAACCGAAATGGGTAGACGCCTCTTGCAGCGTATGCAATGACGTCACAGCCTTCCCGCCGTCAGAAATGTGGAGAAAAATGACAGTGGCGAGGTCATCCGACGATGTATTGAGTTATGCCAGCTTTCCCGAACTTGACAGCGATGATTTGAACACCGTTTTGCTTTTGATGTCCCACAGGCTCAGGTAGGCAGCGTTGAAGGTGATGACGTCAAAAACACAGGGTGGCCCGCAGGGGAATCCGCTAAAAAGGTTGAATTCGTTTCCAGGAAAAAAAACTAAATGACTTGCATCCGCCTGGTTTGGCATATATTATTACAGTGCCGAGGAGAATACATATTGAAAATTTCATTAAGATCAGTGGACACTGAAAAATCGCCAGAGTTGCCCTTTAACCGTATACTGCATCTTGTGTGTGTCCCTGCATTATTACAAAAGGGCAACTGGTGTTGTGCAGCGGGCAAGACCATGCCCACAATGCCACCAGGAGTACCTACTGCCATGCTGGGGCACCAGTTCCTTGTGGGGAATGCTGCCATGCCATACTATGTGAGTGGCTGCACTTGTTTCATACGTGTGCAGTGTTTGTTGCTTTTGTTGAGCCTTACTTGATGTGTCTGAGACAGTTTATAGTCTAGCTGCAAAAGCAGCTTTTACTCCTTAGAAGCAAAGGTCCCTGCCATCGTTTTCATGCAGCTGTTGTGTTTGACTCTTGTTTTTGTGATCCTGTGAGGGGATTGTCACAGAAAGGTTTCTGCTGGTGCCTGTGAGGCCTCTTCACAAGTGCCTGTTAAAATAACCATGTTGAGTATACTGTAATGACATATACGTTACTAGGTACACTTTCAAATGTTTTTATGCTGTTGTATATGTCAGCTGGAAAAATCTGTAGTACACATGCGTGGCGTGACTTCAACTTTGTGCCCATGTTCTACTCTCTTCTGGTCCCACCACTCCAAAAATATTTTTTTTTTCATTGCATATTTATACTCTAATCAACATGCACCAAATTTTTATGTATTTAAAATAACAATAGCTGTGAATGCAATGTTACATGTATTTATAGCCATTACACACGATTTGTGATAGCTGTCCGCAAAATGTTTCAAACTTGCATAACTTCATTCCTAACTACTCTGTGGTTCTGTGTGAGGATGAGAATATGACCATGTTGATTAGTGTATTAACTAAATAGTAGTTATAGTATAGGTAATGTGTACTTATTTTGTTGTCAGTAATGTTCTACACCCACCTGTGTAAAAATAACCAAATGTCATCCCTAAAATTCGTGGCAAATTTTAATCAGTTATATTTATTCCGAGCAAACAAAAATGTGCAATATAGAAACATTGAAGAGAATAGGGTTTTGAGCAAATTTTCTGCTGTTCAATATGCAGTAAAGTTCAGTGAACTTTATTTGTCTTTTTAGGAAGTGTGTACTTGTGTATATTGCATTTCAAGACAGTTTCTAGTAACTAAAGATGTATGATGCATCTTTAAAGTTGATGTAATATAACCGTACACACGGTCACTGCAGGGGTTAAAGTAAAACTACAGAAGGCTCAAATTTATTATCGGAAGGAACAGCTGATACAAACATGATCTGCCTCCTTTTATATGATGGAAAATTTATTCTCAGTGGCCTTTCCTTCACCCAGTTTTACTGTCATTAAAATAACTTCCAGGTAAGCGTTGGTCACGTGCCAATCCCAGGGATATTGCTACCTCGAAAGTCCAGTCTTCGTGGAGCTGCATAATTAAAAGTTTGCAGGCTTGTCTTGATGGTTTAGGGATTTTCAATTTCTCGACCTATAGACTAGGGGTGTGCGAATATTCGAAATTTCAAATTTTCGAATAGCTTTGCTATTCGATTCGATTTGCACTGAACTTTTACTATTCGAAGTTGGGTAATAGGGAAAAAACATGCTACGTCTCGCGACAAGTGGTCCATTCCCGGAAGTGCGTTTCACCGCATAACGCCCGTGTACTGCGGCGAAGTTAGCTCAGCTTTCTGTTGCACACTTCCATTGGACTCTTCTTCAGGACTTTGGAATGACACTTCGGGAACGTACTAGTCACACAGTAAATTCTTTGCCCACGTTTGACTGTCCATTTATGCATAGCATTATCAAAAAAATATTCGAAAATGATTCTAACAATATTCGAATTCCCTTCGCACTCAAAATTTTGCTATTCGCACGGCTTTACTATAGACCCTCGCCGGAAGTCGCCTGGGGGATGCAAGGGATGAGTTTGTCCTCGGGAAGAGTTTGTCTTCCCGTTGGGGGTGAGGAAAACAATAGAACGCAGGGATCCCAGTGCTCGGGAACCTCAGCAACGGGAAGCACCCTAGCGGCGTGGACCGCTTTGAGGCTCATCCGTAACCCGCCGTGAAAAGGGTCTATTCGCAAATTTTGTTAGTTGGTGTGCAGCTAAAGGTATTGTCCTCTTTGTTGTTGTAAAAAGGATGCCACACGGCTATCTTCGGCATGTAAATAACTTTCATCTTAGTGGTGTGTGTCTTTTGTTAAAGTGAAGCATTCATTGAAGAAAGCTGCCAATTTTGCGCTTTACTGAGGCACGTGCAACGCACACAGGACTAGGTCGAGCACAAAATGAACCTACGCAAACCCTAAAAAAATGTACGTGTCATCATTTTTTGATGGCGATAATACTGGTTAACTCCTCACAACTCTTCTGAGGGGAGACTTGCAATGGCCACAAACGTGGTTTCAGTCTCTTGCTTTATTGTAAAGCACAAGCAATTAATTGGGCTTGGCCCCGCCACGGTGGTCTAGTGGTTATGGCACTCGGCTGCAGATCCGAAGGTCGTGGGATCGAATCCCGGCCGTGGCGGCTGCATTTTGATGGAGGCGAAATGTTGAGGCTCGTGTGCTGTGCGATGTCAGTGCAGAATAAAGAACCCCAGGCGGTCGAAATTTCCGGAGACCTCCACTACGGCGTCTCTCATAATCAGAGCTGGTTTTGGGACATTAAACTCCACAAATCAATCAATTTTTGTGTTTGTTCTAATGGTTGAAGGTTGTAGGGGTTACTTCTACTAATAACTACTACTGCTCGCAGCGGCATCGCCGCTAGCAACCCCCTGTCGTGGGTTCGAGCACTCGACGAGCAGAGAATGTGGTCGTCGCGTCCGCACGCTCGCTATCTCAGCCATGCACCGCCGCGCGTTCCGGCCCACGGCCCGACTCGAGGCAGGGCAGCACGAAACGTCGCACGCGGCGAAAGAGGAGAACATTAGGCGCAACTCTCTGTGCATGGTGATTTAATAAACGTTAAAACAAATAGTACAGGGCCGAATCAAGGATCGAATTAAATATAAAGAATAACAACGATTAACAACACGCGAACACAAACAAAGGACAGTAACAATGAACAACATGCGAACATAGAATAACACACAAATATAACCATGCAAGGAAGGAGAGCCTAACCCCGGCCAGCGCACCCGCGACCGCGCCCCAAGAAAAGGAAAATAGAAAGAAAGGAACATAAGTAGATGGGCGCAGATCGCCGGCCACTGCCGTGGGTCACTGGAGCTTGCAGAGGCACGCCATCCGACCGAAGGCCTGGTCGGCCGGAGGGTCACAAAAGTACGTGCGCACCTCTCCAAGCGCCAGCAAGTTCTCCCGAGCATCGCTAAAACCAGAAACGCCAGAACGCGCAAACGTTCGAGGAATTTCTCGCTACCCAATGGCAGCCTATGTTAAAACCACATGGGGCAAACGGGAGGGCCGCCGCCCCGTCAAGCTGGGGAGAGGGGGTTGCGGAGACATTCCACGCTGAACATGGCGTCGAGCGGGACCAGGCCCCACAAGGTGCATGTTTGATTTGAGTAAATGTGGTATTTATCATATAGCCAATATTCCAAATAAATGTCTTTCTTGTCCCAGCCCTTGAACGTGTATTTGCAGCTTTTCCAATGATGACTTTCAGTCTGAAATGCACACTGTTGAATGAACACTTGAAACCTGAGGAGAGGCTGCAAACATTGCACTTTTGGATCATTGTTGTACTGTTCACGAAGTAAAAGTGCAATTTCTGGTAAATGAGGCTTTTTAAATATTTATCATATTTGTCAGCACATGTGGCACAACCAGGAATGTGGTCGACAGAGCAAAGTGCGAGGTGAACATGGGCATAAGTTTGAAGGGACCTAAAAGAAAACTTTATTCTCCTGTAAATTTGTGACCGAAGAGTGTGGAAGTGTGTCCTGTTGGTATACAGCAAATGACTTACTTCTCAAATTCATGAATATTTCTCGTCACACTGGGTGATTTGACTGTCTTCACAGCACCACTACATCTCCCCATATAGCCAGCCGGCCCACACGCATGTTCGAAATTTAGGCTACCTTAAGGGGGGACGCGGCCCTTGAAAGTCGAAAAATCGTGGCAAATGCGATTTTTGGAAAACCGCATATTTGGGCTCAGTGTATAATAAACTACCTATCCTGTAAATATCAGCGCCTAATTCAACGTAAAATCACCTCAAACCACGTATGTCGCGGGCCGCGGCACCCTCTGTGCCGGCCAAACGCACGGCGAAACATCCCAACTTTGAGCGAGCGCCGTTTTCGCGCCATTCAACCTACGGCCGCCATTTTGGCTTTGTTTTGTTCGTAAATTCCTGCGCTTTTTTCTTCCACCGTCAGCGGGAGCGGTGGTGGCGTTGTCAAAGCCCCATTCGCTTATGATTGGGAGCTCGCGGGGGGAATGCGCGACTGCCATTGGCTGCTGCGCGCGATGACACGCTGTTCTCCTCCGGCTGTTGCTCTCTGCGTCGTCTGCTGCGGCTAGGCCTAGCGCTTTCTCCGTTGCTGTCGCCGTGCGGCTTGCCACTTCGCTTATCGTTATCGCGCGCGGTACTTTCTGAAGTCTTCTGAAGTCGCCTCCCCGCTACTATCTCGTGATAAGGCTAGGTACACCTTGTGGACTATGACCGCGTTGATGCTATCAGCAACAGAGGAGTGTGCGTGGGCGCCTTCCCTGATAGCGTACGCGATGACTCTGGACGCGCGAGGGTAGATGCGGATGTGATCGGTGCCAGTGAAGTGTGTGAGGCGCGCACCCGTGAGAAGGCTAGATTTGATAAACTTTTGTGGCTACCGGCAACAGCACGACAGATCGAGCCATCCAGATTATGCCCCTGGTGCATTTTCTTACGCTTTTGTGAATATTTTTCTAGTAAAAACCATTCTGAAACGTTTTTTCTCGTTTTCTCAAAACAACAATTTTGACACTTTTGCCGTACAGGAAGTAAAATAGCTTCTGTCCTATTTGAGCTATCACCCTTTTTTTTTTTTTTTTTGCCTCAAAGATAAATGCATGCAAAATGCAATATGCCTATTATCAATACAATGTACACTTTGGAAGTTTTTTTTTTTTAATTGGTCACATGTGTGACACTTGAAGGTCGCTTTTTTTCTACCAACTCTAGTGGCCTCTAACTATTGCTAAAATTGGCCGAGTAAGCTTATTTATAGCATCTTGCACTCTTTAAACATTCTAGATTGTATTGGTACTCTAACCACTGTGTTTGGGCTTTCTGTTATTATGCTAATTTTGCTCCATACAAAGGACCCAGCATACACAGTCATTTTAGATTATCTTTGAAACTATCTGCACCATCGCAAAAGTAATTACATTTTTAGAATCAGCACTTCAAAATACACAAACTGTGAAAAATTCATTCAGATCTACCCATAAATAAAAAAGTTGACTTTCAAGTGTAGCATCCCCCCTTAACACATTGCTTTCAGGGTTTCTTTGTTGTGACTGCAAGTTCAAAATAGTGTGATCAGTTCAACCACTACCATGCTGACAGCTGTAGCTTGGATGCTTTGCCTAGCTGCTAAAGAAAAAAAAAAAAGTTACCACCGAGCTTCTTGGCGTTTGATGCTTCTTGTCTTGGCTTGCTGTTTTACTTTATTATATGTGAATTTATGTTGGATTGTGTATGGGCCAAGTGGTAGAGCCATCGATCGTGAAAAAGTACTGGAGACTCAAGTTGCCTGAAAATTTTGGTTGGTAACAGTGATGAGACCATAGTAGAAAAAATTAGGCAATTTGTGCTACATTATCAGGTTTTCATTTTGTACGCTAGCGTTAAAGGAGTACCGACACGAAATTTTTGACATTCTCGTATTATTGCTGTAAATGAAAGCACTGGCGTGGAGAAACCCCAAAAAGAGTATGATGGTGCCTCGCAAGACAACGAATATATTTTTAATACAGCTTCCTTAAAAGCACACTTTCGGTTTCGATTTTGAGGGGGCTGTTTCCCAGTGACGTATCAACATCGTTGGACGAAATCTGAGTCACATAAGGACAGAAATTCGTGATACTGTCGCTGCAACTCTGTCGTCTGTCGTCAAATACACATGGGGCACGCAAACAACAACAATTTTACGGTCGTCCAGTGACTGACAGCGATTTCGGCGGTTTTTATAGACTGTGCTCATACGTCATTGTAGTGTCCATTGCACTGGGGCTGGCGTGCAGTGCTGGGCGACGAAAACCAAACAAATATTTTGTGCGTGTTTCCTGGCTTCCGTGTGCAGAGGGCGTTAACGATACATGGCTAGAAAGCGAAAAATGTACATTTTGAGCCGCCGAAAAATCGTGTCAGTACTTCTTTAAGAAGTGCAAACCAGTAATAAAGCGTACCTAAATAAAACTCCGCAAAATCTGTCGACACTCGAACCTTGTTATAACATAATGGGATAGTCAACTCTCGCTCCAATGAAATTGACGGTGTGCAGAAAAAAGTTTCATTATAGTAAAATCGAAAAGAATATAACTGACCTAAGCTGGTAGAACAAAGGAGACTTTTATGCCTCAATCTTGCGTGTGGCATCACGGCGGTAGCTGGAAGGGTTCGGAAACTGTGAGTACGGTATCTAGGAGACTTATTTACTCAAAAGGTGGGGAGTGCTTCGACTATTAAAAAGTATATATATTGTTCAGGGCGTGGCGAGGGACGGGGTATTGTGATAGCAATTGATATTAACACTCGAAGCGGGTTTTTGCACTCGCCGTTGTTCTGTACAAAGTCCACCTCGATAACATTGCCTACGCATCGCATGTTTTACGCTCAAGTAAAAGCATGCTAGCGCTGGGGACAAACGCGGCAAAAGCATTCATGAAATGACCCGGCCGTCTTTGTCGAATGAACGGCACACGTGATAACATCGCACCGTGTGCGAGGGCTGTCGCTTGCTTCTCAAGCAGAGAGAGGAAAGACATAGCCCGTCTTTTGTCGGGTGAAGGACCATAAGGTGTACCGGTGGGAAAGGGGCGGTAGCGTGCACTCTCTCGACAGACATCGGTAGACTGCTTTTGTGCGCTGTGCTTGAAAAAAACCGTGCGCTCTATCATGACATATTCTCCACGCCCCTTACGTTTCGGTCACGTGCTGAGCCGCCACAGTTAGCTTAAATTTGATGATGTAAGGTTCCCCTATGCCAACATTCTTCCGAGCAACTGAACTTCGGCTTCGGATTGTCTGCGATTAAAAAACAACTTAAGGGGGGACACTGCTCCTAGAGGCAAAATTTCATGAAAAAAAATCGATTTTTTGAAAGTGGTATTTTTGCAAAACACAGGCAGTGCTTCAGATGCTAACCAAATTTCTCACATCTCAGACTGATAATTCAGCCACAATAGCAGTTTATATCCCCAAGGCAAGCTATATTTTGGCTATCAAAAAGCAATAAAAATGGGCTTTTTTCATGCCAAATTGCTGCTGAGCTGCATATGTTGCAGCAGTAGGTATCGAGGTTATATCCCCAGTAGCCACAACTCACCTGTCAAGTATATTTGAATACTTTGTATTACATTTGGTTCAAGATGAGCTTTGTTTTCCTGCTTTTTCTCAAAACATGCTTTCACTCACTCTGCTTGTTTAGTGCGGCAATTTCTCAAACTCTAGAAGAGATACAGCTGTAACTTTTTTTGCTATCTGAAGATTAATGTATGGAGCATGAAGTGCTGCAAGCAGATCTTCTTTTCCTTCTCCCAGTAGCTCTTTTTAATTACCTTTGTTCTTGTTCATTAATAGCTACGCTACAACCACTTAACTACAACAGGCTGCTAAGTTTCAAATTGTTGTTTAATCTGAAAACTACTTGCAGCACCTTTTTAATTACCTTTGTTCTTGTTCATTAATAGCTACGCTACAACCACTTAACTACAACAGGCTGCTAAATTACAAATTGTTGTTTAACCTGAAAACTACTTGCAGCACTTCAATCCTTGCACATTCTGCTTTCCGCTCATACATTATAAATAGCTCTGTGGCCACTATTCTTTTATCTATTGTCTCACCAAACAATAGTAATTACCATCTCATTATCTCAATAACTATATGAATGATCAGAAAGGTAATTGCACCTTTAAAATCTGCACAGAAAAACACACATATATAGGTGCTTTTACACTGAATTTAGTCAGCATATAAACAAGACAGCTCCAGGTACCATGTGGCAAAAGTAGGGCAGTCTCATTGCTGTCGCTATCGAGCCATAGCAGCCCCATAGTCAATCAACCACACAGTCAACAGTGGCCATTTCTGGTGGTGCCAACACGCGATTTTGTTTTTGTATACATATTTTTATCTTCTGAATTTTGCCAGAATGTTCGGGATTGTGTTTACTGCTCAGCAAATCAAGTTTTCGAGCCCAGAATTGCATCATCAAATTTCAGTGGAGCGAAACTGCACCAAAAATGTGTACGTTCTGGCGAGCCTATCTTTGCATTGACTCGTATGGATTGGCGACGGGGGAACAGAGAATTTTTCGTTGTACCGGAAATTTTATAGAAGTGGCGTTGGTTGTAGTCTGGTTTGACTTTGTAATGAAGTAATGGGTATAACTAAGTAAATCAGATTCTCCTTGAAATCCCTGTAGACATATGTGCATTTTAAATCTCATTTTAATGAAGTGAGATTGGCCTTTCAGTGGATATAATGAACTTAAATTGTCTCAAAGTAATAAATCCATGCGTAATAATTTAAAGCCAGCCAAGCCAAAGCGATGCGGCAAGGTCAGTTGACCCACGCATCGCGTGCATCGTGGCAAGATCAATGGGCAGCGAATACGACGCGCTGGGTCATCTGCCATGTGCTGCACGTTCGCAACGAACATATTTTCACTGCCAACTGTTCGACATCACGATTTTTCCGGTTTCGTGGCAATGTGGATGAGGCATACACTAAACGGAAGCGAAAGGCTATTGCACCAGTACAGAGAAGGCGGCCATCATATGGGCTTTCGCCCCTGATGCAAAGTGACACAGTACGGACACTGTTTGTGTGTGTGTGCGCGCGCGCCTCTGTCCACTTTTATAAAACATCATTGCATGCATGGTTCTACAGCGCTACTGCTGGCTGCGGTGCCATTTATGATTTCCCTTTAAAATTTTTGCACCCATATGACTGGCATTACAATTAAGAACAGTAATGGTTGTAACAATATAATGGATGTCACGAAATAATTGCTGGTTGCCCTTGGCGACTTCGTTGTAGTGCGAGGTTCGAGTGTGTCACCAACACATTATGGGGGATGCAAGTTGTAAAGGTGTCCTTATCTATTTGCTAACCAAATTTGATAAACGTTGGCAAGAATGTTTGCTTTCTTATACCGGTTCTAAAAGTGCAGTTATTTTTTGTGTAGGTTCATTATATTATTTCATTATGTAATTAAGAAACATCATCATTTGTTCTTACTACTACACACAGATTACCACCACACCGAAATGTACTGGTGTGCTGTAAAATGTGTGGATTGATAAGAGAAAGCACAGGATCGTCAACAGTGGAAGCACTTGTGTGATTAGATCACTAATTTTTACTTCATAATGCACTCAACTCTGCCATTTTGAATATGGGCCTGGCAGTAGTCTAAACAAAATACAGTATTTACTTGCATAATTTGTCCACCATTCCCCCCCTCCCTCTCACAAGTTTCGCTGCTCAGATAGCCTGGTGGGACGACATTCGTTGACATGCTCATGTCATCTGCCAAATCTCAAGAGCGAATATAGCTTAGAAGATAATTTAGATGAATATTGAACTGCAAGCTCATGTAGCCACATGCTCTTGCTAGGGAACCTTGCACAGACTCTACTTCCTGCAGTAGAATGCAGTGCCACTTCAGTGTTACGTGCAATGAGTGAATGTTTGAGGATCCTGTGTAGTAAAAGTGATCTGGAGGCACTGGGACCCTTTAGTACAGTATACTTCATAGCAGGGTTTTGGTTTTGTCATGTAATCCCAGATTTTGCAGCAACAGTGTACGGGCTATCAGTGAAAAGTTTGGTGCTAATGGCAGCTGTCTGTAGGCCTTGCTGAATCTTTTGCAGAAATATTTGTCTGCAACTTTCTTTGGAATTTTCAGAGTTGTGTATATGGATCTCAGCACTCACTTTTGATGTGATGTAATGGCTCGTTTACACCTGGGCCATTCGGTGTCTACAGTGACTAGACTGTTCCTGCTGCAGAAATGTCATGTCATTTGCATTGTTCTGCCAGGTGTACTATTGCTGCTTTGCCTTCCGCCTCAGTCTTTTTTTGTGCAAGTTTGTCACCCGAAAGTTAAGAAATGCTAGCATATGCACAGCTTTGCAATGGAAGCTGAAACATTAATTTGCAGAGCAGCACTCACATTTGGATTTCTGCTGCAGGCAGAAGTAGGTCCAGAGCTGATCATGCAATTTCGCTGCTTCCAAACTTGGTTTTGTACTTCTCAAAGTGCCGAATGTCCTCGGGGTGAACGGGCCAAGTGGTGCAATGTATCACAAAGCTTGCCTTACTTGGGACTTACATGTTAAACGTGGCATGTGTTGATATTTGGTTGCATTTCTATTTTGTTTCTGTTGTTTGGTTCTGCGATTAGCTTTTGAAAGCATGATGAACCTGACCTTTTCTTTTATATTTCTCCTGTCTTTTTTTTTTCTTTTGTTTTTTTCGTTTGGTCCAACCCACGAAAGGGCTTGCAGCAACAGCCTTTGTATAGCTACGAAGACTTGCAGATGCTACAGACTAGAATGCCACACCTGGTAGGTCTCACTCACTCTGTCTCCTTGGTTTGAGAGCACTTGCCCTTCTTTTTTTTTACCTTTTTTTTCTGTTTTCTTTGCCTTTCTACTTGGTTTGCTGCACTGTGCTTACCTCTTGCTGCCTCTTGTGCTTTGTGTGACTGCCTGTATTTGTGCTATACGAGTTCCCCCCCCCCCCCCCCTCTTCCCTTTCATTTCTCTGCTCAGCAATTCATTTTTCCATTTCTTCTAGCTGCTCATTTTCCTGTTGTCTGCAAAAGAGACTTGCGTTTATTTCAATTCTGACCAACACCAATACTTCCTTTCTTCCTCCTGACCTCCAGGGTATTTCATCAAAAGAACACTACTTAATTCATGCTGGCACTTTGATGAAGGGTTGGTAAGGTTTAGGGAGGTTGAAGTCTTTCAACACGCTCTTAAGAAGGCTTATTAGCTTGTGTGTCATGATAGAACAGCATAATGCAGCTTGTCTCCTGACGTGCTTAAGGATCATTTAATAAGCATCGCACTCATTTCTGCTACTGGACCTTTTGTTTTAAAAGGTTCCATTAAAAAAGAAAAATGTCTTAACACAGGTGAAAATGTGAACAAGCTTGACATTATCATCTGTGCTAGTAGAGGTCTGTGTGTGACTGCTGTAGATAAGGGTGTGCAGCACTTACGCACACTCTTGCTGTGCATGGGACTCGCTTCAGATAGAATAGCGATGATTATTAGATCCCGTGTAATGTCGTTTTGTGGTGTAACAGCACTGTTTTTATCTTTATGATGTCTTTTGCAAGCACATGGATGTGGAAGTGGTCTGTGCACTGACTCTGTGTTGTGTATTTTATTTATGTTTCTTTCTTTGCTTTCTGGGAAGGGGGAGGCCTGCCAATACATTGCAGGTATCATGAAAAGTTCTGCACTGTAACTTACCATGTGTTACAGATTTGTTTGCTCTCTTATGTGCAAGTCACTCTGTTGCAGTCTATTGCAAACATTTTTTTTCTTGCATGCAAAAGGTCCTGCATTAGTACTCGCCTGTTCCACTGTGGTGTCTTCCCAGTTTTGCTCATGAAGTTTTCATGTCTGTTCCTTGTTGCTTCCTTTGCACTGTTTCTTGCGGTCTGAAGGGGTCACTTACTCGTCAATAATTTGTGTCCCTCTTCAGCAAGAGTTCTTAATTTTACAAGTTTATGTAAGTAACATCTGTGATGTTGTCACTGTTGTGTGTGTGTGTGTTTACAACTGCACTGACATCGCTATTCTTTCTGAATTGAGTTTTCTAAAATTGTGTCAAAAGTGTGTGTGCTATGGCTGAAGGCAGGACAGACAGAGGAAGATTTAAGCATATTTAGGTAATGTCTCAAGGCTTCATATGATAAGTGCCAGTGTGATTTTTTTTTTTTCTGTCTCTAATAGTATTATTGCAAACTTTCTCACACATCTTTGCTTCTCTTGTTTGCTAAACCCTCAAAAAACGCTTACTTGTTAAGTTTATTGCACTCTTGCAGTGTGTCAGTGAGTTTTACGAAGGAATGTGTCAAGCAGCGATCCAGCATCGCATATTTTCTTATACTCTCAGCCTGGTGTCACTGACCTGTTTGAAGTAATTCGCTTTGCACCGTGAAAGCCATGACCACTTGCAGATCGAATTGCTGTCCCCCCACCCCCAACCAACCAAAAGAAAAATAAATAAAATAAGGGAGCTCAGTGGATCTATTTTTTTTTTAACTATTGCATTGAGCTGATGCAGTCACTGAATGTTTAATGCACAGGTCGCTGACATTGGTGCCAGAGGAGAGTCGGAAATGTGTCCTGCATGATTGCCTGCTTCGTTGCTTTGTCGGTTGATCTTTGCTTGTACTCCTGTCACGCAGGAATTCTCGGGTGTTCTCTGCATGTTATTAATGATGGAAGGCAGTGTCTCACTGTTGCGGAGTTATATTTTTATTAATTCCGTTACGATCCCACGTTTCCTCTTAATGTGTTCTGAAAAACAGTTGTGCATTTAAATGGGGAGGGCAGTTTATTGCACTGTACAGTATCTGAGACAGCAGCATCAGAAATTTTCGCAGAGAACACCTGTGGGAGTACGGGTAAAACGCAGTGACGCAGGGATCACAGTACGTTAAATTTTTAGCGTCCTTGTGGAAACAATGGTGAGGCTGCAATACTTTCATCTCTGCTCAGTCTTGCAATGTCACTCAGCTGTCTAGTTGACCAATTGCACAAACTGCAAGGTTTTAACTTGCTACATGGAGTGATACCTCCCCACCATTAAGTTTATGCCAGTCTGTTTGTGGTGTATGCTAGGGTCTTTCAGTCTAGATTCTCTTTGTGTATAACATCTCTGCTGCCTCGTATTTTCTTCAGACTTTCACGCAGAAAGGTTTGCCAACAAAGGAACAGGAGAGGGAGGTTAAGCAGTGAAAAGAGGGAGTGCTTTTGGTTTGCCAGTATTCAGGCAGAGTAGTTTTACTTGCAACGAACAGCAGAGGGTGATAGGTTTGTAGCGGCCACTTGTGCTTTTGCTCCCTTGAGGACGAAGAGTCTCTGTGGGCTTTGCTAGAGGGCACTGGGCCCTTTCCCTTCTTTCTCTTCCTCAACCTGGTCAACACAGGGCTACTATGACATGCAGTACCCTGTGCCTGCCACGAGCCTAGCTGGCCGAGACCTCACGTTGAACAACATGGCTTTTGCAGGTGAGTTCTGCTGCTCCACTGATCATGAGCAGAAATGCGAAAAAAAAATTACTTCCAGGAACATTTTTTGAGGGGGGGGGGTTAAATGCAATCCTCCTTCCTGTATGTGCTTGCCACTCTGTCTTGTTTTATTAAATTTTGTCGTCACTTTGTTCCTTGTTACTTTTTATCTGACATTGCGCTTGTTTTAGCAATAGAGTCTACATGCATTACAAAAGAGCTGCGTACACTAGGGTTTGGGATATAATGGATGATATTTCAACTAAGTTTGGTCCATGTGTATTATCTATGCAGCAAAGTCCGCTTTTAATGGATTGCGCTGCAATGGAGTATCGGCTACAGTGGACAAAATTGGTGGCGATCTGTTCCAAACTAGACATATAAAACATGCCTTTGCTGTGTTGACGTGGTTTGACAGCGGACTTCATCACAGCGGCAACACTTTTAGCATGGCAGTGCCTGGGCGCTTAGGCCAAAACAAGTTTGAACTGTGGCTGGCAACATTGGAGGTCTCTGGCCAAGCCAACCTGAGGACAAGCGCAATGGTGCCGTGACGTTATATGGTGTGTTGGTCGTCTGCGCCAGACCGTGATAATGGCTTCCAAAAGAGGAAGCAAATTTTATCGAGCAACAAGATTAAAATTGCGAATGCAGTTGCGCACCATGAAAAGCAAGTGGACACTTAAACGAGGGGCTATCCCAAGACCATGAGTTCAATTGTGAACAATAACGGTATTGTAGGCAAGCAATTGTCGGGCAAAATTAATCTTAAGCGCTTGTGCTAAATGTGAATAGAGATCTTGTGTGTGCATCACTTAATATGCCGTTTTACTACAACATTTCTAGTCATTGCGACCAATGTTTCAGAAATGAGGTGTCCCAGTGCTCCAAGCCCATGTCCTGGCGAGTTTCACTGGCAAATAGAATAGGTTACTGCGAAAGGTGCAGTAACTGTAGGCATTATTTCTTGGTTTCAGCGGGAAAATTTTGTAGCTATTTTCTAGTTTTTCTTGCTGCTTTGTACCTTATTTACGCCGTTGTAAGTTGATCTGAATGTGGGTTGACCCACCCTCACCCCTCCAAATCGCAAGAGAGAGAGAAAAAAGAAACTACTGTCAGATAGTTTTGTCTTCGATTGTAAGTCAACCCCCCAACTTTGGATATCAAATTTCAACGAAGTGGGTCGACCTAAAATTTTGTAGATACGGTATTTCAAATGTAGAAATACAGCTTTTAGGCAATCAAAAGTCTTACTGTGCATACTTGCAGCTTCTCCGATGATGATAACTTAAAGGAGTACTGACACGATTTTGCGGCGGCGTAAAATATACATTTTTCGTTTCCTAGCCATGTATTGTTAACGCCCTCCGCACACGGAAGCCGGGGAACACGTACAAAATATTTTAATTTGGTTTTAAAGTTCGCGTCGCCCAGCACAGCAAGCCAGCCCCATTGCAATGGACACTACGATGACGTATGAACACGGGCTCTTAAAAATCGCCGAAATCGCGGTCAGAGTCACTGGACGACCGTGAAATTGTCGTTGTTTGCGTGCCTCAGGTGTAATTGACCAAAGACTACAGAGTTGCAGCGACGCTATGAAGAATTTCTGTCCCTACGTGGCTCAGACGTCGTCCGACTATGTTGATACGTCACTAGGAAACCGCCCCCTCGAAATCGAAACCGAAAGTCAGCTTTTAAGGGAGCAAATTGACTTTCGTTCTCCTGAAAAGAACATTTAGGTGAATGAAACACTTTAAAACTGAGGTGTGGCTGCAAGCTTTGCACTTAATCTCCTCAAATGCATTTCTGGCAAACTACCTGCTGCAGCTGGCGCACATAATTCAAGGACACCTGTGTTTCAGGTTGAGGTGCCCAACTCTGGCACTTTTGTTTACCATGTCAAGGTAGTTCAAATCCCACATATTCATGACTGTTCTTTCTGATCATATAAATACTCATCAAACTGAAACAAATAATTTAAGTGAGACCCTTGTGAACAGTACCCTTCCTTGTGATGTAGACGTACCTTAAGACTGGCTCTCAAATCATCCAGATCACAGTGCATGAGCACACAATCGAACACAGCAGTTTGACATCTTTCTTGCCGAGTTGTGTGTGAGTACTCCGGCTACCAGAGGATGCCAGGCGTGCACGTTGAAAAAGAACTGCTCCAATTATGTGGTATAACTACCTGTAACTTCACTTAACAGAATTGAACCACTTTTGCAGCAAGTGGTCAGTGAACCAATTGCACATTTGCTTCAAAAGGTGTTTCTTGGTACCCTTTTAGGTTGGTTTTTATTACTGTCAGAGGGCTAGCTTATACTCTGATCTACACGATGTGAACGCCACTTGTTCTAATCTACCATTGACCCCTTCAAGATAAGTTTGGAGGAAAGAAAAAAAAAAGCTAGGAGAGGTCATCGCGTGACAATTCTGAAGCCTAGTCACAAAAAATTTAAAGTAGAGGATTATGGGAAGTGGGCCCTGTTCACTTGGTAGGCAGTTGGTAGAACAATGCAGTCAAGCACCACTAAGGTTACCGCTTCCAAACAGCCTCCCGCAGTCCAGGCTAGCAGAATCACGGGATGCCGCCTCCTAGTTTTTTTTTCCCTCCATGACTCTGAGGGAGCTAGCTAACTGTAGTGTATGCATTGTGAGCATTGATGCCTTCAAGATTGGTCTCTTACTGAGTCTGAGAGTGCTAGCTACCTGTATTGTGAGAGCAAGAGCCATTCTACACCTGCCATCTCAGCCGATCTACCATTCTCCCTCTGCCCTGCTACACAGAGGGTAGCAAGTTTGGCCGAGGCGAGAACAGCGACAGCAGTCCTGGCACAGTAGCTGGGGTGGGACCCCAAGGGGCTGCAGCAGGTGCCGCAGCTGCTGCCCAAGGTGGGGCCCAGGGAGGACAGCAAGGGGCACCCCCCACAGCAGGACAGCAGGCAGCGGCCAGCCAGCCATTCTTGAGCACACTGCCCCCTGGATATGGCTACTACTACCCATCCAACCTCATGCCCGGATCCATCCACCACTACGGACCGCCGCCCATGTTCCCTGTGAGTGGTGGTCTGTTCTTTACGAGGTTCGGTGAAAGGAGTGGGGTGGTCAAGCAAATCCCGCTTAGCCGAGGGCAGTTACCTTGGACTTCTTGGGGCTTTTCACTTTTTATTTATATATATATATATATATAAAGGAAGAAAACTTCTCAAGCATATACTCGCAGTGTAGCTGGTTACGGGGTCCTTGGGATCATTTCATGTATTCCCATAAAAAAAATCATACGATTGTTTTGTTGCTTTCATTCGCACTGCTGCCTCCTTCACGTTGTTTTTAGTAAAACAAATCAGCCTTTCCGGTTTATTTGCTTTTAAACTTTGGGGGGTGGTAAAGGGGCTTGGCTTCTTCACTGCAGGGAGGCTTTTTGCTGCCAACCTCAAATTCTACAGAAGTCTGTATGCCGTGGCTCTTGGCAGTTTGTTGGTGTTTGGTGTTCTTGATATTGCGACACGAATTTCGCGCACAGCAATAGTGATTTAGAGCCACTAGCGGTGTGTGTGCAAAGTGTGATTGGAAGTAGCTTCTCTTTCAGTTCCACGCCGTGCGTTCTGATGCCACGCAAGTGTTTAACTTTAGCACGTCTGCCCCACCTAGCATTCTTGGGTGGCGTGCTTTTCATTCCTTCCGCCTGCACTTAGGGCCATTTCCTTCCTGGCTTCACTACAGTTAAACCTCGACATAACAAAGTAGGTAAAATAGCAGTTTGCTTCATTATAGCAAAACTTTATTAAATTAAAACTTCGTTACATTTAAGCTCACAGTTTTATACAAAGTATAGTCACCGAAGGCTTCTTTACTAGGAAATACTGCTGAGCGTTTGAATGATAGTGCTGTACATGAAAAAAATATATCAATGAAGTTCACAACAACTCTCATGCTGAACAGTAGATCTAGCAACCACGTCTTGATAGCATGCCACGGGAGCCCACGCATCACAGGGGCTGTGTCATGCATAAACATTAAAGAAACGCATGTGTTGCACACTGCAGTAATAGGCGATAAGCAAGGCTCTTGTACCTATTCCGCCAGCGCTACTTGCTATCAGTACCACTTTCGTAATCTAAAGGGTGATCTTAATGTTAAGCTCACTGAAGCACTAGCTATCAAGTTCGATAAATGCGCAACATCTAACACTGGAGGCACACGACAAAAAAAAAAAATTAAAATTGCATGAGCACAAGGTGGCTGCTCAGTTCACAGTGGCCACATGTTTTCTGTTTTGCGATATTGTGCGCCTATATACGGAAAATTTACGAAGACCTGGCCATTGCGGCGGTTCGAATTTCGGTTACTGCTATGCGTTGGTTCAGCAGGTATTGTAAAAGTTGCTTTTATCGCAGAAAGCCTGCAAATTTTTAGAGTTGTAGCTATATGGTGGGTTACCTTGGCTACATTGACCTTCTTGCAGCAGCGCACTCGGCAAAAGACTATTTGCCTTAAAAGCACGCATTAGTTCTTATTGCCTTATTGTTCCGTGAAAATCCAAAACGAGCTTCTGCATTAAAAATCTCAAAGTGAGCAGCGTGACATCCAGAAAATAAGCAGCAATATTTTTTTTCTTTCACCGTTTGAGATCCTGCTGCTTCCTAGAGCTACACATGCTTGTCACCTGATGCTCGGCTGCCGCACGACGCAAGTGGGACATTATTATGAAACCACGCATTGCGGAGCGTAGAGAGTGGGCAATAAGATGCGCAATGCAGTAGGCTGTTTGCATTCATGCTCTCTTCCCACGCTCTAGTGGAGAGGAGGCAAGCATCCAGCTGCTTCACATTACCGGGTGGCAGTGTGCAGTGCTAAAAATGCTTTCTCAAAAGCTGCAAGAAACTCCTATTTTATTGCTGGCACCAGTGGAAGCTTCGGTTCATCGGCAGCAGCAAAACTTCATTATATCGAAATCGCAGAGAAACTTCCTTCGTGATATAGGTGTAAAAAATACATGGTGTTCTATGGACCTCACATTCTAAAACTCAGATACTTCGTTATATTGAGGTTTAACTGTATTAAGATAAAGTAACATCTAAACACGAGCTAAAACTTTAACTTGTATGCGTAGATCATGATAGCAGTGTAAAAACTGCTCCTGATTAGTTGTACAATAGTGCAGAGTGGTATGAGCTCAGTCATACAAAGCAAGTAACACTGTGGAAACTGGATGACTGTAACATAAGGCAAGGCACCCTGCGTGAAATTCAAGGTGCACACTACTTTCTTCATTCTTTATATTTGACCAACTACAGTAGAAGCTCGTTCATACATTTTTGAAAAATAACGCGACACAACGTATTATCCAGGAAAACATGATCCAAACACACAAAGAATCTCGCAGTTTCGCCAGAAAACTATGCATTGATATAAATATTAAAGTAGATTTCAATTTCACATAATTCGGGAAATAAAACTTCACGAAACAATAAACATGTGCTTATGTTAGTTCTGGCGCGTGTTGGAAGCACGGCAGTGACTACGAGCGCTAGCTGTCGGCGCTGACAACGTCGGGAACAACGGAACACTCGTGTTGTCCCTTGCTTCAGTGTTTAAACTACTCTGCATCTTCAGGCAAATTACTCCACATGTAACAAAAAGTGCACGTTCACAATGTAATTTTCTCGGCCTGCCCAAACCGCGCGTGCGACCATCAATACATGGCGCGGACGCACCGGGCATGTTTTGCCCAATGGCGCGCACTCTGGTACATAAGTCGTGCGCACCACTAGTCTTGCATCAGCAGGTCACATGAACGGGCACATCACGTGCGTCGCACGGCCCAAGCCAAGGTTGCTGGGCAAGCGCATCGTGTATATGTTAACCGTCAGAGCTAGCAGCATAGTCTCTAGAAGCTACGAAACATTCAGCCATTTTTCTCTCTCTCCGTCCCCCCTCCTTTCTTTTTTTTTAATTACCTGCGCTTTCTCAACGCCGCCACCACAATTACCAGCTGACAAACGAACGTGCAATCTATCGGTGGTTCCCGGCTGTCCAAGTGGTGCATGAGTGCAGCACGCGCCGAACGCGACCCGCGCTTTTGCTCAACGACAAAACCGGCCGAAGCACGCATAATGTACGCTTGCCAGCGCGAGGTTACGCTTGTCAGTCGACTACTCAGTACAGGATTACATGACGCAATGTGTTGACTTGTTCGGTTTGACGCGATGGGAGCACCCGCGCGATCTAATCACTAGCGATATAACCTTGCGATAGACTGCGTCTGCTCGCTCTCTGTAAAATTTACAGGATGCGCTCCTTATTGCGTACGCATTGTAGGCTTTCGAACTTGCTTTTTTGTAATTAATGACCATCATCTCGCATATCGGTAACTTGCGATCAGAAATGGCTGGTTCGATGATGTTTTCGAGGCTGTATTGGGAGAATTCCTCTGGCAGTGTTTGTGCACTAGCTATCTAAATGTGCCGGACATTTTTATTTGCGCTTTTTGGGCATGGTCATCGAAGGTGAGGTGAGCGGAAACGGGCAGTTGAAACTTTCAGCTTTCAAACATTATCAAAATGGTGGTGCTCGAGGGGGGAAAAGACGAGAGACGACCCGCATAAACACCGTTTGCGATTGCGATTGTGCTCGCGAATCGGTCCTACTAAAAGAAATGGCAGCGTGTCAGTTATCGGCCATTAAAAGTGCGCTCGACATACGCTTCCAACAGCTACCTTTATCGCGAGTGTCAGCGGTAATACCGATGAACGCGGTATGTTATGTCTAGCTAGGTGATAGGATAGTATTGGAAGAGAGCGCGCCGGCGGTTTCATGTGACAGTCAGGCGAGTACTGCGGTATAGCCAACCGCGGTGGGCAGCTTCTCCTCTCGATCGCGCGAGCTTCCAGACTCGTCGGTTGCACGCGAACTCTAGAGGCCAGAAAACGTATCATCCGATCGTAGTTGGACAACAAAACCAATATTGGTGGCGAATAATCATATTTTCCGGGAATGTATTAACCAGAAGAACACCGTTCAAATCCATGAGCTCTCCATGCACTTGATGTGTTTCAACTGTCTTAACATTATTCTTGCGAATCCCAGTACTTGAAGTCTTGCTAACATCCACAGTAGTACTTGCTGTGTATAAAAGACAGTGCAGTGACATCATTACTTTGATAATGGGAAGCCAGTGCTCTGAAAAACTGTTTTTAAGTTGTCTTCACTTTCTTTTACTCTGTTGCTTCAATGATACAAGCTTCTTTATTACAAGTAGGTGCAAGAAAATGTTATATGCTTGAGGGTGCCATTTGCAGCACAAAATTGACACTGAAACTATAATTTCAATCCTCTTGTGCACCCACTGAGCTATTCAATAATGCATACATTTCTAGGGTCCAAAGAATAAGTCTTTTTATTTTTCTGAATTGTAATGTTCTTACTTCATTGCATTGTAATTTTCTTGCAGATATCTTTTTATCATGCATTTCGCTTCTTCAAGCCTCTCTTATATGACTATGCTTGTAGGGCCAGAAATCCAGCCAGTTTTATAGATGCTCAATTAGATATTCAATATTCATGGACAAGCTCGGGAAACAGTAGACTGTGGCATTCATACATTTCGAGTACTTCAGCATCGCTATGAAACTTAGCTAAGTGGCTGTGCAAACTGCAGGTGAGGAGGGCTCTAACTCTAGTGCGCATTCGGCAAGGCGCCATATTTGTGGGCAACAAATGCAGCTGTTGCATGTGCAGAGTAGCTTGATTGTTAAATGTGGACGGGGCAGTTCTGACCCCGGGGTGTGTTGTGTGGCAGGTGCCTCCAGCGACCAACGCCCACGGCCCCACCACAAGCGCACAGTTTCAGAAAGCCAGTGCGTATGCATCCCACTCGTTCACCTCCGGTACGTGTGCCCATTGTCAGCTGTTTCTTCTTCTGTTTACTTGCTGATTCTTTATTTTTTTTTTAACCTCACGAGTGCCCATTGTGAGCCCTCCCGATCATGTGCTTGCCAACGTTGTTGCCCTCCAATTCCCATGTGGGGCCAGCCAGGCAACACCTCCCGGTTAATTGATGGCTTATGCAGGTTTCTGCCCATGGGAGCCACGTTTTAGTGAGCGGTGATTATGCCAATACCAGTGAGCTAAGAATTGGATTTGGCTGTGAACTTTGTGTAGACCTCTGTAGGTGGTTCCCTTAGCTGGACAATGTGCTGCATGCAGTCACTACAGGTTTCCATGCAGCCGGCTTTGTTTGAGGGCTTGAGGGCCTTCTTCATGCAAGTTGAAAGTGTGAGCTGTGGTTCTGGTGAGAAAGAAGGCATAGGGCTTGTCATCTGCCATGGAAGCTTGCTGGCCACTGCGTTGCGCCGATAAGCCATGGCAGCCACATTTCAATGGGCGAAAAGGAAAAAAGCACCTGTGTACTTATGTTTAGGTGCACGTGAAAAATAACTCCAGGTGGTGAAAATTAATGCCAGGTTCCCCGCTAGAGCATCGCAATCCAGTCGTGGTTTCAACAGACCGAACTGCCGATTTTTCATTTTCACATGGTGCACCTTCGAGGAGGGACTTTAGCGGTAATGAATCACGACGTGGGTGGTTCCTTTTTAGGCTCTGTGGATCTGTTTACCTGAACCAGTTTTGCTACGCTAACGTTGTAGTATACAGTTAGGAGGTGGCCACTTGCAGCCAGGAGGTGAGTCATTTTGTTATTCTTCTTTTTCTGTTCTAGGCGGGTATGATGGCCTGAGTCAGACACCGGACTACACCAAGAACACCTATGGTGCAGGTTCTCAGGGACAGGCTAAGGGCATCTCGGGTTCATGTGAGTTGAGGAATGTGCACTAAGGTGGTGCAACGCCTTTTTATTCGATGTGGCATTTTTCTAACTCTAGAAATGTACCCATTGTGTACCTGATAGTGCTGCTGCTGTTCACAAGTCTTTGTTGTGCTTCTGCTTGCAACTTGAGTGAAAATGTGATGTGTGTGCTTTTCTCATTTCTTTAAAGGAGAGAGAATGTCATTGAATGCGACCAAGGTATTCTTGTATTGTTTGCTACACCCCTCGCTTGTTTTTGTGGGCAGTGCTTTGTTGTCTGCTGGGACAAGGATGGTGAGAGAGAGTTGAGAGAGAGAGAGAGTGGTGTGATGGGAGAGGGACGCAGAGGAAGAAGCTAGGGCGCAGTACAACAGGTTTAGCCGCACAGTACGGGGTTGCTGCGATCACCGTAGAGCCCCCCGTTTTTCTTGTTCTTTAAGTTTCCCACGGAGGAGAACATGCTTTTTTTCTTTGGCTAGAATGAATTGGGGGGAGGTTTGTCCCAGGGTGAAATGTTGGGAGAGGCACGTGGCGGTGTCGGTTGGTATCAAAAGAAAGAACAACACCTGTGTCTCTCTTGCAGTGGGTTCGGCCGATGCATCCAGGTCAGGGCACGCTAGAACCCACCCCCATTTAGCAAAGGTACTGACCAATGGTTTCTCCTCTGTGTTCCTCCTGCTGTTCTCTGTCTCTCTCTCTCTCTCTCTCTTTCTTTCTCGGTCTTCCATCTGTCATCTTTCCTTCTTGGAGGCCACTGCTTCTTGCCTTCTCTTTGAAGGTGTTGCTCAGGATCACCTTCATTCACCTGCTTGCTGCTGCTGCCACAAGGGTGCTTTCTGCCTCCCTTCGAACTTTAGCACATGCCTAGTGACTGCCCTCTGGGTGTGGGAATTCACTGCCTCTTGTCGCTTTCTCTCCTCAAAGTTCACTTCCCCCACCTTGTGGCCCTTACATGCATACCTTTGGCGAGTGGCTGGGGTTAGCCACTTGTGGCTGTCTCTTTCACTCCTTGGGAGTTTCATGCTCAGAACCCTTCTACCTTTTGATTGTGTTGATAGCACAAATGGTTTCTCTACCCCTTTCTGAGTTTATTGATTGCCCATCTTTTTGTTTGTGTGTTTTTCTTTGCTACAAACAAGCTTGTTTCTTCTTTGTTGAAATATGTTTAGTGAAAGCTGTAATATGTATACACACATGGTAGAGCCTTTTTGATATGTCCTCAATGTTGCATTTGTTCATAGCTGTGGCACAATGTGCATGCACTCCTGGCATTACATACCTTTTGTTTTCGATTTCACAGTCCATAAACAACATATCAGTGTAGTTCAACTCTGGCAACAGTGTATCCATTGCATGGTAGCAATGTCTTTTCGCTAGAACTGTGCGAAAAGAATTTCGAGTGCCAAGTGAGGTTGAATATTTATGTTCAAAAGCGAATTGAATATTTTTGAATAATTTTTGAACATATTTTTTTAGTAATACCATGTCAAATTATGGAGTAACGTGCTGCTGCTAAACATGGGTAAAAAAAAGATTTAGTGCTTGACTAGTGTACTGCCATTGTGTTTTTCCAAAGTCCTGAAGAACAGTCCAACAGAGAACTGCGTAGCAAAAAGCTAACTTCACTGCAGTGCATAAGTGTTAGCTTGCCTGCAGTACACAAGTGTTAAACGGTGTACGCGAGTGCCAGCTTCGCCATAGTAAGGGAGTGTTAGCTTTGCTGCTGTATGTGGATGCTAGCTTTGCCACAGTACATGGGTGTTAACTTCACTGCAATACCTGAGCATTAGCTTTGCCGCACTACATGAGAGTACCTCTGTCACAGTGCACGAGTCTTAGTTTTGTTGCAGTGCACAAGTGCTATGTGGCGAAGCGTATGTGGAGGAATGGGCCACTTGATAGCATATTTTTCCCCTTAATTACCAACTTCAAATAGTTAAAAAGTTAAGTGTACATCAAATAAATCTGAAATTTTGAATATGCACACACCCCTACTTTTCACTCTTGTCAGGTATTTCAACCGTCAAATACAAATAAACTGTGACAAGCTCTTCTATTTTAGTGGTGCCTGTGCACTTGCATGAACTCTTGAGAATTTTGTCAGCATGTAATGTTAAACGGTAGGTGTTCACAGGTACTCACAGTTGAATGTGCTTACTTGCCTGCTATGCATACATAAACCATGCGATTCAGCAATTTCTGATAATTTTGTGAACTTGGATTTGTGTTTCGGACACCCATGCACACTGTTGTCCCATGTTGCTCTTGGTGAGTGGCTGTGCACTTACAAGGCCTGATTTATGCGATTCATATGCTCCATGACACTGTACATCCATCATAAGGTTGCAGTTTCTTGTTTTTCATAAAAAACCAACACACCTCATTTTTGAAACAAAGCAACAAGGTAATTATCTCCTGACACAAGCTGGTGTGGTGAGCATCTTTGACAACTGCATGAATTGGGCCTAACACATGTTTCACGCATTGTAACCTGCCAGGATGGGCTGTTTATTAGCGTAACCCAGAGCAACAAGCAGAGCTGCTGCCTTTGAACACATCAATAATCATTGTCGTGGAATAGCTTAGTCATTTTTTGACAACAAGCTGCATGTTCTTGCACTAGTGTGTCTTGCACTCGCTTAGTTTGGAAGCTTCATGTGACGTGTTTTTCTCTCCCCCACCCCTTTTCTGAATCCTTGATGTTCTCCGCAGTCTTTTGAGAAGCCGGGCTTTCTGGCTGGCTCCCAGTCTTCGGCAGCAACGGCATCCTCGACAGCGGCAGCGGCAGGCCACCAACAGCAACCCGGAGCAGGCTCTTCTTATCCGCAGTTTGCGGGACCTCGTGGCTCACCCCCGTCATTGGCAAAGCAGCAGCAGCAACCAGGCGGCCACGTGCGCCAGGGATACCCGTACTGGGGCAACTGAGTGTGTTGTGCCTCTCCTTCGACAATAGTTGCTCCCTCTTCGTCCTGGCCCAACCAGTTTCTGTTCCTTTCTTCACCCGAGCTCCGCGTAGATGTGCATCTCCTGGAACCTTCTCTTGGTCTTTCAAGGGGGACGGTGCAGAAAAGGTTGTCTGTCCAAATGCGCTCACAAGACAGTCCCTCTCCTGCCTTTTCTGCTGCTGCCCCCTTTTGCTACCCCGCATCCTCCGACTCCCATCCTTTTTGCTGCTGCTGTTAGTGCCCTAACTGGGCATTCAGTGCTCTGCTGACAGACGGGGTGGTGTGACTGAACATTAGGTCTCGCGTTGGTTGGCTGCTTGTGGGACGGTTTTGGATACACAAGTGTGTGGTGTTTTCTGCCTCTGCATGGTACGGTGGGGCGCCTGCTGCTGCAGTGACAGTGATGTTGCTCGCTGCCTTTTTTTTTTTTTTCCTTTCTCTCTCTTTTTTTTTTTTTCGTGCTTAAAGACCAACATTTTTTTTTTTGTCTTGTTTCTTTGCTTGGCCACATCTTTATCCTGTACCTGCCCTTTTCTATCTCGCTCTCTCACTCATAATAGCATGTAATTGTTGTATTGTAGCCCCTACAGGCCTTGTTTCTTTTTCTCTAGTTTGTCGTGAACTTCTGTGAGAGCAAAAGACTCAATGCGTGTACTGGCAACTGCAGACTCTTATGTTCTTGCCTACTTGTGGAAGCACGGCCAACATTCTTATGCAGGCCTCAGTCATGCAGTGATTTTTGGGGAATTTTTTTTTTTTCAACATGTGTTCTGCACTGATGTGTTCTTCCTTAATTGCAGTTTTTCTTTCATTTCTTATGTGCATTGGGCCTTAGCTCATTTGACCCATCTGTTGCAATTTTTTTTTTTTTCCATTCTTTTTACATACAGAATGCCTGCCAGCCAGTTGTAGACAAGCTGTCAAAAAAATTTTTTTTTATTGGTACATCATAAACATCCCTTAATGTCAAGCATTAGCACACATGTTTATTAGCAATCCACAAAAGGTGTATTCTGGATGAGATGTATATCAAATATTATCGGTGGGAAAGCTGGAATTGGCAGCACAGCCAAACAGCGCTGCTGTGCCAGTCTGCCAGCTGCCATTTCGCAAACGTGCCACTTGGATTTTTTTTCTGCGTTTTCAAGCAAAGACTCGGTATAGCACACTTTAAGAAATAAATAAAATATAAGTAGTACAAAGTGCTCCGAACACTTTGCAAAGTCCAGGTGGTGCATTGCTGAGATGGCGCCTTACAGTCTGGCATCATTTTCTGCATTGTATTGGTACAATGGCTCGGCCGTGTTGTGAAACTGTGCTGTTAAGGAATGGAACTGTGGGGGGATCTAGTAATTAAGTTGTTAGTTAGGGTTCTAAATTCTGTTTTGATTGCTTGAGCTGAACTTCCCATCGTGCCTTCTTTTGTTTGCTCTCTCTCCCTCTGTTCTCTCCTGTCTTTTCTTTTTCCTCCTCCCATTTTGTCTGTGTGCGTGTGCTTGAGTGGTCCTTTTGTACATATTTGCCAAGAAGCAACATCGTGAGCACCTTGCTACATTTTTCATATTCTATGCCATATTTTTACCGCTTTTTTTTTTCTTCCTTGCAGTGTGCTGTGTGTGTGTGCATGCTTCTTTCATTGTTTTTTTTTTTCAGCTGTTTAAAGAAAAAGCCTGTTGTCAACCAGATTACAATTGTTGGGTGCTGGCAGGCAGGCTGTCTTGTTGTGAGTGGGGGGAAAAAAAGCATCTCCTCCACATCTTTTTGTTTTCTCAAGTGAAAAGCAAAAGCACACTCCATGTGAAAAAAAAATGTAATGTGTTGTGTTTAAGAATTTCTTCGTCCTGTTTTCTCTTTTTCTCTTACTCCTTTCTCGGGTGTCTGTTCTGAGCAGCACTGATGTGGCAGATAAGGGGAATGGCAGCAGCCCCAACAGTAGTATTTTTCTACTGTGCAATTTTTGTGACATGTAAACGTTGCCCTCTTCTGTAATATTTTTGTGCCCCCTTCCCCCCATTTTTGTTTGTGAAGTTGACACATAAAATATATATATATAATGTATATGTATACATATTCGTAGGGAAAGTGAAAAAAGCAAACTGAGCAAACAAGAAAGTCCCTTTGTAAAGTTGTTTTACCCCCCACACAAAATCGAGAAATATGTGTGGCAATGCTGCGTGAAATCAGGATGAGATGAAAAAAAAAATAAATGTTTGTAAATATATGAATATACATTTTTGTTTGTTTTCTTTCTGTGTTATCAGCCTCGATGTTTTCTTGCAGTGAAGAATGCTCATGGCCTAACATAAGGATGCAAATGGGAAAAGTTGGTAGTTTCTGTTTGTGTGGTGAGAAGGTGTGATATATATAAATATATATAGTTTGTGACGAGAGGCTCCAGAAAAATAAAATACTTGTCATTAATTTTTGAGTGGAGTGTTCTCTGCTGTGCTCTTGCTTTCTTGGCCCTTCCTTTGCACATTCACTGAGGAGTAGTGATGTTCTTTCACTAGATTGCATTTACCTGCAGTGGGTATTAGTGAAGAACTGTCTTTGACCTTTTGATTATTGGCTTAAGTGCGACCATATTGTAATGGTCATGATAATTTAATACGTATAAAAAAAAGAATAGGGGTGGGAATTGGACGCTTAGAGGGCCACTAAACGGGCTCCTACATTTTTTTAAGCCGCCCAAACAAGCTAACTCAATCATAGAGAAGCTTGCGGCGATCACATTCTGCGAATATGACAGCGCTGCGCGCCACACAGACACCGTATTTCAAAAAAAATTCCCGCG
The DNA here is from genome assembly GCA_013339685.2 of Hyalomma asiaticum. Taxonomy (NCBI): domain Eukaryota; kingdom Metazoa; phylum Arthropoda; class Arachnida; order Ixodida; family Ixodidae; genus Hyalomma; species Hyalomma asiaticum. Next base: position 61,035,596 of record CM023484.1, read on the forward strand.
CCTCTTTCCTGCGATTGACCAATCGCCCTCGCATCCTAGGTGTCGTCACGTTCTACCGCGAACAACTTCGCGCAGTTGCAGTTCGTTGATTGGTCGAAACGAGGTCTATGTGAGATCCTGTGGCCATCCCACCGGCGTGAGCGCCGAAGCAGCGCTGGCCGGAGCAACCGGAACTGCAGCGCAAGCGTCAATGACGTAGTTGCTCACATCATGTCACGTGTCAAAAGTGGGCGGAGTCGACGGCGCAACGCGCCTACCCTCTCGGCCGAGAAGGGTGGGGTGGCCGACCGAGAAAACGAAACCGACGCAAGCGGCCACTCAAACCCGTGTAACTTCTTTATTATTGCACCTATTCGCAAAATTCTTGCGGGAGCATGTTCACATAGCACAGGAGCGCAGTTATGTCATTAAAACAAATTTTGGACCTCGGGGTTGTTTGGGGTCCTTTAACAATTACAGCGCAATTAGGAATGGTCATTGCGGAATTTTGCCATGAAAAGGAGTTGTAGTGCCGACATAAGCATGTTAAGCAAAGTAAGGTTTGGAATAGTAACGTTGCATTCCTTGTATAAAAGCATCTGTACATCGACCACGTCCATCTGGACGTGGTCGATGTGCCTAGTAGTGATGCATGAAACCACATTCCTTTTTTTTTTTTTTTTGACATTGCGTCACTGATTAGGCAACACAATTGTGAAATCATTCACCCCATAAATAAAGCGAAGCACCATGCGCTAAGGCAGCTATGGGCTTATTTCTGTCGCCTTCCCCGTTACCACTGATGCTGCGGAGTGCGCGCTAGCGACGACAGCGCCTCCCGCGTCAGCCGCTTAACCGAGCCTTCCGTAGCGACATAGCGCCCTGATATCCTCACTGAGGTTGCCCGCCTCGGCAGTGCTAGTAGAGTGTACTAGAATATTTTGAGTGGCGCGACCGGAGCGGGCGCCCCGTGCAAACCGGTGTCCCCTCTCGCATGGAAAGCAGCGGTGGCGCTGGCGTGCCTAACCATTGGGGCAGCCGGCGCGCGGCGGGCACGGCCAGCGTGGCCCGAGCTGTGGTGCTCATTCTAATTTTTTTTTTTTTCGCGTGTGCGTGCGTGCTGTGCCATGCACATTGCAATAAATATTGTATAAACATAGGTACGGAAGCACAGTCCCGCTGGCCGGCGTTTTCACAGATACATCTAATCAAATAAAATAAAGATCCGCTCGGTGTGCCTTGCAAGCATCTGATGCGCTCGCAGCTTCGTTGCACGATCCCCTCTCGCGGGGCGCGATGGAGGCGTTAATTTTATTGAAAATAAAGCAGTTTTTAATCAGAACTTCCTTATACATGATTGGCGTGCAGGAAAACGTCAGGCAGTGAATTACTTTGTGGGATATATTGCAAAAATCTGGCATAGGTGACGACGGCACATATTTTAGGATGGGGATAACATCGCAAAAACGCAGCCTGCACAAAATAAGAAGAAGAATAAGAAAAAAAAAGCAAGGAGAGAGATGATGGGCGGAAGGCAGGGAGGTTAACCGGAAGAGAAAATATCCAGTTTGCTACCCTGCACTGGGGAAGGGGTGAAGGGAGACAGAAAGAGATGGAAAAAGAATAAAGAAAGAGAGAGGTCAAATCGCGCACACACACAAGCACGGCATGTGTCACAGACGGTTCACGAGGCCCGTTGCGCGCAAAAACTTGAGCACAGCCTTCGTGGCTTTCTGCTGCGAGACACTGTCTGTCCGGCATTCCAATATGGTTTGCTCGGACAGCGGTCGACCATCAAGGCGTGACAATTCTGTGGCGAGAGTCTGTCGCTGGGAGCAGTACCCAGGGCAATCGCAGAGGACGTGCACAATTGTTTCCTCGCTGCCGCAGTGAATACAGGCAGCACTGTCTTCCAGTCCAATGCGACAGCTGAAACTTCTTGTGAATGCCGTGCCTAGCCACAGGCGGCAAAGTACGGTAGTTTCACAGCGGGTAAGCCCACGCGGAACTCGAAGTTGTAGTGATGGGTCGAGGCGGTGCAGACGGGTATGCAGAAGACCAGGAGTGTTCCACAGCGCTATAGTCATATCACGCGCAAGCGAGCGAAGTTTTCTTACTGCATCCGTTCTTGACAGTGGGATGGCTTGCAGCACTCCAATTTCGTGGGCACGTTTCGCAGCATTATCTGCGTGCTCGTTGCCGATTATTCCAGAGTGGCCTGGTAGCCACTGAAACGTGATGTCATGGCCTTTGTCGGTTAATTCGTGACAGAGCTGTCGTGTTTGAAGCACTAATTGGTCTTGCGGCCCGCTACGTAAGGCCGATAAAAGGCACTGAAGGGCTGACTTGGAATCTGTAAAGATGGCCCATTTCTGTGGTGGCTCTCCATCGATCACACAAAGTGCGGTGCGTAGTGCCTCAAGCTCCACGGCTGTCGATGTTGTGCCATGAGACGTCCTGAACAGCACATCTACTGCTTTGGCAGGGAAGGTCACAGCTCCTGCAGATCTGCCTGCTGCTGTTGAGCCATCAGTGTAAAGCTGAAGATGATTCCTGTAGTCCTCATGTAGCATTAGTAGAGACAGCTGTTTTAAAGCCGGCGGTGAGAGCTCCGCTTTCGTCCGAATCCCTGGCACTGTCAGCCGTACCTTTGGACGAGCCAAACACCAAGGAGGCGTCGGAAGTCTCTCAGCAGGAGTATAATTCTTTGGGAGGCACTCGCGGAATGCCGATATCCTCTTACAAAAAGAGGCACCGGGCCGGTCTTCTGGAAGCGAGGCGAGGTGGTGAGCAGGAGCACGAGCAAAAAAGCAAGGAAAACGCCGTAAGAGTGGAGGCACGGATGTCCGTCATTCCCGATGTTATACATAAAGATGTGGAGAGTACGGGAAGAGAGCTCGAAATGAGCAACATTAGTTTCAATCTGCTCTAGCAGGCCAATGTCGAAAACGGCAAGACCTTCGATAGGTCTGTTTTATGCTGAGTACAGGGTCCCGTTTGGCTAATACTGAACTGTTACAAGTTACTGCCCGGAATCACCAACTTCCTTATTCTCATCCTGTAAAATTATTGAATACGTCTCAATTATTTAGCTAGTTCGTTACCGATCGCAGCCATATGTAAAGATTTCTTGAAAATGACCCAACTTAAATACCTCTGTAATTTCTGTTTTTGTATATTTTTGCTGCCATAATTGCTCTCGTTATGTCAGGCGAAGTCGACGTCATTTTTTATATTTTAAGAGAGCAGTTTAACTGGTTCAGTGGCGCACCGACGGGGAGGGGGGGGAGGGGGTTATGGGGGTTGTAACCCCCCATATGGTGCTAACTGTAACCCCCCTGAGGCCGACCTAACCCCCTCCCACTCCGTAACTGCACCTGTGTCCTAGAAGAATGTGGCGCTAATGTCTCAGCAAAACGCCGAAAAAATAATAAAATAATCATCATCATTGATGTTATTATTTTTTGGCATTTTATTACTTTTTTTACACACGCAACAACTGTAATCGTATGCCCGGCCCTTCGTGAAAAATTGAACCCCCCCCCCTGGCAGAGATCTTGGGTGCGCTACTGGGGCAGAATCCCCCTCACCCACCACATGGAATGCTTTGCGGATTTTAGATATATAAGCACAGATGCACAAACATACATGAAGGCAGGGCTCATCCCCAAAATGCAATCCTGGCCACAGTACCCTGGTCCGAGTGAACGAAGCTGAACATAATCCTTGTGATTTAACCCAGCTGAGTAAAATCAATAAACTGGAGCAGTTTTGTTTCTCCGACAAATATAAACTTGTCTTTGATCCTGAGCTTGCGTTGAGTGCCAAATTTTGTCTTAGCGAAACACGATCGGCCTTCATTTTCATATCCTAATGATATTAGCATGACAAGCACACGACTGCAATTGTGGCGTTTTTTTCCGCTTTTTTTTTTTGCATTCGTTAATTCTGTCGAGCAGATCATGTGGTAACCATGCATGGACACGGAGTTGCATAATGACAGTCAAAGGATGTATGTCTGAAATGTCCAACAGCTTTTATATTCTCATAACCTTATCTACAGGTACGTGACACCACCACGAGATATCCGCATCAATGACATTCAACCGATGTTTTAAGCACAGGGAACCGCTTGTATAAATAAAAAATCACGTTAGTTACAACCGCTGTACGACAGTATTGCTTCTTCTTCGAGGAGGAAGCAGCACAGCGCATGGGTTTATTAGTATATAGATTAGGTTTAAGTACATATGAACCATACTAAACCACGTCCGTATGGAAGACGCGCGCTTTGCGCGCTTACAGTCCGGCCGTGACTAAACCGACGTGCAGTTAAGAACAACCGAAACTGGAACCGAAACATCAAGTACTATGTTGGCTGTGGCGCGCTTTCGGCGTTTGCAGCGTACCAAAAGTATAGCCTTTGAGATTAGCGCCACGTGCTCAAAGATAACTGTCAACAGAGCAATTGTGAAGGGTTTCAAATAACACAAAAATATAATTTCCGCGTCTGTACGCCAATTTATTTCTCAATAAGTGCTGTGACCTAAAAAATACGATATATTTTTTTAAATTGATGAAAACATAGAACGCTCATCATCATCATCACGTGATGAGAGACGCCGGCAGGCCCCGGAAGGCTCTACATTCCAAAAATCGCCGCAGATGGCGTAAAAATCAACCGCGGCGCGTTCCGGCTTCATGCGCTGGGAGTGGATGTACTAACCCCTCTCTACACTCAAGCTATTTCTATGGAAAGGCGATCACGTGACTGGAGGCCGCCATTCGCGCTATTGCACTTTTTACGTAGGGGCGCCCTCGTCGGGGCCAAATTTCAGGGCAAAATATTCTTAATGCAGACGAAGACTGCGTTTTGGCATAGTATTACATATAATAAAATAACAATACTCATTACACAGAGTACTTTTTGCGAGATATTCTGTCACCTGTCTTTTATTAACCGATTTTTGTTTTCGCTGACTCCTTCAATGTGAACAGCGCATCGACATCAGCATTTTTCCATTCGAAATATGCGGCGGTAGGTATGCAACGGTTCACGGCGTCCGGCGGTTCTGGTAACTCGCGCTATTTTGTCTCGTTCTAAATATTCCGTGAAAATTAGAAAGTATACTCTTTTAATCGCTGCTTCCTACCGGCAGAATACGTTAGAACGTGCTTATTTTGGGCAGTTTAAACGCTTCCGCGGAGCGTAGTCAGCGGCCTGCAGTGGAACGAAGCCACCGTTGAAATTCCGGCAGTACGAACACTCGTTTCAAGGCTCGAGCACGTACGCACCGGTGAGTATGAACCCATTGCTTCTGTTTGTTAGCGTTGGTTATGCGTTTCAAACGGCAACGACGGACTATAATTGTAAACATTCCGGGGTGTCATGCTCTAGGAGCGAAGAAGCAAGATTTCGTTTGGGCGACGCGGCTTCCCCGAGGGCCGAGTTTTTGAGAGAACAGAAATGCATTCTGGAAATTTATTGCTTGGCAACGGACACTGTATCTACACAAAGGCGGCAACAGCGATAGATGGGGTTACATGGAATACACTGCGCCTGTCCGTACGTACGAGTTTGCAAGAGCCGCATGTCAAAAGCAAAGTTAGAGGTGTTTTACTTGGACGGTGTCTTTTGGACATTATTTAGCAACAGTCTTTTTTCTTGAATACATTTAGTGTGCAGTGCTCACAGAATGAAATGCAGCACGTGAACACTGATCGGTACCAAATGCGCGGCTACTCGATATAACCATGGCATGTCACTTGGAATGGCGGTTCGATGGGTCACAAACTGATGAAGGTAGAAACAAAAGTATGTGCGTGAGGTACCCCAAAATTTTGGCGCTTCGATCCATGAGTGCTGTGCATAATTCGAGTGTACTTTTGGTTTATTGTAAGAAACCAGCATGTTATACAGGGATGTGCTTGCGTTTTTATTTTTTGACAGTCTCCTGGACCTCTCTGCCAAACCCGGTCATCCATATCCCACATGGTCGCATTGCATCACAATGGGCGAGGCACTTGCTACCTGACATGGCTGAAGAAGCTACTTCCAGCACTGCAACAACCTTTATAAGGTATGTTTCTCTGTATGTGCAACAAATCCCAGTTTAATGAATTTCTGTGTATAATTTTGCAAAATCATGCTTCACACATCATGCTTCTCAGTCACTGATTAATTCATGACTTGTTTCTTTTCAGGAATGCCATGCAACGACCGGATAACTGCCCTCGAAAGTAGACTCTGCAAACACGGTGAAATATTTGGATGTCTACAGCAGTTCATCTTGGACCCCATGCCTCTGATGCTGTCTGTACTTATCGACGGCTCATCAGCCATCTTCTGGAGGTGTACTGATGGTCGTTCACAAGTATTAGCTGTCTAATCTTCTATATATTATACAGTGCACTAATGTTTTAACGTGACCTCTGTATATGAGTTTTATCATGTCATGCTAATAATTGAGACAACACATGTTCCAGCCGTGGTGGCTGCATTTTGGTGAGATGAAATGCAGGAAGACGCATGTACTTGGACTGTGCATAAGGAGGCCCGTGTGATAAAATTTAATCTGGAGTCTCCCACTATGACGTGTTTCATAATCGTACCCTGGTTGTAATCATAAAACCCCAGAAATTTGCAGGTTCAATGCCGGCTGTGGCGGTCACATTTCTGACAGGTGAAAATACTAGAGGCCCACGCACTATGCATTCTCACAGCATGTTAAAAAACCCCAAGTGGTCAATATTTCTTGAACCCTCCACTGCAGCATGCCTCAATCATATCATGGTTGTGACACGTGAAAACCGCAAGCAAACACCAGAAATTGTTAGTTATAACAGAAATGAAGATGAGGGCAGTGGGTGGATACGAGTACTTCCAACATTTTTTACTACCTTGTGAGACAGTCTACGAAGTGTGATTTCTTCTTGTCGTAATTAGCTGCATTCAAATCATAAAGCTCAGAAACAAAATAGGCCGAAGCTTTAGAAGGCGGCATGTGTTCAGCAGGATCTTGTAAAATTATTTACAGCCAAAAAACAAATGGCAAATGCGATGAGCACTACTTGCAGTGAAAGAAGCATGTTAACGACCTCATAAGCCGACTTGTGTTCGTAGGATACCCCGTCTTTTTTTATAGAAAAGCAGAATAATTTGTTTAAGCTATCTACTTCTGCTATTAGCAACTAAATTAACATGCCCTCTTTGTAGTGCCTGCCTTTGTCAGTTCAAATGACTTATAGAGTCAATGGAACAAAGTCGAGGAAATTGAGAAGCTAGTGGAAGCACACATGAATTTGATGTACGCACAATGACATTAAGAAACTGAAAGCTGCAGCTCCTAAAACTTATAGGGAAAACAGGTATTTGCATTGATTGAAGCATAAATTTAATGAAAAATGAATTACGCAGTAACAAAAAACGCATGGAAAATACATGACCTTTATTGCTCCATCACTGGCACAAATTCACGTGATGCCTCTACTGAAGTGCACAATTTTGTCGACAAAGATTCAGCATCCGCGATGGCTTAGGTGCATTAACTTAGCAATACCACTTTGCTCTTTCCTCGCCATGTCGCCGATTACGCACCCCGCACTTATATGAAGATCGGGACTACCTCGAAAACGCCTGCATAGCTGCTAGGAAACAGTAACGACAGGATAAAACGCTTGTCTGAGTGCTATGTGCCATAATAAAACGGCGCTGAACAATGAAATTCTGTGTATGGAGAAAGTGAATGCCTCTGCCTTCAGTCTCTCCGTACATATGTGCCAGTGTTCAGCGCGGTTACAGAAGAGTTGAAGCGCACTCAGCATGCATGATAGGCTTCATTTGGAGTTGACTGCAAATTGTTAGCTCATGTATGCACTGTCATTGCTTGTACCAGCGTTGGAACTCTTAATAAACGATGCAAACCTTACTTGATTGACGCTGTTTTTGCCAGTCGAGGCCTGTTCGGGCACCTGGCGATAAGCTATACATGAGTTGTGTACGAAATGCAGAACATGAAAGTGCTACTAACTCCCCATGTTTTGTTTTTCAAACTCTTTGCTGGATCCGCAGCTCCCATACGCTTTCGAAACGCGAAGCAAGAAAAGTTGCTCCGCGGCTCGAAAGCGCATGGAAGCCGCGGCGGCCGCGGATCCAGCGAAGAGAAAAAACAAAACACGGAGAGCTAGTAGTGAAACCCGCTCAAAGCGAGCAAAAAAGCGAATTTTATAATGATGATGATAGTACAGGTTGCGCCATCTTTGCTCGCGCTATTGCAGTTCACTACGCCACCGCTACTCTTATTTTCGTTCCACTGCCAAAGGTACAGTTTCCGTTCTCTAAAGTTGGTATAAGTGTTCTGTGACGCCGGCACGAGCACGATTTTTGTTTAGGTGTTCTGTGTGTGTGCGACTTGCTGCAAGAGTTGAATAGCGAAACTGTTTCAGAAGAGAACAGCGGCATGCATTCCTTTTCGGAGGACGAAAATTCACTACGGGTAAGTTGAAAGGAAAGTTTACCTTTAATGAGTGAGTGGGTGCTACCACGCGCCATCGCCTTCGCTGTGTTCGAAGAGCGTGGAAACACACAGTAGAGCGTAACATTCAAAACTGAAGCCGATGAAGATGCCTTCAGTCATTCACAACGCTATATGTCACGTGCTGGGAAGCAGACCTGCACTCTTAATCTAAACTTCGCATTGTTTTCATGTCGGGAATGTGTATTCAACTAGGCGAAATCGTACGCGTTGATGTTCGCTCTGTCACGTTGTGCGCTTGTTGGAACAGCCAGGTGATCGCACAGGTCACCCACAGAAGTTTCTTTGTTCTTCCGAAAGTAAAATCAACAAGTGTTGCCGCTAGCGTTCTGCTTGGACCGTAAACGCTGTGTACCTCTCATGTGCCTCTTTTCAGTGTCGCGTACACGACCCTGCATTTGAAAGTGGCAGAACGGGATTTGCATGGGGAATCGGGAATTCCCTCATGGTTTTCCCGCAGGCTCCTACTGGTGAGGGTCATTTGCTGTTTCTCTTCTCTTTGAAGCGCTGCTGGGAAAGTATTGTGTGAAAGTGAGCTCCGGTCTCCTGCTGCTGCTGCTCATTCGCTTTTCTCTGCATGACAAACGCAGTGAACGACTGCTCTGGAGTGCCCCAAAACAACCTCCCCTCTTCTCCCCTTTTCCATAAGAATAATGTCCTCACCTTTCTTTTCTACAAGAATCATGGCAACGCGGTTGTTCAATGTCAGCTGAAAGGTTCAGAAAGCGAAGAGGAAACGCGTAGCTATCGTGTGAAGAGCCACTGATGCAATGCGTTATGAACCGACTGTAATTCAAGCACAAGTACAAGCCAAGGGAACATGCAACTTAAATCACAATGGCCACCTTGTATACTTACAATATTATATGGTGCATAGTTTTACACATATGTTCAAGTACAATGTGAAGCAAGAACACATATTTACTTAGATTTATGTGCACATTAAAGAACCCCAGCTGCCCATGTACTGCTAGTTGTACAGGTTGGTGATAGCTGGTTGTACAGGTTGGGGATACAGGTTGGTGAACAGAGACGAAGTAAGAGATGTAGACCCAACAAGTGCTAACTTCAAACCACAATTATTTAGGGACATGAATGTGTACTAACTCCAACTGCAACAGTCTCACGCACAAAAAACTGCAAACTTCTATAACATCAAGAACACCAGTGGTGACAGTGCTCATCAAGGAATCAAGCACACATTGAAAATCACGCATGCAAAGATGCCCACGAAGATACAAAAGTAAGAAATTTTAAACCCCATCATCAAGAAAAACATAAGATAAGAAGGTTAATCTGTACGTTAAAATTGAAAAATATAAGATTTGGGCAGGTACATTACCCAGCTAGCACACAAAGGATTTAAGACGTCTTCGAGACGGATATCCGAGACGTTAACGACGTCTCAGAGACGGCACGCGTAAGAAGTTTTGGTCTAGAAGACGTCGTATATCTCGTCTAATGTCCGTCTTGTTGCCCATAAACGAGACGTTTCCTGAACGTCTTTGAAACGTCTTCAAAAAGCTGGTCTTTTCGACGGCTTGGGGGAGCCTCCAATAATCCCATTTACCGGGATTTCTGAATCCGTTTAAAGACTTACCAAAGACGTCATCAAAAAGCTGGTCTTTTCGACGGCTTGGGGGAGCCTCCAATAATCCCATTTACAGGGATTTCTGAATCCGTTTAAAGACTTACCAAAGACGTCATCAAAAAGCTGTTCCTGAAATGTTAGCCGTAATCTGAAAAAGAAGCAGGAATAGTGCTCGGGAACGGGGCGCGCCCACCAAAATTTTGATCTGGTTACCACCCTCAGAATGTAAGCTAACGCCTGAGGGGTACAAATAACCACAAAACATTTTTTTGCACCCCTCAGGCATTAACTCCGTGGTTCTGAAGGTGTCAACGGGATCATAATTTTGGGGGGCACCCCCATCCGCGGACGCCGTCCCTGCCTTTGTGGTAGTAGCTGCGACCTGCTATGTTATCAGCAGCACCATAATCTTTTCGATGCTGCAGAGTGGGGGGTAGTGCCAGCAGAATACTTTCGTAGTTACATCCTAGGAAGAAGTCCTGGCATCGCAGTTGCCTGGAATTCTTTTTTTTTTCGTGGTTAAAGGCATCAGCACTGAGTGCAACAGAGCAAAAATAGTGCAGTAAGGTAGGTACACAGTTCGCAACAAGGCTTCATCAGTCTTAGCATTTAAGTCAAAATTGGCTGTCATGAATACAAAAATCAATCTAGCATGTAATTTGTTGAGTATGAAGCAAATCTACCAAAAATAGTAATGACATTACTATATCTTTCTGCAGTGAAGGATAGACAGTTTCATGGCAAGCGGCCTAGCAAGGAGGCCTCTGTGCCAATGATCACGCAGTCGAAACACTGCTACATCATCATTTTATTGAGAAACTAACTTGTGCAAGTTCAAAAAAGAAGAAAATGAGAAATGCCAGAAAAACAAAACAACAAATATTCAAGAGCAACTGCAGAAGAAATACTTTAAATATATTTGGAACTTATTAAACACTAGAGGCTCACAAAAGAGCACTAGTAGTCACACAATAATCAACAGCCAAACGACTATGCGCTTTTCACCATGAGAGCAGCGCATCCGGTTATATGAGCAGAGACAGAACAATGGATGACTGTGTGACAGCCGCTTTCAATCACGTTATGCAGTATCTTCACCGCATAAAATCAAGGAATATAAACACAAGAACTCAAATATGACTCAGACATGAAAGTGAAAATTTGTCTAGGACATCAGCTGATGTAATGAAGCAAACTTTAAAAGACAACCAAAAATATCAATCAAGTGTCAACGAATATTGACCAAAGTGACCTTCAAAGAAATTAGCGCATGAAATATTAACAAAATCGGTATAATGAGCAAGGTCGCAATGCAGCGCACAATCTCTCACAGCGAGCAACGTTACATCGAGGCAACCTCCATTTCATAATGAAGCTACATACGTGCTCGAAGTTGAATACAGTGGAGACAGCATTGAGGCGACGAAAAAGAAAAAAAGAAGCAATATTCTCAATTACATATACAAAATACAGATGTGGCTCTCTACAAAGCACTGTATTACGCACATATATGCAAATCTGACATGAACGGAGATCAAACTGGCAAGCATCAGTTGGAAGCCAAAAAAGAAAAAAAAAAGAAGATTTTGGCACCCAGCACATGAAGCTATTCCTAAAAGGGACTTCAAATAACCATCAGGTCTACATGTGCAGGATTAAACTGAGAGTCTTCGAATTTCGCCCTGTTTCACATTTAAGGAAAACACTGTTACCTTATACCTAGTCATTAAACAAAACACTTCGAACAGCCAACTCCTTTGAGAATGCAACCTCCACCAAACGCGCAACCAGTTCACGTTCACGCTCATCAAAAACTAGTTGTAGTGTCCAGGCTTAGTGCAGCTGGTGAATACGATGCTACTGGCATCATATGACACGCTGAAACCGCCGTCGCGGAAATGCTTTCAATGTAGAACCTCGGTGGGGCCGTGGTAGAACACAGTTGGTGCCCTATCAGGTTATCCGTACAACCGCCGATTAAACCGCATGTATTCCTGCAAACGAAAAAAAAAAAAAAAATGGGGCCGCTATTTTCTATAAAGCTGTTCTACAACTGTGCTTTGAGGAACGAAATTTGAAATGCATCTCTGTCATAGACTGCGCCCTTTACAGGAAGTGTTCATAATATCCTGCAACTTGCAATAGATAAACACTCGAAATGAATTTTCCTCGAATGCCTGGTACTTCTGCACTGCTGCCTGCACCATATATATATATATATATATATATATATATATATATATATATATATATATATATATATATAATTAACGAAGCAACAAACTATGAAGCCTAGGAAAACATAGGAGAAGTTATTGGGGTTCTTAATTGTAGTATTATACTTGTGAAGTAGGAAGGAATTTAGGCGGACGAAAAGACAAACCTGCCTTCTGTGGGAACCGAACCAACGACCTTCGGATAAGGCGTCCGATGATCTACCGCTGAGCTACGAAGGCGGTCGTCTCCACCCCCACCCCCCCGTCCCTTTTATCGGGTCTATGTGCACATACAATCTAACACTCACAGGATTGTATGTACCTATGTACATATATACGAAGGTCAGCGAGTTCTGCCGAAGCTTGGACGCTCGTGCTAGATGCCCAGCGATGAAAAGGAAGAGAAGAAAGAAGTCAGGATACAACAGCCGGCCTGTGGCAAAGGCGCTGTGTCTATGTCTCTATCATTTACAATATACAGTGGTGTTCGGGCCATCTCCGCAGGAAACTTGATGCATCTCCTGATGCTCGCCGAATAGTATGGCACTCGTGAACGTTAAACTGCACATTACTGATTCGTAGTTTATTTTGGACGCATTCCCATACACAGCATGTAGAAATCGGGTGACACACATGCTTCACACTTAGACTGTGAGAATATTCTTCGAGGCGTGCTTACGTGCTCACTGCGCACTCGGTATGAAAGGGTCCCTGCAACACTTTTCGAACGCACTGAGCAAACGGTGCCAATCAATCGTTGAGGCTTCTGTGAACGTGTGAGCCAAATGTTATTGTGCTGCAAGCAGCAGTGGATTTGCAGTTTCATTTTAAATACATCATGCAATCGCCTGCAATTGTTCCAACAACTGACGTCACTAGCAGCACCGACCAACGACTTGCCTGCTCTTCTTTCAACAAGTAACGTCACTGGCGCCAACGACTAGGTCCCTTCGCTCACCTCGGTCTTTTTAAAGACAGGCACTCAGATTGCCTTTATTTCTTTAATGCAAAATGAACAAATATATATAGGCAAATGAGTTCTGCGGAAACCCGCAAGGGTGGGTAACGTTTGCCTTGTGCTACAAAACGGGTGGCTGCTAATTTTTCCTTTCATGAACAAATATATAATTGCAGACTACCATTCCGTGACCGTAAGTTCAGCCAGTGATATATCTGCCTCGAAAAAAGTAGTCGACGGCCTAGTGACATTTGTTGGAACGAAGAGCAATGTTAATTACAGCTGTGTTTGAAACCAAATAAAAAATTCCCTGGTGCACGCAGCTCAATAATACTTGGCTCACACGTTCACAACAACCTCCACGACTGTTAGGCATCGTTTGCCATCGAGATTCCAAATGTCGCAGGGCTCCTTTATTAAATGGGACCTTCAAGGTCGCGCGATCTACGGGCACAGTGACTGCGCATCACATCTGTGCATAGCATCAACAAATTTTCGCCGTGGCTTCGATTTCGCCTGCACAAAACTGCCTTCAATGGCCAGATAATAGTGAATTTAGTACAATGCAACGAAATATGGCTCATTTGGGGTAGCGAGTATGTCACGGGGTAGGAGGAAAACGTCAAACGTTCCGCTGAAAACTGTTGAATGGCACCGTGGCTTTGATTTGACGATATAGGTATAGGCATGCACAGCTGGATCCCGGCACCGGACAAGCTGGCGGCGCCCGTACTAAATAATAAAAATAAACAAAATACGTCCAAACGTTCATGTATAAGTCGTCGTAACACGCCGCCCACCCATAGCCCGACGTACTAATTTAGTTCGTCGCCTTATCATCACTGTCCTACGCTATCAGCCCAGCAACATGGTTCAAGTCTTCACTCCCCAGTCCGTGCCACGTGAAACACTGGACAGCTTATGGTATACCAAAAATCTACTGTACACAACAGCGTCCCTGTAACACCACTGTGGAACCAGATAACAGGTCGTGTAATTATTTTGGTATTTGCGGTCTGCAAGAATAACGAACCCCAAATGCAGAAAACCGCAACAGCGTGGACAATGAGAAATAATAATAACGAACATTCGCAAACGAGTCACATGCCTCTGACAAAGTTTGAATATGACCGAGAACGAGCACAACGACACTCATGCTCATATGAATGCTGAGCTGCGAGAAGTCATTCCACCACCATAAGACGTCATGATTGCCTGCTTCAGTTCTGCTGACATGCCACAATAAACAATGCGCGATTTTCACATCCACATCACATGCACGTAAATTTCGCAGCCCTGAACTGAAATCTCACGACTGTAATGCCACAGTGAAAGGACGCGCGATATCGCATGCATGTATTCGTCTGTGTAAGACACGAGTAAATTACTACTACCCGACATTGTTGTACATGCTCTGCACTCGCTACCCGTAACGACCAAATGACAGGATGGTGGGAACGAAGCCAATGCACTCGTTACTCACTAATCAGGCTGAACACGCACATAGACCTAAGAAAATTTCAGAATGCAATCATACACGATGATCTGAATAATAAAACCACAGTTGCGTTGCTTTGCGTTTAATGCGTCAACTATCTTAGACCTTACATAGCATTAATCCTCCTTGTATCTGTCACAGACCGATTCGCCCTATCCACGGAACACATGAGTGATCTCACAGGCATCATGCTAAGCCATTCAAATGTGGTACTTACATTTATTTTCGGCGAGACGTAGTTATTGGTGTTACGGGATCCAGTCACAGAAGCGCCGGAATTGAACCAGGGTTAACATAAGGAGGAAAGTAGAAAGAACATAATGCCACCACACAAACACACGCAGCAGTTGCAGCACGCTAACAGAATTTTCCCAGAAACGAAGGAAGAGCCGGCCGCCAACAACTTGACCACACTGACTCCACGACCAACCACGCAAACGAGCTTCGCTGCCTTTGCTTCGTGTCTCCGCGTGTTTGCGCCAGCCTGCGCCCTCTCGCCTCATCTCCCCGGTAACCGGCGAGAAGGAGCCAGACATTCTGGCACCTCCCTCCCGGCCCCATTGCAGCTGGCGACACCTCGGCGCCGTGCATTGTGTCGACGCCCGCCGACGCTTTGGGGAGGGAGCTGGTGGGGGGCGGTATTCTTCCACGTCTGCTTACCGTCTTGCGTAGGACGTTTCGAAGACGGATTCATTGTCCCTTTGATGTCGCTGCCCCTTAGTTCGCGTGGCTGACGTCTTTGAGACGTCAGCCACGCGAACCAAGACGTTAATCCCCCATTAAGACGTCTTTTTGGTCTTGTGTGCTAGCTGGGTAAAGAGACTGCATGCCGCTAAAAAAAGTATCTTTGGTTGTCGTTAAAATGAGAGTGTTTCTTATGTTGATGGAAATGAGTGTACATGCACCATATAAAAAAAAAAAGGAATAATATTTTTATTTAGGCCCTGAGAGTCACGAAAAAATTACTGGTGTTGCTGTCTTCGGTGATGTGTGTCAAAATCCAAGTGTTACGGAAAACTAGGAAATGACTATGCAGGTTAAATTATCTCGCTTAAAAGCAAGAATTTATTACTTACAATTGTATTTCACATATATCTAGTAGCATTCATTTGCGACAAATCTTCATCTTAAAGGAGAGGGAAATAAAAAGGGAAGGCGGGGAGGTTAACCAAATATTAGTCTTTAGTCTCCGGTTTCCTACCCTCCTCTTGGGAGTGGGGACATAGCCTGAAAATAGCTTTATTTATATCCAGTAATTCGTTACAAACATATGTTGATAATGCAGGTCCTCATTTATGAACATGAACAACAATTCATTATGACAAATAATTTCTTGTGACTGTTTATTATATTGAGGTTTGACCGTATAGTATCATTATATTGCAAGACTGAACATAAATTATTGCACAGAAAGTACTGGAAGACTGATGCGACTTGTTTCTGCATTCACAGTGGGCAACTGGTGCTCATTTCCAAATCATTGCATGTTGTATGGTGTAAGGGCAAATGTACACAGATGTTAAGCGATTTCAGCTAACCTTACATCTGCAAGTTCTTGTTGCATGAATTATACCACTCACATGGTTTCTATAGGGTAGCCTACCATATGAAATGGGGTATATGGAGTACGCCTCTTCTCTCATGGAGTAAAGGTTTTGGTAGAAACTTTGTATACATGTATCTTTGTGTTTGTATCACTTTTCTTAGCCAATCAAGGCAGGCAGAGAGGCCAGCGAAGAGCTGGCTTCCTACACGATGTCTGTTGGAGCACTTCCCTGTACAACAGGGTGATGAGACAGCTTGTAAATGAATCATCGGGTGAGTTTGCCCAGACCGTGCATATTGCATTTTTGCATGCAACAAATAGAGTGCATATCTTTGTATTTTGAAGTCTTTTTACATGAACAAGGATTGACTGGATAAAAATATAATTAAATTTGTGTATTTCATTGATCCACGTATAACAGTTGCTTGTAGAAAGGGCATGAAGTGATGACAAGACTAGAAACCTAGTTGGGGTACAGTGGCTGATGTGGTGTTCCTTGTTCTAGTACTGTTGCATATCGTTAATATTTTATATCACTCTAAGCTGTTTTGAGTTTCATTAACACTTTGTATTACATCAATGTGCTGTTAGCATTGTAATAACTACTATGATGTTAGGAATTGCCATCATCTTGCTTTGCATTTTTGTAATTCATATAATAACTGTTGCACTCATTTAACTTTGCAGTGTGGTATGCACATTGCTAATGTAGTACATTTACAATCATGTTGAACATGTCGTTGCATTCATTGCTGAATAGAAAAGGAATAATAGATTGACTCCTTGGACTCCTGAGGCACGTAGTACATTACGGTATTGTTCATTCCATTCAGTTCCTCTCAAAAATAACTCTGAAGTGATTGCTTAAAATAGTCTTCACCTGGAGCCACATGCATAGGAAACTGCACACAAGTGGCTTAATGCTGTTGTTCGTGTCAACCTCTGAGATAACTGGCACTAATTTGATCCTAGACCACATTGTAATCACAAATAGTACCACTGTGGAAGTGCATCTTGAATACTGAAAAATGAAGAAACAAAATCTTGCTCTTGCTGTAGTGACATAGTGGCTACTGCACTGCCAAGCACAAGGATGTGTGTACAATTCCTGGCCACGGTGCTTGTTTGGACAACCGGGGAATGCAAGAACTTCTGTCTGCATAGATTTAGGTGCATATTGAAAAACTCCCTGGCAGTCTAAATTAATGCAGAGCCCTAACTAGAGTGTGCTTTGTAATCAAAACTTGCATTTGACTATGAAACCCCAAAATCCCTTTTCTTAAGTCCTGGATGCAGATCAGTATGTCAACCCACAACATTGTGCCACAAGTTCACCTTTTTGTTCTGGCAAAAAAAAAAAAAAAAGGAAACTGGGCTTAGCCATAAGGGATGAGGGTGTTACATTTTTCGTCTTCAGAAACATCGTACCATCAGAATTTAAATGTGACCGTGTTAAGTTGAGCTGCAACAGTAAGTTATTCTGTTGCAACAGCGAAGTGGCCATTCTTGCAGTTTCTTTGGTTTTTTGCAGATTGGCATCTTTGTTTTTGTCTTTGAAGAGCAGTTAGCTGTGCCAGTAATAAATGTGGTCAGAATTAGTGCAGCCACACTGAGCTGACATATCAGCTTCAGCGCATCATTGTCCTTCATTTCTTGTGGTTCTTGCTCATGTTCAGACTAGCCAACTGTCTTCCCAATGTAAAAATCGCCGTTGTGCTGTTTCCTAATTCACTAATGCAGTTTAATATATTCCTCTATATTGTCCAGTAATTGATTTCAGGCTTATTGTACATCGTTTGTCATCTGTATTTGCTAGATTAGGTCAAGTTAGCAGTTTTAAAAAAACATTATTGCAGGCAAGTTTAAAGCATGTTTGCATCTTGATTGTGACCTACTTTTTTTTTACTTGTACACTTTTTGAGTTGCTGTTCTTTTGTCCTCATTCATGTGTACTCTGCAACCCTTCTTTCATATTTCTGGTTCACAGTGGTATTCCTTGACTTGCAAAATTTCGCTGGAGAGCTTAAAGGAGAGACTGCGCATCCAGGGTAAGGTGCATTTATAGTCAAATTCTGATCAGTGTGCAAGCATATTAAGCTTCATAATGCCCAATGACAAAGATTTACAGTATCGTGGAATATATTTCAGTACTCATATTTTCAAGATGTGCTCAATAAGCGTTTGCATTGTAGAATTGCGGGTGTGTAGGGATGCTTGCAAAGCATTGATTTGGGGAAATCTAAAGAATCTCTTGCACTTCACAATGGCAGCTTTGTTGTATTCGACCCCTGGGATTTGCTCACATTCATTTCGTTCCCTTGCAGATTGGTAACAACAAGTAGGAGCTACCGGGCTACTCTTAATGTCTGCTGGAATAGCTGTGAGGGTAAGTAGTTCTGTAAGGTATAGTTGTCTGTTCTTCCCTATAATTTTTTTTTTTTTTTGCACAATAGGTATACTGAATGGCTGTGACAGTGTGTTGATTCAGAGCCAGTATTACTAGTCAAGGAAGGTTTACAAAACAAATGTTGTGTAAGTGCAATACAAAGTTATGGGCACATTATTAAAGATACCAGTACAGCATCAATGAGGCATGTACATTATTGGCAGGATTTTGTGAGTAGTGGTACATATTTAATATGGTGACTGGTAGCTTTCCCAAAGAAGGAGCGTCTCGAACAACACTGCAATACTAGAGAGACATTCAGTTCTGTTAACAGTACCACAAATTTTGGCATGAAGTAAAAATTTTTGAAAGTGCTGAGAATGCAGCATGTCAAATGCCAACCAGCTGACTAATTCATGTATGTAACAGTGATGGTCAGGCTATTGTGTGTGGGCTCATCCTCATGAGAGTGTGTTAATCTTCTGTGTTTTACCAGACAAAATGGGAGGACCATTCATGGTTGGCATAAAACTGTGTTGTACAAAATGCACATTGTGTTTGGTGGTTTGACCCTATCTTCTCCCTTTTTTGTGGTTACTGCTTGCAACCACTTAACTTTGCTAGCAGACTGTGAGCTGATGAGTACTAAGTAGTAACATGCAATAGGAAGTGGGGTTAATCATAGTGCATCATATGCCCTGAATTGCTTTGATCTGTTGACATTTGCCTTAAACTATTGTCTTCATCATGATCTATGCACTCCTTGTGGGGAGGAGCATAACATGTGTTGTGGCCATGATAAACGTTGAGTTCACTTCACAAGTCATAGATCAAATATGCTGATAGGCATTTTGAGGAAAGGGAATGTGAATAAATGTGCCCTAGTGAAGTGGTAATTTGCATGCCTTACGTTGTACATAGCATCAGTGTTGTTAAATGTGTCTCACCATGCAATGTATCATTTGCGCTGCCTTTTGCTTGATTTGCAGATGAAATGGATTCAATTGATGAAGACAGCAGGTTAGATTTTTATGCGAAGGTGAGCACCGACTATCCATGATCTTAACGAGTGAGGTGGCATGTTCCTACATCCAAGTTCGGGAGCAGTGTGCTTCACGTTGCTTTCCACCATGCTTCAAATGATAACAGCATACAAAGGGCAGTCTATGCAGTACTCTGCTTTGGGCTACAAATTGCCCCAGTAAATCTGCAGCAAATACCAACGACGGTTTAGAAATAATCAGTGAAACATTGCATTATACACCCTATGTCTAAGTGTGCAACCCCACACCAAGGACAACAGGGTGCCCAGGCCTGTAGCCTTGGCTGCTGCTGCGAACTTACTGCGAGTATAGGTGTGTTAGAGCAAACAGCTTTTGTGTGTCAAATTCCTGGGCTTTGCACGCTTTTGCACAAAAATTGTAACAGGGCTATCACAGGAGACGCTGTTGTTATTAAGTTGCAAGCTACTCCACCTTGAATTATTTGTTTGTGTTACTGCTAGCCTGTTTCTTTTTCGTGGCTGTGACTGGCCAGTGGTTGAAAGCAAGGTGATGGACACCACGAAGGAATTTGTAATGTTTCTTTTTTCCCTCTACAAAGGCTTTCTTTTCCTTTTTGCACACTGTTATACCTTCAAAGCTGTGTGAAAGTGCCTAGCCCATTCTTATACGCTTTTTTTTTCTTTCATTTTCTTTGTAGTATGAATTGCTAAGGAACATAGAGCACATATGGCACTTGTGCGAGATACTCTTCTTGGATGTCCAACCAGGTAGGTTGTGGGAGCACTGACTCTCCAGGATAGTCTGATAGACCTGGAATTCTCAGGAGATTTACCTTTTCAGAAAAATCAGTGGAAAAGGGGTCTTAAATTTCTAATCCATAGATATCAACTTACTGGGTGTGCCCGAAAAAATCTGAGCTTTCAAGTGAACATATGTAATCCACATATAAAGGCCGTTCTTTTTTCCTTTTAAGGGCAAAGCTCCTTACGCCGTGGGTCGTTCCATCCTCTGTTGTCCCTCGTAGCCACCTCGTCTAGTTCGTGAAGTGCTCACTAGATGGCATGATGGCGCTGCAGTGCTCGCTTCATTCAGATGTGTGGGAACGCGTAGTATGGGAGCGCATGGCGCACGAGACCGCTAGGTCTCGTGCTCGCTCTTGAATGCGCTCGCTCTTGAATGATCTCAGAATGATCACGAGATGTCACTGCGGTGCTGCTTAGCTAGTGCCTCCCGGCGCGCGAGCTCTCTCACTGTTCCATCTGCTGTCTTGTGAAAGAGAGAGAGAGAGCGAAAGGCGCGCGTTGACTATGGAAAAGCTCTTTCTTCGATGAAAGCTCTACCAGCTCGCAAAGAAGGAGAACGCGCCCTCACCCACGAGAGACAACGTTCACGCAGGCAGTTATAGCGAGTTTCTTCATTGAAAAATACCGACTGCTCGCGCTGGAGAACCGTTCACCGGCCACCCATATATATATATAGGCACTGGATCTTGACTTGCAATGAAGTGCCGGTGGGAGATTTCACTTGTGCGTAGTTGAACCATAAGGATTCGTAGTGTGCATGTTAACTAAATTAATCCGGAACTCGGCACGATCTACGATGAACCTTTGGAGCTTCGCCCACTCATCATCATTCACTCCGTGGATATGCTGTGGATTTATTTCCCCCCCTAGATCTGGTTCATGTAGGTCATGAGTGAAACCTCATTGATATGGTCTTGCTTGATACATTTTTTGGTAAAATACTTTTTATTCTCTTCGTGTAGCACTCTATAGGCACAATGAATTTTACATGGTTGATACGATCTTTGGATACAAATTATTTTCTGCATCTTATGAGGATTGTGTCAATGAAATTTCACTGTACTTCTGGGCATGATGCCATGAAATGGCATCGGAAAGTCTATTGGCCAGTTTCCTGCCGAACTGCTACAGTTAAACCTGGATATAACGAAATTGACAAATTCCCGGAAAACTTCGTTATAAAGAGGATATCGTTATATGCAGTTTCGGCACGAAAATTCACAAAAGAAATGCTTAAGTAAGCAAAAAAAGTAACAGACTGCAGAGCTCACCCAAAACATTTATTTTGGGTGAGAAAACATTTACAGCTGAGACCACTTATGTGACGGCTTATAGTGAAGGACCGGCTGTAATGCAGTTTTTTCTGACCCTGGTTTGCCCTCCTGTAGTACTTAATGTATACACATACCGCTTATTGTGCAGACCCCCCCCCCCCTCCTGGTTATAATGTGGCTGCCGGGAAATCCCGTGGACAATCGAGGTAGCGAGCAGGCTTTACAAAGGAAGTGCGCCGCTCGAAAAGAGCGCAGCGAATCACCGTGGAGGAGGAAGGAGTGCGGAACGAGTGAACAATGAGCAGAGGGAAGAAAAAAAAAGGCCGCAGCAGCAGCGCATCGCGCGCGCCCTCTGAGGATAGGATTTCCCTTGACCTTCAGTTTACCGCTGTTTGCCTCCAGTTCCTTTTTTAAAATTATTTCATGCGCGCTGCCCTTGAATCACCCCATGAGCGCGATTTCCTGTGCACCCGATCCCTGTGTTGTCAAGGGCAAGCTTCCCGTGAGGCGCGCCTAAGAAGCGCTGTCGCCTAGTGTCAGGTTAGCGAAATTAAGTGCATAGACTTGCACAGTAACCAAAGAGTGGCACTGCCAGCATGTTAAAAAAAAACGAAAAACTCGTTTTTTCTCTTTCTCCCTCCGGCACGGCTCGGCAACATCAACTGGAAAAGGAGGGCGCTGGCTTGGCGGGCTAGGCCAGCTGCAGCAAGCGGCGGGATCAGGTTTGAAGTGAGGGGGCAAGGACATGCCCGCGGCGGCAAGATCGCCGAGTTGAGGGATGCAGGCCCACCTCGTTCGTGCTTGCACCCACGCATGCTCTCACCTCGCAGTTGCCGTGCCTTCGAGTGTGCCAAGCGTGCTGCCACAGCTTCGCATTCTGTCGCAGCGGAGAAGGGGCTTCCGGTTGTTGCTCTCTCAAAAGTGACAAAACATGAGGCAAAATCTCTAGGTTGTCGGGGGGCAAATTCGTTATTTCGAGGGGATCTCCCGCTGGCACTTCGTTACGTAGAGGTCTCAAATACATGTGCTTCTGTGGAGTAACGGCGGGGAATAGAAAAACTTCGTTATATCCAGGAATTCGTTATATGAAGGTTCGTTATAAGCAGGTTTAACAGTACATCATTTCACATCTAGTATGGGCACCTATGATCGAGATAACATCCTGCAACTATATACTGCAAAGCCCATAACTGGCGGTGGCCAACATTCCCACAGCTAATCTCGTGTGCATCTGCAAACATAAAGAAAATTGATTGGGTCAATTGGTGGTAGCTTAATGATACAGCACTGCAATCCTGATGCCATAAGACAAATTGCATCATGTAGTCATTTGGTGCACTTTCAAGTGCCTTTTCTTAATTACTTTGCACTTCAATTAAATGCAGCAGCTAACTTTTATTACCCTTTTCCTAGCCTTAATTCTTTATTCAATTTTCAGTAAGAAGAATCTTCTCAGTTTCTTTATTTTTAATTGCTTATTGCAAGTGGATGAGCAATACCATGGCACCTAGTGTACCTGTTGAGCTGCGGGTAGGGGATGAGTTGAAGTTGAGTAATGAAGCAAGAGTGTAAGGCCTAACCCTGGTCATTTCTTCTGCTCACCGGAACAGGCACGGCATATTTGCAGCAGTTGCAGCGCTGGGTTCAGAGCCGTTCACTACTGGAAACCCGAATGGAGGAGCTGTTCAAAGAGGATGAACCACACTTGTCTCCTGACTACTGGGATCACGTGAGTGATTTTGTATTGCTGTGCCCTTGTATCAAGCTAGGTCTAAATGCAAGTAAAATGCAAAAACATTCACACAGGTCAACAGACATAGGCAGCACCAGTTATTTAGGATGATGGATTGCTAAGTTTGAAATTTATATCCCATTTAATGCAGAAAAAAAAATTGACCATAAGTGAGCATCCGAATAACAGCCAATTTTACCTACATGCATTTTTGCCACATGACAAGAGAATGCAGTAAATTAGTGTTGAAGTGTTGTTGGAGGCATTTTCTATGTTGCAATGTTTCTTCATATTGCTATTTCCAGTTCATTTGCTGCATCAGATGTTACAAACATAATGTCTTTTGCAGCACATACCTCTTGATGTGCTTCTCCTTACGCAAGAGTGAACTAATGGAAAGCATCATTTTAGGATCGAAAGATCTGTAAATGGCTGTAAGTTGAAGTCTGTAAACGGCTAAATATTCAGAGGTGGTAAGTTTAGCAAATAGCCCATAATTGTTCTAAGGCACTCCCATAATGTATAGAGGTCAAAGAGGGGCTTGGGCTCAAGGCTGCTTTTTGGGCAGCATGCAAATGCAGGCTTGCATTTCATTGGACTGGGTAGGAAATACCTAGCCCAACGAAACATCTTGTGTTCCCTTAACAGCAACATACTGGTCAATGTAGGAAACGTTTCATACTCCAACTCACCTTCCTATGGAACTCCATATACTATTCATATTCTGCTAATTGTGCAGTCACCTATATATAGCACAGACATTCAGAACTTACATTGTAAGCGGTCTATGTTATACAAGGTTGTACTGAGGCCCTCACTAACCATGGACTTGCAGGTATATATGCTGGTTCTTCAGGCCAGCCTAGAAGATGCTAGAAGACTTCTCAAGAGGCACCCATGCTCGAGCCGAGACGACTTCATCATGCTGGATGAGCTACTGCAGTCAGCACCGCAGGTGAGCGTGCTAGGATAGGCGGTAGTTGCCTCTTGCGTGGTTGATATGAAATATAAACTCACTTCTGCTTAGGCTTTTTGCACATTATTGTTACTGAAAGCTTTAGCTGCAACATCCAGGTCTGACAGCTAATGTGACAGGGCACTTGCTTCCACTAAAGGGACACTAGAGAAAAAAGGTGAATTCACGCATATTGGCCAATTACCATTTCGCAATAACAAAAACTCCACTGTTGCCACAAGAAGATGCTTGATGAGCCTGAAAACAAGAATATATATATATATATATATATATATATATATATATATATGTACACAGGTGATAATGTCACCCTCAAGTCTCTGCACTGGTTCACTATAACATCATAGATTTTGATAACAACTATTAAGGTCCTGATAGTTCTTTATCTATAAAGAGTAACTACATTGTTTCCTAAGGCATGGGTTCTCAAAGTGGGTTTTTCTTGTGGGGATTCCATGGAACAGCTAAAACATATTCATTAAAGCGCTCGTTGCTGCTCAGTTTGGAAGATGAACTGAGGGTCTGGGAGTCCACTCCTGTCAAGCTCCCCCTTCTGTCAGATTCAAGCCAGGCCTTGAACCTTTGCGGCATCCTGTGGGAGCTGAACCAACTTCACCACTGTATGCAAGTGCTAGCTTCGCCGCAGTGCGCGTGTGCTAGCTTCGCTGCAGTACACGAGTGTTAGCCGTGAAGCATACCACATGTGGGAACGGGCCACTTGTCATGAGCCGTAGCATGTTTTACCCATTAATTACCAACTTCGAATAGTTCGAATAGTGAAAGTTGAGTGTGAATTGAATGGCTATTCGAAAATGATTCGAAATTTCAAATATTCACTTGCCCCTATGTATAATAAACCATTTGCAGCAGTCTGTAGCCTTCTGTTATGGTCAATTCAGTTGTAGTGTGCCCGTATCATATAAAGGTTGATAAGAAAATGAAAACATATCACCTGGCTTGTAACAGACCCCTGATATAAGGGATAGAAACTGCTCCCTGATCTCTTATAAAAGGGTTCAACTGTAGTGTAAACAGTGAGGCATGGGACTGCAAGCGCCGATTAAAAGCTTCTTTTGCATAAAAGCTGTGCCCAGAGGAAGGAAGGAACAGAACTCAATTGAGGGAATTAAGGGGGCTGAGGATCTTATGTCTCTCGTAACGCAGGGCTCCATCCAAGTGGCATCACGAGAGCTGCATGTCTGGTGGCAGACATGGCAGGCCCAGTGTGCACGTCATCTCGCAGATGGGGAGTTTTCCCTCTTGCCAGAAATGGAGGTCATCTGCAAGGTTAGTCCTTCGCCAATGTGCCTAGACCAACGTTCTGGTATCAGAAGAGAAGTCATACATACTCTTAGGAAGCGCATATTGAATAGACGTTTTGTCGTATGGTGAGTCGACCAGCTTCACCATATGGAGCGACTAATATTCCTCCATGGTAGCCTTTATTTCTTACCACTTGCTTTATGCTGTGATACCTTATCAATGCAGTTACATACTGACAAGCTGTTCTAAACAGTAATAGAGACTCTGCTATCAATATTACTTAGCCTTTTTGTTTTTTCCTAGTGAGGTTACACATGCACTTGCTTGAGTATGAGTTCTACAGTAAGTGCCACTAAATATTCGCAAATGACAGCCCATAAGTGACACTACGGGTGTACTACCCTCGCTCAAAATTTGCATATGTAACAGGCTCATTAGAGACCATGATTGCCAGGTTGTGCTGCCTTGTAAATAATCCGATGCATTGCTACTGTTGTATCTTTTATGCATTCTTCTACCAGCTTCCTATTAGAAATTCAGGAGATGATGGAGGCTCTGAGATGTACGAAGCTGTCAAACGATGAATGGCACTGGGGGCTAATGTTTTGTCAAAGCTGGCCTTTCGTCTTCCTGCCAAAGCAACAGCTCCGGTTACATTTCTTGCCGAATGACTTCTCTTGAAAGCTTTTTGTTAGGTATGCTAAGGGAAACTTCCACTTCTGCTTTCTCTAAATTGCATCATGCATCATTGTCTCATCATCATGCACCATGACTGTTTGTCCCTAATACAACTCCTCATCCCTTGTTCTTTCTTCATTTCATGCCTAGAGCTTCGATCACCTACTGTGATTGTCATGTCTAATAAAATTTATGCCACCTCTCACTGTTAAGGTCCCTAGACGAACTTTGATGTCTTTGCAACAGGTTAAAAAAATTGTCCTTGTGCGTCCCAAAGTGCCCATAAAACACTATTGCTTTCGTGTTCATTTGCATCCTTTTTCTCTAACATCTTACTGGTACGTTTTCTGTCTTTGTCTACAGATATTAATGGGTGACAAAGACACCCTCAGGAATTTAAGGTATGTAATTTTTTTTCTTTCTTATCTGTTTTGTTTAATCATGGATGGGGCCCTTGAATATTGTGCTCCTTCGGGTGGCCAGTCGATCTGCCAATCACTTGGTCTGTCATCACACATAAAGCATGCTTGTTGCTGGGCGGATTTCAAGGTTGTGACTACTGATTCAGCTTTAAGCCAGCTGAACAACCCCTAAATATTGCAAGGCTGTTCCACTGAGGTGACAGAATTTAAAAGCATGTTGCACAGCACAACATACTTGTGGTCAGACATTCATATGTACCGATCTGTAACCTCTGCAGGCCAGACGCAGGAGTGGAATTTGAGAACAATATGCGCAACAGCAGAAAGGTAGATGGTACCATGAAATCTGTCTCTTTTTTTCGACATGCGTCAAGGATAATTAGAGTCTGTTGTTATGTGCAAGCGATGGAATTCCATTTGTGACAGTGAAGAAGTTTCTCCATGCATGGCTTTCACACCAAAGGTTTCTTGGTATGTGGTATGGCTTGCAGTCGTATGCCTCATTTGATTATTAGTAAACCAGAAGCACCTGTCAATCTAATCATTTAGCTAAGCATTGCCGAGTTAATCATCTGCACATATAATCTATTGTATCAAGGAAGGAAATAGTGTCAGGTAGTGAGAAGACTGATTCCAGTCGCCTCCTCCAAAATGTCATCCCAGGTGAAAAAATTGTTACTGGTTTCTATTGGTCCCAGTTCAAGTGGTTTATTAGCCAATTCCCAACTGGGACCAGTAGCTACTGGGACCAACTGGGACCAGTAGCTACTGGTCCCAGCACCTACTGGTCCCAGTTGGTCCCAGTAGCTACTGGTCCCAGTTGGTCCCAGCAGCTACTGGTCCCAGTTGGTGCTGGGACCAGCTGGCACTGAGGATGGCCGCAGCAGCAACAAACCTCAGTGCCAACAGGTCACAGCACCAACCGGCGCTTGAGTGGTTTGTCGCAGCAGCAGACTGTACCCACCCTAGCAAAAATTCCCAATAGAAAAACCATAGCTTATCAGATTATTGACACCTACTGGCCTATTAGTCAATTGGTTTTGTATTTGCCTATTAGAGCTACTATATTGGTGCATTGGCTCTGTATTTTCCTAGTGGAGCTATATTGGTGTATTGGTTCTCTATTTCCCTATTAGAGCTGTATGTGTATTGGATCTGTATTTACCCAATGGAGCAATACAGGTGTATTGGTTCTGTACCGGCCTGCAGGTGCCTTAATCAGTGCGCACAGTCACACAGAGGGGCCACAGTGTGGCAACGCCCCTGGAACGATAAAGAGTACAGGATTGAGCGATGCACACATGTATATTTTCGGTATCACTGTTACAGGAATACTACCACTTTTGTCCTCAATTTCGCAGGCGACTTTTTTTCTGGGTCAGGTATGTCTCTGCGGGACCACTTCAGTGTTGTTACAGTTGTACGCCGGGTAGTGCCTGAAAAGTGCTTTAAAAAACAGACATAAGGGTCACAAAAGTGAAGAGTCTCTTTTTGTCTATCAAAAATTGCATAGAAACTTGCATAGCTAAAGTTTTAAAAAAACCTACACCCTGTGAAAACTGCAAGAGCTGTGAATTATGGCAGAACATTGCATGCAATAATATGCTTGTGGACTGGAGCATACCTTTCAGAGTGTCATATATGGCAGGATCCAAAAGTGGTTTGTCCTTGTCCTATTCAATGCTGTGTCCATGATGGTTTTGTCGATGAGGCTTGCAGTTGAAAATGTCTGCCCGGTGGGCCCCTCACGAACAAAAGTTCGACGTTGAAGTGCTGCATCACATGTTCACGTGAAGATTTCTGTAGCCACATGCCATCACTTGAGAAAACCTGAGGCAATAAGATAACCATAGGAATCATGTCAAAAATTGTTAAATTTTACTATCACAACAGGTGGTTAAGCTAAGCAACACTATTTACTTCTTGGTGATTAGGTTATGTAACTGCAACCACTTAAACTGCACCCTAGTTCAATTAGCCAGTGAAACAGGAATCTGCTTGTTTTCATTGGCCTGCAATATTCACCAAGTTACGAAAAAAAAGCATTGGATATGCGCAGGTAAATAAAACAGCAGTTGTAAATAGCTTGAGGTTACCACCGATAATAATGTTTGAGCTACTTCAACTGAATACTGCAAAGAATGTCATTGTAGGAAGCTGCAAATTGAAGAAAAAAAAAAGCAGTCCAAGCTGTGCAGATGCAGTCAGGTCGTTAATGTCAAATTGACGACAAATAAGAGTTATAGCAGGGCAACTGTTATTTGTCACCTCGGTTCTAATATAAAAGTCAAATGGAGTGCACCTTCGAAGGAAGACGCATTTAATGCACATGAAAACACTGGGCATAATTGTATTACAGCCGCGCGGCGCCAATTGTGGGTGGTGGCACGATCCTGCATTTTTGACCTAGAAGCCCGCGGATCTAAATTTCGATAATATATGTCGAGGTCGTTCCTGACCTATTTAAGGCTTAGGAAAAATAAAAGAATTGCCCTAGTTTAAAGATCCAAATAGAAAAAGGATATCATTGGCTATACTAAAGCATTGCTCCATCGTTACTATTACTCACTCCTTTAGGGTTCTTATCGCTCACGCAACAGCATTTTCTTCATTTTATACTATATGGTGTTCAACACGTTTTACATAGCATGCAGTGGCCTTTTTTTTTTTTTTTTTTTGTAACTCCAAAAGGTCGTGGTAGCGGAGATGCAAGCATTTTAGCACACACACATGCTCTTGTACTACATCGCCCTGTAGAAAGCGTTGTCAGTGGAACGATTCGTAGTATCAACATTCAAGCCACTGACATCGTGTTGCAGCATTTCTACGTACTGACCACAGAACAGCTTGCACGCAAAACATAAGCGGAATAATTACCTTCAAATGACCGCACCGTCGCAGAGGAAAGCAGTGAAGACCACACAGTGGATCCAAAAATCCGTGTTGTCATGGGCGAAAACAGTTGTCATGCGATAACTTGGTCATAAATTCTTCCCGAGGTGAGAATGCTGAACACTCAGCGTAAATTAAGTTGCGAAGATGATTTTCTTTCTATTCTACACTAACAAAAAAGCAACTGCGTAGCACACCGTACGCGCTTGCAGCTCGCGCAACTGGCGGCCATGGCGGCTATGGCAAGGTGACCTTGGCTATGGCTTGACTTTCTTTGGCTTGCCTATCACGTGCGCCCGGAAAAACTGCTGCGTCATTTTTCGACGCTTCTGCCTGTGTCACTCAGCTTTCAAATGCATCTTTTACGCGGGATGTGCACCTCTATTTTTATATACGTTTATTATTTACTGCTTTAATACATCTGTTTTGAGCGTATTGAGATTGAATACGCAACTAATGATGGACGCGTCGAAGAGCGGCCTGCGGTCGGAATCGCTCGCCTGAGGAGGTGTGATAAGTGAAGTGCGCGGTTTAAAAAGTGCGCGATCAAAACGCGAGTGACCGAGGAAGACGAAGACGAAGGACGAAAGGCGTGGTCCTACAAAATAAGAGAAAAGAGGACCCAATCAAGAACAGCCACAGGGTTCCCAGCGCCCAATGGCTGAGGAACACGGATGCCTAGTGGTAGCCAATGAAAACAACGAAGAAGAAGACCTGGCGGGATCGGATTCTGAGGGAGAGCGGTTCGAGAAGGCGAAGCGGGCAGGTCATCTACCGGGCCGGGCGCTGAAGGCGGCAGTCGGATTCGAGAGCCGAGCCATTGGGCCTTCACTCGTCCGGGACGTCCTGTGCATTCCTTCCTGCCCTCGGAACTCGTGTTGGCGTCTTGGAAGCTTCTGTGGGGCACGGATTTCGGCCGGCAAGCTACAAATGTCTATTCCTTCGGGCAGCTCCGGAGCAGTCGGGCTGCGGGCCCGAGCTTCGTCACGCGAGGCCAGCCAGGAGGCCTCTAACATCTGAACGAGCCTCTCAGCGGCTCATCCGTCGTCACCCGTCGCGACCAGAACCGCGGCGTCATCATCTTGGCTAGCCTCATACGCTCCAGTCGTCTGGTCTTCACGCAAGCGCAACGAGATTTGGTGAGACCACGAGAATCTTCTTTGTCGCTCCGCCCCTCGCCACTGAACGATTCGCGTTCGAACTCCTCGCACTTGCATGCCGCTTCTAGAACATTTCTTGAATTTTCCGTGTATAGCTTTCTTTCTCTCTTTTTCCTTTTCTTAAACTTTCCATTTACTTTGTTCGCATTAAAAGCTTTGTGTTTCGTTATCTAGTGATATGAACGGCTTTGTCCTCGATTAGACTCTCGGAGGTTTTACCTGAGAGAGTCGTTCAAACAAATCTGTTCAAGAACCTGCTCAAATCATCACAGGAGGCTTGTTCGGGATCGGGTAGCTCTGGGCAATGCTCTGGATGTGCAATTTTGTCTCCGCCGCGGTGGTGTAGTGGTTACGGTGCTCGGCTGACACCCAAAATACGCGGGTTCGATCCCGGCCGCGGCGGTCGCGTTTTCGATGGAGGCGAAAATGCCAGAGGCGTATGTATGTACTGTGCGTTGTCAGTGCACGTTAAAAAACCCCAGGTGGTCGAAATTTCCGTGACTTTTGAATTGGTGCAAACCCCCCCAGTGCTACCAATAGGTTTCTACTGGGACCACTTGGAACCAGTAGCAAACCAATTGAATCCCAACTGGGACCAGTTCAATACCAGTAGGTTTCTACTGGGACCACTTGGAACTAGTAGCAAACCAATTGAATCCCAACTGGGACCAGTGCAGCACCAGTAGCCTCCTACTGGGACCAGTACAGGACCAGTTCAATAGACCTATTCCATGTTGGTAAACAGTGGTAGGCACCGGCGATATAACCAGGGCTTGTGTCGACGTCGCGGCGCGGAGGCCCCGCCCACCGCTTGCCGCGGCCCCGCACGGTCGCGCCACCGCCGCCGGCGAAGCGCGTGCGAAAGCTGCCTCCGAGCACGGGGCGTCGGAGCGCCGACGGCGTGTTTACAACAGTTTGCGAAGGGCAGCCGCGTGAGATGAAGTCGCGTTAGCTCTGTAGGAAGCATTCGATGAATGTAGAAAAGAATGTGCCGACGCCCAGCTATGACAAGATGTGAGAAATTGATTGAAAGGATAAGCACCTTGCCACATGATGCGAACGATCGCGAGCTATCATGTCGGAATCACTTCATGCGTATGCTTTAATTCGGTAACTAGCGCAAGGATGAACCACTTGCAACAGTGAGACTTGTTTAAATACGACTTGAAGATGCCTCAGCTAAAATACTGTTTCGGACTAAAGCCTCTAATCCCTACACAAAATCCTTGCGCAAAAACAAATGTAACGGAATAGGTACTCAAGCATGCGATATTGGTGACGCTAGAACCTATGTAAATACGGCTGTGATAACGCGCACACACAGAAAAAGCAATAACATGCCAAGGACAAGGCTCTCAAATAACCGCCAGCAAGGCGCATAACCGCGGCTTGCGGCTCTGCCCATACGCTCAGTTCCTATCGTGAAGGCGTGAAGTCCTGTAACGACGCGGCCAATTTCAAGCGTGTAGTTCATTCGAGCAGTCTGACAATCGAAAAAAAAATTTAAAGCGCATCATAACCACTACAGCATTGCCAACGACACTTCTCGTGTGTGTGCTATCGCAGCCACAAGCAATTTGCAAAAGCGTCGCTGTAATCGGCCTTTCGCTCGCGGCTACGTGAATTAAGCTCTTATATATTTGTTTCATTTGAGTGATTGAAATTCGTATGACGTATCTATAACTTCCCCACTTCAATAATACACGGCGACCGCGATTACTTCTACACATCGAGCTAAGTTAACGTCGTGCGCGCTTCGCGGTAAGCGTCATCGCTCTGTGTCAGCACTTTGTTTATGCCAAGAAACTTGGTGTCGAGCATTACACTTGACAAACTTGTGACAATGCTATTTCTCTCAAATGAAACAAGCCGCACTAACTCCAAATAATTACACATATGCTTAGTCGTGACGAAAATGTTTGGCGCATAAGAGATGCGCCAAACAACCGGCATTACAGGTTCGCCCCTTTCCTTAAGACAAACATAAGCAGGAAAACGATAAAAACATATCGCACATATCTTGTGCGTTGCTGAGCAACCAACCCACGGCGCAGGTCATCGGTGAACACTTTTTTCTTCATTTCACGGCGGTGAGAAGCGCCCGCACCAGCGAAAACGCAGCGGCTGCTACGGTAGGCGCGCCGGCGGATGCCTACCATGCGAAACCAAAACTCCCGACGACAGCGCCACCGCATCTTCGTGACGTAGGCCGGGTGGAATAGGTCTATACCAGTAGGTTTCTACTGGGACCACTTGGAACCAGTAGCAAACCAATTGAATCCCAACTGGGACCACTTCAGACCAGTTGAAACCAATAGAAACCAATAGAAACCAGTAGCAATATTTTCACCTGGGATGGATAAAAAGCTGTTTACAGTGTGTATTTACAAATGGTAGAGGTGGTTGATAGAGACAACAGGGAGCCTAGCCAAGCTGTTCTTGTTGCCTTCTCATTTGTTGACATTCTCTTCTTTCCTTCCTCATAACAATATTATGATTTCATTTTATTGTAGATAACATTAGCACACCCTGCATTGCTCACATATCTTCATTTGTTGGGGGAAACTCCAATTGTTTATCAGATGTCACCATTGCATTTTGTCTGCTCTGAGAAGTGAAGTCCTGTAAACAGCTCTTGCAAGCGGCTTTCGTGACTGTGTTGGTATACACACCTACGGCATATATGACACGCTTGCATAAAAGCAGAAAGACATATTGAGCCTATTTAGCTCTAACACTGCAGATTGTGTTTGTGGCAAACTCTGAAGAATACGACAAACTTGGAAGCACATCCAAACAAACAAAAGTCACAATGTGCTTGCTGTGTCAAAATATCTGTTGCTTGAAAACAGCGAAGTGGCTTTACAATAGGAGCACTTTTGAGGATATACAAGGTCAGCAAAGGTGGCTTCAAGGACTCTTGGTTGGCTTGATATAGTGTTGGGTTGGTTTGACATAGTCCTTGTAAGTGCAATTATGACACCACTTTCTGCTTGTTGAGGAATCATCTTTCTACCAGTACACTGTCAGAACTAAAAAATTGAGAAGGCCTAGCTTTGGCGGCCATCATGGAAGTTCCTCTTAATTAATCATAAAACAGCTCACGTTAAGCAGATCATTTCCTTTTTCTTCCTCTTTTTGTTTTTTTAAAGCTGAGTCAATGGAAATGCAACCAAACATTTCCACATTGTACAGCATTATCAGGCATTTGGCTTAACAGACTAGAGTTTACTGTACGTTCTGCCCAAATAGCACTCATGTTATTGTGATCAATTCATGCTATAACGGGCACTGTGCTTATATGCTTTCGTTGGGTTATAAGCGTGCTCTTTGTGCTCCACTCCACTGATGTGCGCTCTTGCAGTCGTATCCTTGGTGCAGAGGCTTGTGGTCCTTTGTTTACAGGGAGCTGTGCAAGACGTGGTACAACTACCTTGTCACACTGTTGACCTATACTCGCCCTACGGATGAGCCACACATGCTGGCTGACTTGGCCGAGGTCAGTAAGTGTGGACTTATGTATATTTGCTTACATTACAGAAAAATTGTTGTTATCAGCTGCAAGGGTAACGAGTCAGCCTGTCAGAGACAATAATGTGGAACACTGTTTTACAACTTTTGCTTAGCAAAGAGCATATTTGGGTAATTGCAAAACGTTTCACAGTTTCACATGGATGCTATGTGGCTTGGAAGGCATTGTTAGCGTGCAAAGGTGCTTTACATCGCTGGTGAGTTAAGGCAGAGGTCATACTCTGGCGGCTCGACTAAGCTGTTTTAGTCACATAGAACTCATTGCTGGGCTAGTTGGTGCATACTTAAAGAGCAGTTCTGCCTGCTGTACAAAGACGCCATGGGTCGCTAAGGGCTTCTAAAAAAGACATTTCGTACACGGTGTTAAACTGGAATAAAATATGGGTTCTGTTTGGATTCAGGTTCTCTGCCCTGTTTTTCTCTGGTTCACTTCTACTTTGAAGAAATAAAATTTCAAAATGGTTTGCGAGTCGGTTCACAACACTGAACCCGCTCATGAGCTGGTTCAGTGCAGTAAAGTTCATATTTTACATGTTGAAAAGTGCTGTTGACTTGAATGTGCTAATATGAACCACATACTACAGACAGCATTGCTCATGTGACTGCAGTAAGTTCACCAGGACGGGACAGCAGAGAAAAGAGAATGCTGTATGTTAGATAGCCAGATGCACACATAGAACACGGTGTTAGTTGCGCGTGCCTGGACACTTGGTAATCCTCATGTTAGAGTCGCACAAGCAGATATAAAACCACAAACGGAGCCTTAAAAAAAATGAAAAAAAAAAATCTTGAGTATACTACAGAGGGACATAGAGAAGTGGTTGCAAGGAAAATAAAAATAAGAGAGGAAGACACAGTTAGTACAGGTCTGGAGGAGAGCTGGGCTGAGCTGCCTCAGGTGATGTGGGCACGGGTAGCAGGGGAACAGAGGGTTGGAATGAGGAGGGGGGAGACCAGTAGGAACAGCAGGTGGTTCCCGGAACACAACACAACAGAACAGAACACAGGAAGTGATGTGCTGCTTCTTCTTCTGTCCTGTCGTTCCAGCAAGTAAGAATGTTTGCAGGTGTGCGTCTCTTCTTCACACAGAGTCACAAAGACGCCGGCCCCCGAGTTTCTCCTCCGAAATTAAACTTCCTCTGTGGGTCTGACTGAGTGTCGTCTGGTGGCAAAATGTGTACTACATGGAATGTGGCGACTATGGTTCCACCACCTTAATGCTTATGTTTGACCATGTATGTACATGAATATTTACAGGGGTATTGTGTATGTACTGGACACTGAGATTAGACGCGTACGTTCAGAGCTATACTGCTCGAAATGCTTCTTTACTCAACATGGCAGTGCTGCTGTGTTTGTTTCAGGTTTACACTTACACATTACATTACTTCTGCCCCACTTATTTTCTGAATTGACAGGATTGCCTTGCTGCATTCGGAGGGCTAGAAGCAACACGTGGCTTGGACAGTATCCTGCTGGCTGCATTTCGATTTGACTTGCCACAAGTTATTCAAGAAGCCAGGTGTGCTAAGCATCTGTTCGTTGTCTCTATTGGGCTGCTCTATTTTGTTGAACGAGTGTCTTGAGTTTGTACTCTTTCTTATCTACACTGAGTGTTGCACAACTGCATTGTCCCTTCCAATTGATAGTGTTTTTTTTTTTTTTAGTTCACCTCTGTAGTGCACCTGCTAGAGCATCTACGCTGTAATATCTTAAATAGTTACTGATGGAAGTTTTCAAAGTTGCAAAGCCACTTCCGTGAGCCCTCTGCATACCAAACGGTTGTGCATAGCTGGGATGAAAGTAAAAAAAAAAAAAGGAAAACAAATTTCTTTAACGTGATACTAAATTTGTCAAAATTTGAGACAATGTATTATCAACATCCTGACACGACGACACCATGCAAAATTTGCTGGTATTGCATAGCATTACTGATTAATATGGTGGCACTGTTTAGTTGTTTATATATAAATAAAACTGCCCTGTTTGTGTTTTTCTCTAGCCACACTTGCATGTGAAAACTGTAGAAATTACAGGAACAGAGAAAGCCAATGTACTATGTCATGAGGTCACATACATGCACTTCATGGCAGGGTCTGTGCTTCATTGGCTTTGTTCTCGTGTTCCTGGTCTTTTCGAGCGGTAGGATGGTTTGGAAGGCTTCGGGTTCACCTTCGCAGCTTTAAATCCTTTGTTCTTTGCTCTGATTAAGTCTAGGTTTGCATTTCTTTAGCAACTACTTTAGTTCTTGTTTTCTTTAGGTTAAATACAATCTGCCCTCACTAGTAATCTGTAATTGTTACTTTTTATTTTGCCTACTACTGTGTCTTGAACTATGCTTGGATACGCGCACATTGTAAAATCAATTTTGTTTTTTGTTTTCCCGTTGGGGCTTTCCCGTGGCCACTTCCTACTCTTATGCTTCTTATAGAACATGTTCATTATTCAGAGTCATATCTCCATGGTTATTCCTATTACCGACACTATAGTTACCATTCGCTTGTTCTCCACTTTTTGTTCCTATGTTCACATTAAAATTGCCCATGACTATTGTGTATTGTGTTTATATTCTTTTCATTGCTAATTCAACATCTTCTTAGAGCTGTTGTACTTGCTTATCATCATGGCTCGTTGTGGGAGAATATCCCTGAATTATTTTAAGTTTATATTGCTTATTTAGTATTATCATAGTGGATGCCACCATTTCATTAATGCTGTAGAATTTGTCCACATTACCCGAAATATCTTTGTGGATTAAAAATGTTTTGCCATATTCTCTCTTTTCAGAGAGCCCTCTTTAGCACAGGACATGTCTGTTGTACCATGTGTGCTTTACTTGCCCTCCGTTGTCCCAGCTAATGCCTTCTAGCTCCTCTAATAGCTCTGCTAGCCCAGCATTGCTTGAGAGGTATCTTGCGTTGGATACTATTCCAATGTTCAGATTCTAGTGGCAGCCTGTCTGCTCAGTATAGGACAAATTGGAAATCGTTGAGAGAAGCCCTGCTGATGATGATGATTCATAGGTTCTTTGTATTTGTAGTCCTGATGGCCTGTCAGTGCCAGTGTCACGCTTCTCATGCTACAACTGCGGCTAGCCAGGTTACTGTAATTTCCACTAGCGTGCTTGCTTGCCTTGCCAAACCAGTTCTGGTGCTTTGGGTGATGATGGACTTGTGCAAAATCATAAATTGCAGCTTATTCCTGGACAACTGGTGGTTCTCGGCACACCTGTCCGACCTGCTTTTTCATGCTGGACAAATGGAGGCTAGCCATGCCGAGTAAGTATATTAATCTCTCACCCTCTAGGTTCTAACACTTTAGTTCTGCAAGTGCTCGGCCTTTTATACAGAGTAAAAATAGTGCAGACACAGTGTAGCAATGCGGAGGTTGCGAGTTTGCCTACCGCCAATGGAAAGTTTTTTCCATCTATTTTCATCCCCCTTTTCTTCCTTAATATGTCAGTCTGAAACTATGCAGATTACACGTTCCATGTTTCCTTTGACTTCATAATCTGTTAGCTTCACATGGTTGTGCCTGACTGAAACATGCACCTCAGTCACTTTTCTTTTTCTTTCTTTCTTTTTATGACAGAAATGCAGTCACGAGTGACCAGTAAGGTAATTTTATGGTGTCAGCATTTTCACAGATTTATTGAAAACTTCGACAATGTTTCAGTTTCAGTTTATTTCGGACATAGTTACATTACATGAAATATGTCCACGAGGCAAGGCAAAAGGAGACTCGTATGTCTCCTTTTGCATGCGTGCTTAATCTGCAACCTGTTTCATAGGAATTGTAAGGGGGCTGCAAAACAAGTTAGGAGACCTGGTTTCTTGCCGTATAGTGTGTATAATGTCTAAAAAAAATGGGGGTGTTTAATATTGTGGCAGGCAGTGGAAGAACTTCTATCCATGCTTGTAGGTTCTTTGCTGCATCCTGCATAATAATCCTTGATTAACATGTTTATATGTGCACTGCTAGCACATTGCTATTTGGGTTGAAAGGGCTTTTCTGTCCTTTTCTTTCTTTTTAATAAGCCTGATTTTTGTAGCTGCCTCCATATGAAAAGTGGGAAGCAGACGGGCGGACTTCTTGACAGGTGCAATTACAGAAGAAAAAAGAGGAAGGTTGCAATTGTTTCTGTAGTCTTGTGCATCACTATTCTAAGTGGCAATTATCCTGTGAAATTAGCAAACATTTGCTCATTTTCTTGTGTCTGGTATCCTCCCTTATCCTCCAGATATGCCAGTGAGTTGAGGGAACACCTGATCCTGGAGTATGCGGCATCCCTTATGACGCATCACAGGTGTGTGTTGAGTCTGTCAGTGTTGTGATGAAGCGTAAACAACTACAGTGGTATCTAGGATTACTAAAGAGCCTAGTTTATATTGTGGATAGTATTTACTAGCCTAAATGCAAAGATTTATGTTTGAAATGCGAGTGGATGCTTCACAAAGAGCCAGCGGAAATATTTTTGGTATGACAACTCAGAGCAATGTGGTCACTACCTCTCATCAGAAAATACATGGAATCCGGAATTTCAAAAAGAAAAAACCAAAAACAGCAAAGCACCTGAGCAGGACTTCTAACCTCGGGTGTTGCTGATGCTGTGCCTTGAATCTTGGAGGCTGTGTTTTAGTTTTTGCTTTGTATCTACCAACTGCTGTAAGTCTCTATCATCTTTGGTTTTTATTAAAGGCTGTTAATAAGAAAATTGAAAAATTATTAGCATTTACAACTTCGCTTGATTACTTTAAATGGTTTTTGCTACCTGTTTATAACAATGTACTCAGAATGAAAGATGTAAATTAGGTTCCCTAGTTAAGCCCTATGGAAACCTTCGCTGGCTCAGAAAATTTTGTGCTAGTTGTAGGCGTTTAAAGAAGTCCAGTTGCTGCTTGCATAAAATCAATGTGGTCAGATGCTCCAACTTTGTGGAATGGCAGACTGTGGTATAATATTCATGATAGAAAGTCAGAGTGGTGCTTTTCTTGTGTCTGTTTTGCAGCCTGTGGCAGGTTGGTGTTGGCTACTTGGATCACTGCCCACGACGTGGAAGGTAAGTCAAGGGCTTTGTAAAATTTCAAGAGTAAAAGGAGCGATTTTGAAACCAGTCAATTCAAGAAGCACCTGTGTTGCGTAGCGCTGTCCATACATGTAATAGCTGTATCATTTTCTCAGATATTGCACAAAATAGTGAAAGTGAAACCATTGTGCAAAGTGCTCTTGAAGGCACTGAAAGTGGGCACCACCATTGGCAGTTGTTTGGCATGTCATTTGGCAACAGGAGCTTAACAAATTCGTATGCTAATAGACATAGCATTATAGAGATCAAACAAGAACATTGCGTTGGAACTTTAAAGCCAGGAAATATCAGCAAACAGGAGCATATCAGCTAGGCCTTACTGTTTAAAACTGCCTTCTTGTTTTCTGGGGCCATTGTGCTCTCTTGCTTCACCGGGATCGTGGTGCCATTGGTAATAAAAAAGTGTGGCCATCTCAAGTGTGTTCCATGCAGGGAGTACTTGGAGGCCTTCATCGAGCACATTCCACTGAAAACCCAGGCCCAAGCTCTGAAGGTGGTTGAAATACTGGAGCGCAGG
Source organism: Hyalomma asiaticum (assembly GCA_013339685.2). Classification (NCBI taxonomy): domain Eukaryota; kingdom Metazoa; phylum Arthropoda; class Arachnida; order Ixodida; family Ixodidae; genus Hyalomma; species Hyalomma asiaticum. The sequence goes on from CM023484.1 coordinate 61,075,642, forward strand.
GAAATGCCAGCAGGTGATGGGTTCTTGCAGCTTACTGAATTTGCACTGTGGATTTACTGTTGTTTTTTATTTAACATGATAGCATTAAAGGAGTACTGACACCAATTTTCGAAGCTGGGTTTACTCCAACATACAACTCTCCTATATGCGTAGACAGCACCGAGCAAATGTTAAGCTCAGGAAATGCTGATAAGATATTTTAATTTGACGCCAAAGTCAATTTTCACTTGGCGTGCCTACTGACATCGACACTAGTGTGACGTCAGGCGACAGTACAAATTTTGATGACTTCACGCAGCAGTATGGCAAGTTGTGATGACATCAGGTAAAAAAACATACAAAATGGCCGCTCGCGCGTCACTCGCGGTCGTCTACTTTCGCCGTTCAGTCGCCGTAGATAAGAGTGCCCGTGAAGCGAGCGAGCGAGGTTGAATTACCCTCTATCGTCATGTGTGCCCGCGTATAATCGGAAGGCAAGGTCGCTATGGTGCCGGCATTTTGTTCTTGAAATGCCACGGAGATCTCGGAGGCCACCTTAGCTTATCGTAGGTTCCGGAGCCACGCCGACACCCACCGTGCGTGGCGTACGTTGCATCTTGCACTGTGCTGAAGAATTTGCTGTCGTCGCAGAGTCGCTATACAAAATTTTGTACATCGTTGACCCCACACTTGCTACAGGCGCTGCGCGTGAGAGATCACTGGTCGAAAACGTCACGATTTTTTGCGGAGCACGTCACGCGAGGCTCATTACTATGCACATACTGTGTCGTGACGTCAGGCTACAGTAGGAACCGAAACCAGCTTTTAAAGGCATGCTGTAAATAAATTTTCACGCCATGCTCACGCTTACCAGTACGTTTTCTGGGCTCCGGAGGACTTGGCCTTTCAATTCATGCAAAAAAACGCCAACTGAAAATTTTCGTGGCAGTACTCCTTTAAGGTGCTTGTATAGCAGAAAATGCATTGATGGCATTGACCGTGAGCGGAGCATGGTAGCAGCTATTGATGCAAAGAATAAAAACGGCGGGTTAAAAAGTTTTTAGAGCATCTCCTGTAAACAGTGTAAACTCAATGGTGTGAAAATAAATGTGAGGTTGTTCAGGTGGCGAATCGAAGCCAGGGTTTCCGTGTACGAGGCAAGTGCACTTGAATCGGAGGTGAAGTTTCTCTGAGGAATATGAATAACTGAGCCCATGAATAACAGCCCAAAAATTTTGTCCCAGTGAGTAAATTGTAGGGGTGTGCAAATATTCAAATATCCCACGTTTGCTATTCTATGTCATTCGCATCGAAATTTTGCTATTCAAACTATTTGAAGTTTGCAATTCAGGGGCAAAAAATGCTATGTCCGTCAACAAGTGGCCCGTCCTCGCATGTAGTACGCCTTGCCACATGACACTTGTGTGCTGCGGCAAAGCTAGCACTCGCGTACTGTGGCGAAGGTGACACTTGTGTACAGTGGCGAAGCTAACATTCGCATATTGCGGCGAAGCTAACAGTTGCATACTGTGGCAAAGGTGCACTCGTGTACTGCACTGAAGGTAGCACTCCTGTGAACTGCGGTGAAGTTAACTCATGCATAGGCACAGTTCATTGTTGGACTGTTTTTTAGAACAAACTTTTTCGACCATGTTTCGCCGTACATTTCTCTTTAAATTGAAATGGTACTGTTAAAAAATATTTGAACATCACTTTAAAAATATTCCGTTCACTTCACACTCAGCCCCCCCCCATCCCCTATGGTGGTCTAGTGGCTATGGTACTCGGCTGCTGATCCGAGGGTCGTGGGATGAAATCCTGGCTGCAGCGGCTGCGTTTTGATGGAGGTGAAATGTTGAGGCTTGTGTACTGGTGCAATGTCAGTGCACATCAAGGAACCCCAGGTGGTTGAAATTTCCAGAGCCCTCACTACAGGCGTCTCTCGTAATCATAGCTGGTCTTGGGACGTAAAAGCCCACATACTCAAAATTTCGCTCTTCGCATGCACTATCACTAGCAAATTGGGAATAATCCATGCATGTCACAGATCCCCCCTATAGAGTGTGCACCATAAAAGAGAGTAGGAGAAGAATAAGACTGCGCTCGCTGTTGTGTTGCATGTGATGAATTTGGTTCTGCCGGCCAGTAGTGAACACTATTGTGTTTGCCTCTTAAATGTGAAGCTTAAGTGTCCCCCATTTTTTTTTTTTTTCGGATTCAGCCAAACTGACTTTTTACAAAAGGAACAGAGATGTTATCTTTTAGTAGCATGCCTTTTCATAATTATTTATTAAATGGCCTTCATTTATAAACTGTAGATGCAAAAAAAGCATGGGGGTTGAGTACTGTGGCATTGCCAGAAATATTTTTTGGGGGGGTGTTAAATGCTTCTGGTAAAAAGAAAACTCAAAAGAAGGAGAGCCTGTGCCCAAACAGTATTTTCATCAGTTTTGTGCTTTAATAAAGCCGAAAGGTTAGTTGCCTCATTCACTGTAATATCCACATGTACTTGTGTGTAGATGGCACGGGTCAAAAAAGGTCTGTACAGAGGTGGGAAAGAGGGTATGCACCACTCAGAAAATTTGGGAGAGTGTTGTGACACTGAAACACCTCCTCTGGCTATGTTCCTGGTTCCGGAAGACACGTTCATCAAAGCCTTCCTACGTGTGTGCTGTGGAATAATGTACAACATTAGCTGCTTGTTCTTTTGGAACACTATAGCATTTCACATATGAAATTTATAATGCAGAAAGTACTGTTAGCCTCAGCTCACCAGTTCCTGTTTGCACAGGTGCCACGTCTAGCAGTGCTCTGCCAACCATGTTTAGGTGACCTATTTTCATTTTTTTTCTGTATCATATTTACGGTAATTTTTTATTTAATCTATAATGGGCATCATCAGTGCAAATGCCTGGAGTCTGTGCAGATTGATTGGTGCCATCTTTCAGTTTTTACCTAGCACCTTCTTTGTATGGCTTACATCTGTTTTCACCATAGGTAAGCACTCTTTGCATATGTTTGTATAACTTTAGCAATTCTCTTTCAGTCAAGGATATCTGCCAGACACTGGCGGTTCGCATGGCAAAGAAGGGCCAGCTGGGAATTGCATTGACCTGGGCCATGCGTTGCAAGGTGCGTTGGCCATCATTTCTTAAAAGCAACACACCTATGTGAATATATTTTCCCGAGAAATTTAATAGATTCCGGCAGCACCTCCTCCATGAAAACCAATGCTAGCGCGATTGCTGTCTTCACAATGAGAGCCTTTGGGCCACCTCACTTCAGTGAGTCGCCGCGGTGTGATGCTACCTACAGTGTACGACTGCTTGCACCTTGACTGTCTGAGCACATGCCTCTGCCTTTTCTTGGAGAAGCAGTAGACTCTTGGACACTCCATCACTCTCCAATATCGCACGCCTGTCAGATTTTCTTTTTCTTCTCAACCCCTTCCTCTGCAGCTCTTGTTCCACAAGCAGCGCTTATTGCCTTTGCAAAAATCTGGAGATAGACAACCTGCACGATTTGGACTCTCCATTATGCTATACCAAAGCAGTGCCACCGCCACTGCACGGCACTTGTATGGCACGTTTTGAGGGCAGCATCTGCTGCTGCGCCGCATTTACGCATCCTTGTTGGACCCCGTTGAATCATTTCCCACCTTTTGTTTATGTGGTACCTAGTGATAATTTTATGTTGCATAGGGACGGAAGTTACGAAATCAAGACGCATATGTATGAAATGTTGGACATTGCTCCCAACTTGATATTAACTTTTAAGGTATCAAGTAGTTTCAGTTTGTCTTTGTTTACATTCTTTAAGCAAGCTTGTATTAGTATTAATCAATGTTTGTATATGACCAAGAGCTTTTTATGGAAACAAAATGTGCACTTGCACAACTAATAAAGCAGGGAACATGGTAGCACACATTCTGCTAGCCTTATTGTAAATAAACTGCCTATTAATCTCACTTGCACACTGTTGATTATGCTCTGTACAGATGAATAGTGTAGAAAATTTTAATTTTTTACCCGCTTTTAAATTGTCTGCAAATGTCTTTATTCTTTGTCTCTTTATCCGGGTCTATTTTCCATTACGTGAAACGAGTTTTTGAGAAGGTACAATTTGGAGCAATATACAGTAAAACCTCGTTATAACGAAGTTGAAGGGGGAGCTGTAATTACTTCTTTATAACCATTAGTTCGTTATAGCCAATATCAATTTCATCTATGGAAATTTCAAGGGGAATTGTGATTGCTTCTTTATATCCAGTAATTCGTTATATCCGGGTTCGTTGTAACGAGGTTCTACTGTATATAGCATCTTCTGTGTAGCTTTGGATTTCCTCTCCTACGATGTATGGATTTCCAGTGTGCATACCCAACAGAACAGTGGGGCACTGTACTACAGTCTACAGCTCAGTCTTTTGTAACTAGTAACAGCATACAGAACTTGGCTGCGTGCACCTGAATCTGACTGCTGTATGCTATGAATACTTCAGTCTTCAGTGTGGGTTTTGGAATGACATACCAACGTAAATCATTATCAGCAAGTTTCCTGCTTAATAGCTTAATGCTCGTGGCTGTGAAAAACTGTCCCCAGTTGTAGCTTTCAGTATTTTACATTCAGTTTACCTAGCACAATACCTACATGTTAATATAGAAAACTGCATTGCCTTTTTAAAGCACACATTTTGTTCCTTGTTTTTCTTTCAGAATCCAGTACTGACATCAAGACTAGCAGATCAGTAAGTCTGTTCAGAGTGTATCTGCAGGTGAAGTTGGAAAGGTTGATAGTGTTGTTGATAATGGGCACTGTTAAGTAATGTATTTATGGGTTGCAAGTAGCTTACTTGAGCGCATTGCCACCATAGAAGGAGATTTAGCAGAGTACAGTTAAACCTCATTGTAACGAAGCAAATCTGACAAAAAGTAGCCTCGTTATATCCAGAAATATGATATAACTAGATATTTGTAACACTGTATTGGTGGCACAGCTGTATCTTATTTACTTTGGTATAACCAAACATTTGTTGTGTACATATTTGTTATTTGCAGTTTGATAGTTCTGCTCGAATGTTTCAAACGGTTGTTGAAGAGTACTTTTTTCAATATTCGAGGTGGTTCAAATATTCTGAAAGGTGTGACTCAGTCATGTTGCCACAAATGACTGGTTTTCTGTGTTTTCACATGGTGCAGATACACTGATGCCTACATGATCTATAGTGCACGGAGGCGATTGCAGCCAATGATAAGCACGTCATTACATACGGCTTGTCACTGCTAACGTGCTATCACAATAAGCATGTTCAACTATGCGCGCGGTAGCGCTTTTGCTATTCCTGTAGCCATGCTGGTGTGCTGCACCGCTTTAAGAGGCAATCTGTACTTGCTGCCCTGCCATTTTCAGCTGCACCCTTGTGAAGAATCTCTTCGGCATGCATTGCAGCAGCCTGACCACGTGACACAACTAATAATATTCCTTCCTGATAGCTTTAGTATTTGTTATCACTTGCTCAATCCTGTGACGTTTTACCAATATGGCAGTGTGTCCCTAATAGTATATTTTGCATTGATAGTTTATTAGAGTGTTTCTCTAACATAATTGTCTGTTAAATAACGTATTATGGAAAATGGATTTTGTGATTTGATACTCGATGTTCGATTCAATATTTGAAGTTAGATATTTGTATTCTGGTTCAGATTTGAAAATTTTAATATTCACGCACCCTTAAAATTATAGAATTTTTGTCATTGGGCTCCTGCCTCTATCGTTTCTTTGTGCTTCAGGTTCCTGGCTGAGTACACCGAACGGCGAGAGCTTCCCTGCCTAGATATGCTCGAGAACATGGGCGAGAGCATGTTGTTCAGCGACCGCCTGACATTCCTCGCCAACTACCGGGAGTTCCAGCGCAAGCCCCCCGGCCAGGCGGCTGCGCGGCTCCTCACTGACCTCATCGACTCGCAGCTCGCGCCTCACTTGTAAGTTTTCATTCCTCTGGATTCTTCCTCAGTGAAAGATGATCGCTATTGAAGGAACATTAATAGAGAAATGATAAGTCTGTTTTATAGTGGTGTGAGTGTTACATCTCGAAACTCTTGTTTTCATCTTGTAGTATAACGCATAAACTACTGGTCGAGAAAATTGAACTCATCGTTTCATGCTTTCTTTCATTGCACCAGAGCCCCAGCCTTATTAATATTAGTGGGTCACCAGAATCCTCAAAATATTTTCTCATCTTTGTGCTGTTGTAGCTCAGTAGAACTTGAAACAAGTTCCTTCTTTGCCTACTTTTTGTGTGCAGTACACATGGCCAATATTTTTATATATGATCGAATAGCTACTGGTTTCAAATGGACACCATCAGAATCCGCAATTTCGTTGGAAACTAATGCTTAACTGCCAAGTGAAACCTACCTCTCTTCGGACTTGCCAAGCCTTCTTGCATGATTAAAGCAGCTTTTCAATATCATAAATGAGCACTTTACTTGCTTACCCTGAATAATCTTTTTCTTTGATGTTCCTTGAAGCAGCACTGCAGAGTTGTAGGAGATGATAAGTGTGATAGGCAGTTGGCTGACCAAAGATTTAATTTATCTGTGAGCAGTTTTTCATGTAACCTTGGTATATTGCATTTTTCAGTCAGCCTAAGTTTCTTCACAGTGGCTGCGTTCAAGGGAAATGTTTTTTATTCTTCAGCGGGCATAAAGGTTGTGCAAAACACTGTCACTGTCAGTTGTACTGTCACTGTACTGTTAATTGTACTGTCAGTTGTACTGTTACTGTCACTGTACATGACAGTGCAAAGCACTGTCATGCTCTTCACATCTCTTTATGTATAAGGCATTGTCACTCTGTTCATTCAAAAGTAGTGAGAAAACATGTCTGCATTGTCAAAGCATGTCTGCACCTTACCTATTAGGGGGATGATTCAAGCTAGTTGGTTGTATGTGGTCAAACTAGCAGTGCAAAAGGCAAAACTTGGACGAAAGAGAATAATGTAGTGCTGGCTTCCAATGGGGCAATTTCTTTCAGAGCAGAACCCGTTCTTACAATATGCATAGCAGAAAGAAAAAAAGAATAGATCATACAATTGGTGCTGTGAATGAAGTCTACACAAAAGGCCATAAAAAACATCAAAGCGTTCGTGAAGCCTTTCTTTGTTACAAAACTCCCCACATTGCAAGTAAGTCTTTGTCAGGTAGAGAAATTTGAGGTGTGATGACAGTACTCCAATGCCATTGGTGTCGCAATGACGATCGGATTCTGTGTGAGAGATACCATTGTTTGCACTGTTGGTTTTGATATATAATTTGCCTTCCTAATCAGGGTTGTGTATTTTTGCACCCTTAACACATTTCGGGAGAGTCAGATTAAACCCATATTTCTCCCATAATTAAAAAAAGAAAAAAACTACTCAGCAGCACTTCTTTAAAGCTGCATGGAATCTGCAGTGCACTTGTGCTAGCTAACCTGCCTTGGGACAACGATATTGGATCCTGTTTGTGTTGACTCCAGCTACTTGTTAGCTCATTTCACAAGTAGCGTGCAGTACTTTGCACACTACACAGCTCTCAACCAACTGTCCTGCAAACGAAAGGATGCTGTGATTTTGAGAGAACTTTCTTTCAGGTGAGATACATTCAAAGGTAGTGCAAGTATCGGCTGGAGACTGATACGTTGCTCATGCAGATGATAATGTATCAAGGATGTGTAAAAAAAATAGATAACTTTTTTTTTTTAACATAAAATGTTACATTTCCTGGCAGGTATCAACGGTCATTACAGTAGGTGTGATTGTTCCAAATAAATGCCATATATGCCAACAGCAATGCATTTAAAAATTTGTGCGGTGGAACACCCACCAGATATGAAAACTTGGGGCTCTTTTTCAAAACTCAGGCGACTTTGTCAGTAACTGCAGTATCACCTAGAACAACTGAGTGACCGTGGTTCCTTTGCTTCTTCTTCCCACTGTTGATGTTTTTCAGACCACTTGTCCTCATATGCTCTCTTCCGTTTGTGTGTTTTCGCGCTTCCTTTCAGTCTTAGCTATGAGTAACACACTAGGCCAGTGATTTTAACAGCGCATTTACTCAGCTTGTGGCTTGCTTGCAGTTTCTGGCCTCGGCTTCTTAGGGACGCCATTCACACTCTGTCGGACTCGACGGAGCTTCTGCTCGAAGTTTCGAAGCAAGGACACAACAAAAACTTGGTATATTTATTTTTCGTCAAGTTTGGATCCTGAATTTTCGTCAAGGGGGGGGGGGGGGGGCACACGATCAAGTGTACTCGCCGATAAGCGAGACCTCTGTTCTGACAAAATGAGCTTGAGTGCCGAAAATGGCCTCTCAACGCTGACTTGCGTGGCTGGCACACCAAGGGCCACTTGTGCTAACATGTACAGCTCCGGTTGCCGCTGTTTGAGCTCGTCCCAAAATCTCAACACATTTAACACGTAAGCGATCCGACAAAGCCCTCTCCACGACGGCCTGTGTGAGAGGCACGCGAAAGTCCGCTTGAATTTAATACTACAAACAACTGTGGTTGCCACATTTTTCGTTTCCTGCATTATTTCAACGCATCTTTCCGTTGAAATACCTGCCCGAGATGCGAGAACCCTGAGTTATGCATTATTGCTCACATTGCATGACCTCGGTTGTTCCGCATCGCAAAGTTTTCCCCTGAACCGAAAAATGATAAAAAATATTTCGTTTTTGCTCCGGAACAAAATAATAAATAACGTTCCAGTTACGTTTTCGTTTGGGTCAAAAATATCGTTTTTTTTCGTTTTAGTTTTTCGTTCCGTTCCGACACTCTGGTTTGCACTGTTGGTTGTGATATATAATTTGCCTTCCTAATCAGGGTTGTGTATTTTTGCACCCTTAACACATTTCGGGAGAGTCAGATTAAACCCATATTTCTCCCATAATTAAAAAAGAAAAAACTACTTAGCAGCACTCCTTTGAAGCTGTATGGAATCTGCAGTGCACTTGTGCTAGCTAACCTGCCTTGGGACAATGATATTGGATCCTGTTTGTGTGGACTCCAGTTACTTGTTAGCTCATTTCACAAGTAGCGTGCAGTACTTTGCACACTACACAGCTCTCAACCAACTGTCCTGCAAACGAAAGGATGCTGTGATTTTGAGAGAACTTTCTTTCAGGTGAGATACATTCAAAGGTAGTGCAAGTATCGGCTGGAGACTGATACGTTGCTCATGCAGATGATAATGTATCAAGGATGTGTAAAAAAAATAGGTGATTTTTTTTTTTTAACATAAGATGTTACATTTCCTGGCAGGTATCAACGGTTATTACAGTAGGTGTGATTGTTCCAAATAAATGCCATATATGCCAACAGCAATGCATTTAAAAATTTGTGTGGTGGAACACCCACCAGATATGAAAACTTGGGGCTCTTTTTCAAAACTGAGGCGACTTTGTCAGTAACGGCAGTGTCACCTAGAACAACTGAGTGACCGTGGTTCCTTTGCTTCTTCTTCCCACTGTTGGTGTTTTTCAGACCACATGTCCTCATATGCTCTCTTGCGTTTGTGTGTTTTTGCACTTCCTTTCAGTCTTAGCTATGAGTAACACACTAGGCCAATGATTTTAACAGCGCATTTACTGAGCTTGTGGCTTGCTTGCAGTTTCTGGCCTCGGCTTCTTAGGGACGCCATTCACACTCTGTCGGACTCGACGGAGCTTCTGCTCGATACGAATCAAGTGGGGCAGTTGTTGAGCTGCCTGGAGGCAGTATCTTCTGGAAGTACAGCATCTGGAAACCCTGTCGAAGTACTAGAATTGCAACAGGTTGGGGAAAGTGTTCATCCACATCTTCTTCATCATACATTTTTTTAAAAGGATGGAGCAATGGCAAGAGAAAAGATTTATTGTATTGGTACCTTGGCAACATAGGGTGCACCTGCATGACATGCTAGTGGCACTCACAGTAGTTTACATTTGAGAACGACCCCACTGAGTTGTATATCTACTCGCTCCAAAGTACATGGCCTCATACCTGCGTCATGTTTGTTTCATAACAGAGAGATGGATCATTTAAGTGTGTGGGGGAGCACATGCTAGCACAAATGGGGGTAGTGCCGCTAAGTATGAGTGGACATGAGTAGTATTTATGAACAGAAGTTAACATAGGTACAAGTGTGAGATGGCGATAGTGCATATAGAAAATAAATGGTGAATTGAATAAACCAATGAATGATAAAGTAGTTCTCATCCTTCAGCACTTCCTTATTTTTTTTCCTTATTTTTACAAATTTCGTTGCCCTGTGCACTGCTAAGGGTGCTAACATGTTGGCCAGTTTGCGTTTACACAAAGCCCTCAATATAACTCTGCAACTGAGTATGTTCCAAGTTAGCTGAGCAGAACACCTTATGTTATGTTTCCTGTAAGTCTTGCTAAACACTCAATCTGAAAGCCACCTCCTGAATTCCAGAGTCCTTGGAGGTATATGTTGAACTCTCAGTGATAATGACAGTGGGGATGTTACGGGGGGTGGGGCTGGGGTTAGTAGACTTCCGGGAGAGGAGTGGGCTATAGCCCCCACTCCCGTTGGTGCACCACTGGGATCTAGGGAACAACCTACCAATTGCTTCCAAGGGACTTTAGTGGCTATATGCACATGTTTTGCATGAAGGGGTTCATTAAAACCGAAAGTTTCAATGAGAAGCTTACTTTTTACTAACCCAAACATCAAATTCAAATTCACACATAATTAGGAACTGTTACTTAAACATGAATTTGACATTTCCTCTCATAACACTTGCAACTGCGATACATGACCCGCTTTATCACCAGTGGTCATGTCCTAAACTAAAGCACGTCACATCCTTTTGTTATAGCAGGGGAGTACCACATTAAAATAAAAGACGATCAGATAAGTTTTGGTTTACATTTGTTGCATCCGTTTATTAGTTGTATCCAAGGTTTTCATATAAACAGATTTTTGAGTGTGCATCTACAGTTGAAATTATATTTGACGCCTTCAAACAAAAGCCTGCTTATGTCTTCAGTGACCAACATAACAAAACTAGGTGAGAGCAGCAAATGGAATGGCATGAAATGTAGCCTTTGTTATTTCCAGAGAAAGTGGTTTCGCACCACGCCAGCCTTTAACTTGTGAAACCATCTTTTGGAGTGTTCAGTCTAAAGTGGCACTGCTTTACCATCTTGACGTTATGTTTTCCAGATGTTTCGATCCAGTCATTCTGTTACTTGTTTTTTGCTTGCAGAACTGGACTAAGGCAGACGAAAAGGAGCTTCGACGATTGCTTGCTCACCATCTGGTATGCGCAATTACTAAGGAAACCAGTGCATTATTACCCTGAGAACAGAAAGGACTCTACATCGCATGTAAATTCGTTGCCATTGTAGTGAAATGCCATTTGTCTGAACACACCATTATGTTTTGGTTATTGCTGTCAGTAAAGTGAGAATCAATTTGTTATGGCTCACTTGTCGTACTTCTTGCTATTCACGTTGATGTGCATTGCTGGATGGCAGCATGGTGTGAATGCAGGCTGGTTTGGCCGTGTGATCTCTCTGGTGGCATCACTATGGACACAGCCTTCTCACAGTGTGAAACAAACTGATTGTTCATCAGTAATTATTGAGTGCTGTGCACTACCATGAGTGGCAGGAACTGACTGTGAATTATGGTTCCTTTTTGTTTAGTGCAACGGAAAGCTTACAGGCCAAAGTACTCTCATCATGGAATGGCAGGGCAGAAATCACCTCGAAAAAAATTTTTAAATTACTTTTTGTCACATGGAACACTGGTGTGAAAAGAGAGAGAGAATTTATTACAAGGTAGAGAGGTTGACCTGAGCAAGTTCACTCTGGCCTGCTACACCAGTGCAGTCATATACGCAACACCAGCTGTAAAAAAGTGGTACTTATGTGCAGAAAGCAGAGAAAAGCAAACAAATGATTCCATACTTGTAAGAAAGAGACATGGTGTTCATTAAGCCTGTGTTGCTATGCTGTGTATTCTGAGGTGTTGAATTACCTATGTTGCATGCTTTTACGACTTCTTGCGCTAATGCTCTAGTATATAAAGATGCAAAAGCTGCATTGCGATTGTGACAGTGATCGAGTGTGTGTGCGCCAGATTCTGTCTAGTTATTGCGCATGTTCTGCAGCTCAACAAGGGTTTTCAGTTGCGCTGGTTGCCTTCGAAGGCTGTGCAGTTTCACACCGTCAACTCCCTTTACCGCAAAATAAGCACAGAAAAAAGCAGGGATTTTAAGCCAAAACTGAGGTGCACAGCAACAGGCTATGTCCAGTAATCCAAGTGACTACTTCACGCTTTGCCAAGGCACTACCATGAGGCGTAAGAACATACCACTTTTGGTCATTGTCAAACACAAATTAAAGATACAAACCTTATTTAATGTGCAAGAACAAGGCTCGACCATTTCACTAGAGTAATCTTCATCTTTCTCATTGCACCAGGAACCAACTACATGTTGTAACTAATTGTGAGTCTGTTTATTATAAGCTCACGAGGACTCTTAAAAGAGAAAAAAGGTATTCTCTTTGTCACTTTGTTAATAATAATTGCTGGAGTTTTACATGCTACAGCCTCTATGATTGAGGCAAACTGCAGCAGACAGCTCTGAAAATATTGACCACCTGGGATTCTTCAACATGCACGATGATGCCCAGTGGGTCGGCCTCCAGCATTGTCGCCTCCAAAAATTTGACCACTGCAGCAGAGATCAAACCCATGTTGTTTGGGCCAGCAGCCAAGATGAAGCACAATAAAAACCACAATACCACCACAACCAAGAGTTGTCGCTGCGTTTTCAACCTAAGGTGTCACTCTATTCTTTCCCTTTGAAATGGCAGAGCATTCACGTATATATATATATATATATATATATATATATATATGTATGTGTGTGTGTGTGTGTGTGTGTGTGTGTGTGTGTGTGTGTGTGTGTGTGTGTGTGTGTGTGTGTGTGTGTGTGTGCCTGCCTTGCTTTATTTGGTACATTGTGTTGCCGTAGTTTCCACACTTCAAAATTAAATTCTGGTTTCCCGTGCCCCAAGACTAAGATATGGCTGTACTGAATACCAGTGGCACTGAAATACAAGAGGAATATGTATTGCAAATAATGCTTTCTTTTTGTCTCCTGTGGGCCCTGTCACAGTGAAGCTTGTAAGTTGATACTGCTATTAATATGCAAATGTACCTCTAAATGAATGAAAAGCTTTTATCACCTGGTGCTCTTTTGTTTACCATAGTTTTGCGGCCAAATTTACAGTACAATGAAGCTGATGTGCTACTTTTTACGTGCTTTAGCAAAGATGTGTGCAGTGTAACCCCTTAGCCTCTCACAATTTGCTAGTCTTTGGTTGGTCCCTGTAGAGGCAGCTTCAAAATTGACCTGTCATATACAAAGTTGCAGGTTAATGTGCTTGTAGTGGCCACAGTATGGCATGCACACTAGCTAACTGGTCTGCACTAATAAGGAGCGTTTGGTGGCACTATAGTGGCACTAGTGTCTCTCCTTATTCAAAGAGGACGCTCATAACATCCATCTGTCCGTCCATCCATCCAGTAACTGCCATAACTACTGCACCGGGGGTGAGGAGAGTGGTAGAGTGGGAAAAGGAATAAATTAGTTTTTGGTTGGGACTTTCACACTCAGCATGTCTTTTCGTTTGTACTCGCGTCCCCAACATGCTTTTTCTGGGCATTACACTATTTGCTATGCCACAAACCTCTTCACTAGTGTAAGCCTTAACATGGTGCACTTTTTAGCCATCTGTAACAAAGCTGCAAGCATTAACGCTTGTGCAGCACATATATAGTAATGCATACAGTGGGTGCCGAGAATAATGCTTTATGTCGAACACGTAAAATTGTGTTAGCATTGTGAATGTGGAATGCACTCTAACAAACTGTAGATTGGGTGTATTGAACTTTTTGCTTGCCAACAATGAACATGTGCTCTTATGCGCCGGGCCACCAGAGCAGCAGCGCCGTGGTGGTAGTTAAGAAAGGCAAATAAGAGAAACATGACGTACAGTGAGGCTGTGCCAAACAGAATATTGTGCGAAAGCCAGAGGTGTTGTCGATAGTGCTCCCCTTGAAGTGGGGGGCGCGATTAAGTGGTGCATCCAAGGAGGTTATAAATTACTTTTGGAACCTCCTTGGGTGTATCATGTGTGCACCGCTTAATATATTGAAGTACTTGATATATTTCGAATTATTCCATAATTCATCACCATCAGCCTATCTTATGTCCACTGCAGGATGGAGGCCTGTCAATTACTGCACTACAATTAAAAACTGCAATAATTTTCCCTATGCTTTCCTAGGCTATTGTCTGTTGGCTTCATTAGGTTGTTCCTAACAAATAAACGAGCCCTTGACTCGCTCCCTTCTTTCGTTGATATATCGAACAAATTTAACAAAATTATGCTGTTCACCGTAACCGGTTTCGACTGTACAAATGAAAGTGTTAATTTGTTTGCCAACTGAAACAAAGCCAGTTAATGACCCTTAATCCTTCTAAATGTAAACTTTTGTCTTTTTCCCGTCGCCACAGCCCATATCGTTTCGAGTATTCTATCACTAACACCCCCATTGCATCAGTACCATCTTATAAATACCTTGGAGTAACCTTGTCGTATGACTTGTCATGGCGTACCCACATTGCTAATATCATTTCAGCATCCAATAAAGCACTCGGTTTCCTCAAGCGCCATCTCCGCCTTGCACCCCCACATGTGAAGTTGCTTGCCTACAAATCACTAATTAGACCGAAATTAGAATATGCATCTGCCATATGGAGCCCACATCAAACGTTAATCAATGCATTAGAAGCGGTACAAAACCGTGCCGCTAGATTCATTCACTCATCTTACTCATACGATATCAGTATCTCATCTTTTGAAAGCGAAATCTGAACTGCCATCCCTTTCCTTGCGTCGACGCACTGCAACTCGTGCTCTTTCACAAAATCTTTCATTCTTCGCTAAATCAGCCACCTTACATAAAAGCCGCAGCTCGCATATCTCATCGAACCAGTCATCCATTTCAGGTTGCCCGCCCATCTTCGCGTACCACTACCTTTTCTGCCTCGTTCTTTTTCCGAGCAGCTACTGACTGGAATGGCCTCCCCAGGACATCGTCACCATCACCTCATCATCTGCCTTCCAAGACCATGTTATCGATCATCTTCAAAACTAAAGCAATTTTCAGTGCTTATTGTTATCCCTAAATAAAACCCCACCCCTTATGTAATGCCCCTCCAAGAAAGGGGGCCTTTAAGGTAATAAACTGAACTGAACTGAATTTCGTAAACCTGGATGCCAGAACCCACACATTCTGACCCCTTTTTCCCACATTGTTCAGAAGGTGCTGCCACATATAATGGTTTTTAAGTGGTGTTTTGCTAGTCTGTAGGGTGCAGTACATTTGTAGCATATTTGCAGTGCATGATATTAATTATGAGGATTCTAAATTAATATTTGTCCCCGTTTCATTTCCTCCTATGCAGAGAAGGATGGCACATACTATCATGTTTGCCCTTCCTATCATAGATCACCTCTTTTAATCCTTTTAGCAGTGTCGTACACTACTTGTTCTTGCTAGTTTTACTGATCAGAGGCCAAAACAGAACAATGTTCTTTGACCACTCTAGTGCTGCAGGCGGTCATTTCTGTGAAGGTAGAACTATGTTAAATGGGTCGTTCGACTTTTGCATTCTGAGGGCTACATCAAAATTAATCACTTTTGTTTTGCTAAGCATGAGTGCCACTTGTTATTGATGATATCATTAATAACAAGTGGCACACACATTACTAGGCTTATGATTCATTCTTTTTGTGCACAAGTCGAACTTCACGAGCTTTACAATTGAATAAATAATCATTTGTCATTTTGCAATGAATTACCAACGCATGCACAAATTGACATATAATCGTGTTCTTTTTCATGCAATAGCGAGTGCCTTCCAATAAAATAAAGCTGAGTTAATTTTGCGTGGTGTCACTTTTGCGCGGTGTCATTTCGAAAGGCCATGCACCCTCGATTCTCGCGTCCCCACAAATAGCTGAGCTGAACTGGCTGGTTCACATGGCCTCCCGTGATTGGTCGGAATCGAGGTTTTGCTGACGCGAGCGCGACTCTGTCCAATCGCGCGAGGGACCGCGCGGACCGGTTTCCTCTTTTGGAACTGTTATAAGATATCGACCCTGTACTCGTACCGTATTGCATTTAATTTGGGGACATCAAAAGCGTGCATAGTCGTGAAGAAACCGAGCTGATGTGGTGTAGCTATATAGGTGTTCTCTGGTGTAGGTACAGTGGTGTAGGGTAAAATCGTGCATGACAGCAGTTGGCAACAAGGGCCGACAGACCGCGCGCGTCAGTGTTACTCCGCCAGCCAATCACGGAAGCAAACGAAATCATCGTCATGCAACCTTTCAAAATGGCGCCGTTTTTATGCCTTCGGTGCCTGCGGAGCGTCTGCTGTTCTTGAGTCCTTTTATCGGTGTAAGCCGTGATGCACCCGAGAAGCATGGACAAAAATGTGTGGAGTGTCAGCGTATTCATCTGCAAAAGGCTGCGGTACAGTTCATTTCGCTTCCGAGCCCGTTTTACGTGTGAAACTTCATTGAATTGAATTGAAAAACGCGGGTGGCGGCGCTTGTGGCGGGGCGAGTTTTTGCATCGCAAGCGCTTGATTTCATCTCAATAAATAATTATCCTTTCCATGTTCCACTTTAATAAACGTATCAAAATATAAGAATTTATGCATTTATCCATTGTCGTTCCCAGCCTCACTTTATTTTGTTAATATGGAAAGTTCAAAGAAGGAACTATTTGAAGCTTCGCGGAGGTGCAGTTGTTGGCGGTTATAAGGGCGTGGGCGGGGCTTCACCGCAAACTTGATCTGAATATGTACTAATGTGTTTTAAACCGCTTGTATTATATATGTAGAAAATTTAGAATAATCTTAAGTTTGTTTCTAAAATAGTGCTTGGTATTAGAGCTTTTGTTTAGAGGCTTACAGGTTCTGAGGTTCAGCAGGGGGCGCCCTTCACTGCGCGCCGTTTTTTTTTTGTGTGTGTGTGTATTTGCTGTTTGATGTGAAGCGTGCGCGAAGGTAGATGTTTGGCGGCAATTTGGTGGTTTATACACCAAGTGGCGTGCACAGTGAAGATGAACTACGCAAATGGAGCCATTGTCAGGATCAAGCTGGAAAATTTCATGTAAGGAGAGCTATCTCCACACTCATATTTCCTCGCGTGGTCTACGTTCGAGGCCTGTTCGTCGTACCGATCGGGCGCGCTATGTCAGGGTGTATATCAGAAACTAAAGAAAGGCCGTCGCGGACGGTGTCGGCGATTGTCAAATTGGCAATGCACTGTTTTGTTTCGACCTGTCTACATGCGACGTGTAGACTCATGCAGCGGCGCATGTCACGGCTAATTTGCGTCGCATTGCACGAGGCACATGCATGTATTTCTTGTCACGAATGGGCACACACCCGGGAATCTTACTGACTGGCTTAATTATAGAAAATCAAAGAAGCCACGAAATGTAATGAGCTGTTTCATTAGGAGGTTAGCTTGCCTTGCCATGTGCTTAGGTTGTACTACGTTGCAATTAACATTTTCATTGCACAGAACGGAGATGCCCGTGATCGCATTAATTTGATGGCAGACATATGTAGTGCTTGCAGATCTGAACGTGCGTGAACTCATTGGTATGGCTTCTTGGAGAAAAGTGGTTAAATAAGCATTGTTGTTAGCCTACGATAGGGCATTAAGATACTGCACACAAACCTACAAACCAAACGTGATAAACTGGCGACACTTTTAGTACAAACTTGGCATGACTGACATTGAAATGTATGGGACAACTAAACAAATATTTATGTCGGTGTCATCAATTACTTGCTGTGTATTATTACCTACAAGCAACACAATAGTTGGAGATGTAACAAAGACAACTGAATACTCAATGCATTAAATAACTAAGGGAAGTTTACAGCATAAGGAATAAATATATTATCTGTGTATAACTGCCTCGCACAGTGTTTGTAATGCAGCTTATAATGCGTTTATTTATGGAGATGTTTACCATCTTTCTTTTGTAGGGGAAGGGATTATGTGCACTGTGTATATGCTGGATTATGTGCGTTGTGTATATGCTGGGGTTCCCTAATTGTGACATTTCAGGGCATGCCGGCAAGTATCGTCAAATGTCGCCTCACATGTGTGATAATACATTCTTTTCTTACGCTATGCTTGCACTGCCCACGTTGGCAATATATCCAATCAAGAAGGAAATGTATGGAGAATTGCACTTCTTTTTTTGTGCTTAGCCATGCTTCCAAGATGGTGAAGTTACTGAAAATTTACTGATGATTTTGATGTGTGCATACAAACAAAAATACTGCAAACACAATGCCACATGTGCTTTTAGGATGTTAGTTTATTTGTCCTAAAGACAGTATTGGTGATGCTGTAGAATTTACACACAGTGATGGCTGAGTAAACATATGTATGTTGAACATATTTGATGTTTCGAAGGTTGATGACAGGAGCATTGCCTGGGTATTATTTCATAACGATGGTGTGTCCAAGCGCCCTATATCTGTGCATGTCTGCATGTGTGTAAATGTATACATACAAAGAGCAAACAAAGTAACGTTGAACAAGAATTGTAGCATGGACGTGAGATGGTGTAACAACACGCTTCCTATGGACAGCAAGAAGTAGAAATGAAAAATTAAGACATAATGTCAATAAAAATGTCCATGAATTTGACTAGTGTGAGGTATGTGCCATCGCCTTTTTCAAAGGGGAAATTTTAATTGTGGTCCACTAGTGTGCTGTCCTAGCTGGCTGTGACTTGTACTAGTAGCTGCATTTACAATGTTTTTCATCCACTTTGAGCAAGGTCATGGTTCAAGCAGGAGTTGCGAAGTGCAGCCTGACCAACATCTGGCATGAAATCTGACATGTGTGGGTGACATCAAAATATTAAAACTCATTGGGAACTCGGTACAAAATTGCACCATGTGTCCCCAGTTAGAAGAATGCTGCAAGTAGTATTGGATGCTGCTTTGTACTGTGTCTCACCGCAGCGAGCACTGTGTATCTTAAGCTGCATTTATTGGTCTCTGTCCTCATCATTATGGTACTGCGCCGCCATAGTGTGCCCGTTAATGTGTTACGGCCAAGCACAGCGTTGTGCACTTGTTCCCTGACCGTGGTAGAAATGTTTTGGTGATGTTTCACTGCAAAGATGGTTTTATCTTCAGATCGTAATAGATAAATCCAGGAGGTGGAAATGAACTTGGAGCGCTTCCTTGTGGTGGTCTCTCTTCTTACCCTCCTGTTTAACCTGATTTGTAAAACACACTTCTTCCTTTTCTGTGATTTCACTTTTCATGTACGAACGCCTGGCGACTGCACTTTACTTCTCTGCTTTTGCATTTTTTTGAATAGTGCACTCTGTTTGGTCTCTGCCATTTATTTTCACCACCTTATTGCTACTGTGATAACATTGCAGGACTTACACGTATGTGGAACTACGTCCAGGAGCGAACCTCAACGTTATAGTGGGCACCAACGGTTCGGGCAAATCATCTTTGGTGTGTGCCATCTGCCTCGGCCTGTGTGGCACTCCACACACTGTAGGACGAGCCTCAATGTCTCTGACTACATACGACATGGTGCAAATGCTGCTCTGATTGAAATTGAACTGTGAGTACAGTAGCACCCGAGTGTAGTAAATTTACTCAACTTCTCAATGTCATTGCCAGCTGTGAGCTTACCGTTGGTATCAAGAAGGTGGGAAGGTTACTGTTTGGATTTATTTAAAAGCTGTGTCTAGGCATTGCCGCCGGTAGGACGGAAAATAAATTTTCTCGGAGATAAAGTGATAAATTTGAGCTACACATTGTACGTTTGGAAATATTGAAAAGTTGCAGAGTCATTTGGTGTGAAAGAACGGTGCAGTCCTCGCCGGTACCGAGGTCACCAAGGTCAGCTGATGTGATGGGTTCACCTTGTGGGGGGTGGTCCTGAGCTGATACTAGAGCATGCCACCTTGAGAAATATCGGCAGCATAAGGGACCCTGAAACGGTTTTGACGATTTTGTGCAAACATGGTGATCCAGTAGAGCGAGTCATTAGGATCATTTAAGGGCAGATTCAGCGCTGTGCGTAAAGTGTGGAATTTACAATAAGGTTTTCAACACGTGCATCGCAAAAGATCTCAGCGGCTCGCCAAAAGGCGTTTTCAAATGCCCCTGTCATCGACCGATCGAATGAGAGGTCGCTGATTGGCCCCGAGCCAGTGATGTGCATGTAATTTTCAAAACCTAGCTGCGAACAACGTGCTTCTACAACGTACTCCTTCGTTTCAGCCAACGGTATCGTCGCGGAATCTGGCGGCGTACACACGAGTCGCCAGCGCTCTATTACAGAGGCTAGCACTGCCGAGGCGGGCGACCTCAGTGAGGATATCGGGGCGCTATGTAACTACGGAGGGCTCGGCAGAGCGGCTGACGCGGGAGGCGCTGTCGTCGCTAGCGCACACTCCGCAGCAGATCGAGTTGAGGAGGAACAGCAGTGCTAAGGAAGAAGGCGACAGAAATAAGCCCATAGCTGCCTTAGCGCATGGTGCTTCGCTTTATTCACGGTGTGAATGATTTCATAATTGTGTTGCCTAAGCAGTGACGCAATGTCAAAAAAACGTTTCAGGGACCCTTTAATGTGTTATGGCCAAGCACAGCGTTGTGCACTTGTTCTCTGACCGTGGTAGAAATGTTTTAGTGATGTTTCACTGCAAAGATGGTTTTATCTTCAGATCGTAATAGATAACTCCAGGAGGTAGAAATGAACTTGGAGCGCTTCCTTGTGGTGTCTCTCTTCTTACCCTCCTGTTTAACCTGATTTGTAAAACACACTTCTTCCTTTTCTGTGATTTCACTTTTCATGTACGAACGCCTGGCGACTGCACTTTACTTCTCTGCTTTTGCATTTTTTTGAATAGTGCACTCTGTTTGGTCTCTGCCATTTATTTTCACCACCTTATTGCTACTGTGATAACATTGCAGGACTTACACGTATGTGGAACTACGTCCAGGAGCGAACCTCAACGTTATAGTGGGCACCAACGGTTCGGGCAAATCATCTTTGGTGTGTGCCATCTGCCTCGGCCTGTGTGGCACTCCACACACTGTAGGACGAGCCTCAAATGTCTCTGACTACATACGACATGGTGCAAATGCTGCTCTGATTGAAATTGAACTGTGAGTACAGTAGCACCCGAGTGTAGTAAATTTACTCAACTTCTCAATGTCATTGCCAGCTGTGAGCTTACCGTTGGGTATCAAGAAGGTGGGAAGGTTACTGTTTGGATTTATTTAAAAGCTGTGTCTAGGCATTGCCGCCGGTAGGACGGAAAATAAATTTTCTCGGAGATAAAGTGATAAATTTGAGCTACACATTGTACGTTTGGAAATATTGGAAAAGTTGCAGAGTCATTTGGTGTGAAAGAACGGTGCAGTCTCGCCGGTACCGAGGTCACCAAGGTCAGCTGATGTGATGGGTTCACCTTGTGGGGGGTGGTCCTGAGCTGATACTAGAGCATGCCACCTTGAGAAATATCGGCAGCATTACATTGCTGATAACTCCACTCACACTAGGCACGCTTAACAACAATTTTTTTATAGGACATTATTGAGGTGGTGGCCTTTTATGCTGTTGTGAGGTAGATACTACAGGAGCTACTTTCATTGGAATTTGCTTCAGTACCGTGCTTCTTGCGGCAACAGAAACTTTTATCATTTTGGCTCAGTCATACCCCTTGGGGATGAAAAGAAAAAAAAAATCAAAAGGGCCCCTTTAAAGCTACTTGTCTTAAAATGCATTGCAAACAGTGGGCAAAGTATAGTTTTCATATCTTTTAATTGACTGGGGGTGCAGAGTACTGTGTAAACAAGGGCATCCACATTTGTATTCCTGTTAATAATCGTGAAATGACGGTATTTTTGGCAGCAAAATCACTTTGTACGGTCTGGCTATTGCACATTTTCTGTACTCAGGCTTGAAGTATACTCTTTGTGATATATTTGTCCATCTCTGTAAGTCATTGTTGTGCGGTGGTCAAGGGACTGTTAAAAGCATGCACATGTTCAAAAATTAGCTTCTGGTTTGTGACAATGCTGTCTATGGCATTTGGCTGATGCATGTTTTCATTGATGGGAACTGTCCAAGTTTGCCTGTGTTCCATAAGCCGATTGCCGTGAGCCTGTGAACTGCTGAAATTTATCTCCTACAAATCAGAGAGTGTCTATTTGTTTTCCTGTGCACGTTTAGAGGTTGTAATACAAGCCATTGTGGTTACACATGCAGCTCCAACACATCAGGCCCAAACACAATCATCGAACGGCGGATCACAAGCAGCAAGTCCACATGGAAAATCAATGGTGTTGCGACGTCCCACAAAACAGTGAGTACAAACAAAGCTTTTTTTTGGCGAATAGAACTGTGGGCACAACGATGACCATGTTTATGTGCCTGCCAAGGGAACTTTTCCTCTTAGGTATCAATAAATTCTTCATGACCTTTTTTCACATTCAGAGAAAAATGTTGACTGACTATGTTGAAGGGGCTGACTACTGGTCAGAACATGCGATGTGCGATAGGACCTTTGTGCATTTGGAAAGACTCTGAATTATAGTGATGGAATCGAGCACCCTTTTGCAAGTTGAGTAAGGTAAAACTGATAAGTGGGCAAGTCTTAAGCTTGAGTAGTATAGGATTGTATTTGTAAATGGAGTTGCCAAAAAATAGGGTGGGGATGCATTTTTATGTACTGACTGTAATTTTAAGCTCGAACTATGGTTATCTGAACACCAGGCGGCTAACAGCAATTTGAAAGACTCCAAAACTCTACCAAGGCTTCGTCACCTGGCGATGCTGCAATATGGCATCACCTGGTGATGGCTTGACTTGCCTGGTGGTTTGGAGTAAGTTGTCAATAGCTGGATTGACATTATCTTGCTTCTTTTGGTTTCAAAGCCACGATAACAGTGTTAAAACCAAAGCATTGTTCCTGAACTAGTGGTACGGCAGTAGAGACTGCAGCATGACCATGTTTTCACACGACACCAAGCACTTAGGTTTTTGCAAGAGAAAGTCTTACCACTTTCCAGAGCTTCAGACATATGTGACTGAACCACGCAGTTTGTTCCTACCAGTGGCATGTGAAACATGCTTTCAAGAAGTCTGTGCCTTCACTTCAGTGTGTGGGAATACTGGGGACGCACTTGCTGGTTGCGGGAATCGGAGCTCATGAAAAGGGTTGGTTGTCTTGACATTGACATTAACAAAGCGAGCAATCAGTCTGGCAATTGTGTTAATGAGTGTTTGTTGCAGGGTGCACATGCATCTCTCTTTTTCATTTTTCTTTTATGATGTGTGATTTGGGGGGGTCGACTGACAATCTTGTAAGTACTGTAAAAGAAAATGGGGCTGCCTATGTACGATATGGTTACATGGCATATTCTCGGGGCCACAGAAAACACTTAGGCAACCTTTGAGCATTAAAATAATATCTCGTTGACATATGTATACTTATAATTGCACAAGTTGTCAGCTACAAGACAGTATTTAACTAAAACAAGACACTGTAATGTGTTCAAAAGTTCAGTCATCCTTAAAAAGCACATTGCCTTTTGACAAGTGGCAGATAACAGGTGTAAAGTAAGAACACGGAATGAATACCAGAAGGGAAATGCATTAGAGGGAGGCAAAAGGTTAGATGGGGCGATGAAATCAAGAAATTTGCAGGCCCGAAGCAGCGGAACCAACTCGCTTCGTATAGGACGAACTGGAAATCGTTGGGAGAGGCCTTTGTCCTGCAGTGGACTTAAAGGGGTCGTGAAACGTTTTCTGAACATTTTGTACTAAGTGCATATTCGGGATCATGACCCTCCAATCAACAATATGCATTGTTCCGTTGCACCGTGTGCGTTGATTTAGAGCGATAAAAAACGCGGTTTCAGTTTCACTGCGTGCGTTCCCCTCAACTCTGCAGATGACGTCATCTTAGTAGCCGTCATACCTCCGAGATTGGCGCGCCCTCGGAGGCCATGGGAAAACAAACCGTGCTGCCGCTTTTCATCCGAATGGAGGCACAGCACGGTTTCCAAGTATTTTCTTCCGTTCTAGCTTTCAAGTAAATCGATTCCTTTAGAGCAAACGCGAGTTCACTGTGCTTTTGAACTTAAAAATATCTTAACTCAACGTCACCAAATAGTACCACGCCGGCCGGTAGTGTCGCATAGTCGTTTCGGGAGCGCAAGAAAGCTGAGATTTAAAACGGGCGTTGTTAAATGTGCCCTGAATATTTCGCCGAAATATTTCGGAATCGGCTTGTCGAATGCGTATTGAAGAAGTGAAAATTACAAACCGGCATCTCCAAATTCTTTTCACGACCCCTTTAAATAGGCTGATGACGATGATGAGTGCCACTAAGCTGTTTGAATGATCATGAAGCCAGGCACGCACACACGCATACCACAGGACATAAAAAAATATAAAATGACACCACAGCACCGAGCTGTTTTATATTTTTATATTTTTTATGTGTGTGGGTGTTTGTGTATGTGCATGTGCCTGGCTTCATGGTTTATTGCACTCATCAATTTCTGGAGCATTGTCTCACCAACTAGCCTAGCAACAGGTTCTACTGAATGGTCAGTTGGTTCATGCATGGCCATTTGCTTACTTGTTCAGTTGGATTTGCCTGCGGGAGACAGCTATATTAGGAGCAGTAACATTTGTGCATCTGTGTTACAATATCACCTTGCGATTTTTCCTGTGCAGGTGGAGGGACTAGTGGCAAAGCTGAACATACAGGTGAACAACTTGTGCCAGTTTCTGCCACAGGACAGGGTGGCCGACTTTGTGCGCATGTCGCGCCAAGAGCTGCTCGAAGGCACTGAGCGTGCTGTGGGCAGCTCCGAGCTGTTTGACCTTCACCAGCGACTCAAAGAGCTCCAGGTGCAGTGCAGAAAGCGTCTGTGTCCCATTCATGCAAAGTACACTAGGCTCCTCATAAGGAAAGAGTGTGAGAAGCTATTTAGCTCCGAGTGTCACTGAAGGTAACGTTTAAACAAAGGGCTTGTCTTCGTCAAGGCAGCAGCTGCTTTGCCTAGCAGCGTTTTTATGTGCAGCAGAGCTGTGCGAATAGCAAAATTTTGAGTGCAAAGCAAATTAAAATATTAATGTCCAACTGTGAAGTGAATTCGTATATTAAAGGGACACTGAACAAAAATTGGGAAAAGCTAGCGAAAACATCGAAAGCCTACTTGGAAGACACCACTATTCTGATTAACAGAGTTCATTTTACGTATTTTCGAACAGTTGGCCATATTTCTAGTGGATTGTGAGAGCGCAGTGGCTGCACGCCAGTGCGCTTTTCGACGGCCGTGACGTCACATGCAGCTGGCGCCCTCTCTCCTCCAGCCACTTCCCTCTCCACCTCTCCTCCCGAGAACCACTTGTGTCGCGAGTTGCTTGTCGCGAATTGGTCGGCGCGTCAGTATCTGGTGGGTGTCACTGCAACTTCCTCGAGTTCACCACACGGCCGCTAGACGCACTAAATTTGCGAAAAATGCAATAAATTCAATATTTTCAGCTAGTCTCTCGCTGAAATGAAGGTTGTGGAAACAAATTTCAGTACCCAGTCTTTCAACTGGATCATTTATCTTGACGGCGAAAGTTTTGTTCAGTATCCCCTTAATGTTCAAGTGCAAATCGAACATTTTTTTAATAATGTTAGAATATTTTTTAATAATACCATGTTAAAGTAAAGAGAATTGTACTGCTAAACATGGGCAAAGAAATGTACATATGCATGAGTTAACCTCGCCACAGTACACAAGGGTTAACTGCGCCGCAGTACACGACTGTTAGCTTCGCCGCAGTACGTGAGTGCTGCGTTGCCTCAGTATGTGGATGTTAGCTTTGCTGCAATACATTAGTGTTACACGGCGAAGTGTACATGTGGGAGCGGCCCACTTCTCACCAGACATAGCATATTTTAGCTCGTGAATTGCAAACTTCGAATAGTTTGAATAGTAAAATTTCAGTGCAGATCGAATTAAATAACAAACACTATTAGAAGAATATTCGAATGCATATTCGTTTACTTCTAATCTGCAGTGCTCGTGGAATGAAATGTGAGATCTAAACATTGGGTTGTAAAAACTTGCAAGTGCAGTTGTTCGGGACAGCCACGTAGTGTTGCTACGAATCTGCTCTCCAAAGATGATGTGTGCTTTGGTGTAGGTGCACGAGCTAATGATGTGTTAATACCACACAGTCTGAAGATGGTGGAGGCAAAATTACCGTATTTGCTCGGTTCTACCGTGCCCTCGATTGTAACACGCACCCGTCTCCCGCGACAAAAAAGAAAAAGAAAGTTAAACATCGATTGTAACGTGCACCCATTTTTCGAGGCACAAAAAAAAAAAAGAAGTCCTTAGTAATCAACCTCCTCACATTCGTAAAACCGAAATGCCGTACTCGCGTAATGAACGCACTTGCATAATAAACGGACTGCTAACTTTGTACCCTTGCAGTCCCGCTTCACTTGATCCGCGGTGTTTCAAAGACGTTCGGCGCGCCAGTTCGTAAGTCCTGCGTCCCGATAAAACTGCCGCACGTTGCCGGGCATAGGCGTGTGCAAGCGGCGATAACATCATTTACTCGCAGTGCTGCATTCCTCCGTGCTATCGCAGTTCCCTCACGCCTGCTGCCGTTTGCTGCGCAGGGTGGCGCAGCTAAGCATAAGCATGGTTGGGGCGTGGTCACGTGGTCTCCGTGATTGCCGCGATGCAATCTTGGACGTCAAGCTGCGCGCGCGAATGGGAGGCCCGGGCTCAGCATGGATATGAGGGAGAAATGCGATGATGAGCCGTTTTGTGTGCGGTGATGGGAAACAAACGTCTATTTTCCTGTTACGGCCACCTGAGAACGCTATCGAAAGCTCGTGCGGCTCGGCGTCTCTGAGATTGCATTGGTGACGTAGCCCACGTAGCGACTTTGGTTGGCCGCAAGACGGCCAAGCCAGCGTGGTGAGTATCATTGGCCTACGCATCATGTGTGTCGTAGCGTCATTACGCGGGGGACCGGCAGCGACATAGAGACTACAGAAACTATGCGCGCCAAAGAGCACCGCACCGCTAGCTCGTTTTTTCGGCAGTGACCGTTTGACAGCGCCCGAAGCGTGTTAGGAGGCGGCCATTTTGATGCCGACGGCGATATGGTAACGGTGTTGTTCTCTATTCTAACGCTCATACGATTTTTGACCCGTATTACGATTTTTGGACCCGCATTATTGGACCCGTTACTTGGACCCGTATTACGATTTCGGACCCGATTTTGGACTCGTATTACGATTTTTGGACCCGCATTAGATTCGTGCAAATACGGTATGTGGATTAGTTATCTCTAAATTGTAGTGTTTCGTTCTGTGAAAAATGCACTTTCCATAATCTCCTCTGTACAGTAGACCCTCGATAATTTAAACTATGGCAGTTAAAATTTTTGGTTGGCCTGCTATGTTCTCAATGTGTTCAAAAGCTGCCTAATTTAAACTGCACCATTTGATTAATTCTGTTAATTCTGTTGTTCATGTTGACAGGAAACTTTAGCTTCCTGTTAACATGATTGTAGATATTCGTACTATGTTCCCTTCTGCTGTCCGCTGTAAAAGGTGCGAGACCTTAGTGAAGTGTTCCTCGTTTTTTGTCTCACGCATTCCGTCAATCCATCGTATTGATGTTAAATAGATTATTATTATTATTATTATTATTATTATTATTATTATACTTTTTACCTCGCCCCGCCACGGTGGTCTAGTGGTTATGGCACTCGGCTGCAGATCCGAAGGTCGTGGGATCGAATCCTGGCCGCGGCGGCTGCATTTCGATGGAGGCGAAATGTTGAGGCCCGTGTGCTGTGCAATGTCAGTGCACGTTAAAGAACCCCAGGTGGTCGAAATTTCCGGAGACCTCCACTACGGCGTCTCTCATAATCAGAGCTGGTTTTGGGACTTGAAACCCCACAAATCAATCAACTTTTTACCTATCTTTGCCAGAAATATTGGCTGTTTTGAATCATTCTAGCTGAACAATCATGCTGACATATTTTTTGACAGCCAGAAATAAAACCAGTAGTCTGTCAGCACTTGTCAAAGCATTCAAAACCGCTAACGGAAAGAAGAAAAAGAAAGCACTGAGGTGGTAACAACGGATGTGACAGGATGTGCACAGGTCCTTTAAATCCTTGATAGTCAATGAACTTGAAAATTCCATCTTCAGGGCCTTGAAAATTCTAGAATTTTGTTTCCATCCATGAAAACCCATGAACTGCGGAGGTTTTACACGGTCCTGATAGAGCGAGTTGTGTTTCATGACAGTTCACTGTAATCCCGGTAAACTTCTTTTCTTACAGCATTCCAATGCGTTTTTTACCGTCTAGCTTGCTTCGACTTACGGTAGGTGAAAAGCCGCGGGCCTAGAACGTCCTTAGCTCTTTGGAGAAAGAAAAAGCTGCGCCAAAATGCTTTTTTGTAACGAAAATACAGCTGTATTTATTAGGATTTAGAAGTTTTTCCTGTGTCTTTATTTTAAAGCGGGATCACTTGACAACAGAAACAATGTTTGCCATACATATTGCAGTGTATTGTATGAGATGCAAGGGATGGGTAGGTGATACAGTTAAACCTGCTTATAACGAACCTCGGTATAACGAATTCCTGGATATAACGAAGTTTTTCTATTCCCCGCCTTTACTCCATAGAAGTACATGTATTTGAAACCTCTACGTAACGAAGTGGCAGCGGGAAAACCCCTCGAAATAACGAGTTTTCTCCGCCGACAGCCTGAGATTTTGCCCCAAATTTTGTCACTTTTGCGCGAGCAACAACCGGGAGCACCTCCTCCGCCGCAACGGAATGTGAAGCGGCGGTGTCGCGCTTGGCGCGCTCAAAGACACGGCGACTGCGAGGCGAGAGCGAGCGCACGTGTGCGTGCGTGCGTGCGAGCGTGCGTGAGGAGGGCCTGCATCCCTCGACCCGGCGATCATCCCGCCACGGGCGTGTCCTCTCCCCCTCACTTCAGACCTGCTCCCGCCGCTTTCTGCAGCTGGCTTAGCCTGCCAAGCCGCCACCCTCCTTTTCCAGTTGATGTTACCGAGTCGCGCCGGTTTAAGAGAGAAAGAAAAAAAAAAACGAGCTTATTTTTTTTTTTTCAACGTGCTAGCAGCACGACTCTTTGGTTCCTGCGCGAGTCTGCACTTCGCTAACCTGACAGTAGGTGAGAGTGCTTGTTAGACCCAGCTCGCGGGGTCACGGGCGGCGCGCCTCAAGGGAAGTTTGCCCTTGGCAACAAAGGGAGCGGGTGCACAGGAAATCGCGTGGTGATTCAAGGACAGCGCGCATGAAGTGGTAAAGAAAAAGAACTGGAGACAAACAGCCGTAAACTGGAGGACACGGGCGCGCATTCCTCCTGTCCGACAAATGGCCGTAGTCTCCGTTGCCTTGGAAATCCTATCCTCAGAGGGCGCACTGCCGGTGTTTTTTTCTTCCCTCCGCTCATTGTTAATTCGTTCCGCGCTCCTTCCTCCTTCACGGTGATTCGCTGCGCCTTTTTCGGGCAGTGGACTTCCTTTGGGAAGCCTGCTCCCTACCTCCATTGTCCGTGATTTCTGGGCAGCCGCATTATAACCGGTCCTTCATATCGGGAAGGGGGGGGGGGGGGTGAGGGTGGCTGTGCATGAAGCAGTATGCGGGGGGGGGGGCTTAGAAAAATCCGCATTATTGCCGGTCCTGTACTATAAGCGGTCACATAAGTGTTCTCAGCTGTAAATGTTTTCTCGCCCAAAATAATTGTTTTGGGTCAGCTCTGCCATCTGTAACCATTTTGCTTACTGAAGCGTTTATTTTTCGAACTTTCGTGCCGAACCTGCATATAACGAAATCCTCTTTATAACGAAGTTTTCCGGGAATTTCTCAATTTCGTTATATCCAGGTTTAACTGTACTTTCAACATTCTTATCACAAAAAAAGTCGGATGGTTGTTTCCGCAGCCCAGTGTAAGGCATATACTCTTATGTCTTACACTAAGGTCCGCAATGAGGCGGCATTACGGTGCACTCTTGGAATCAGGAAAGAGACAGCACCAGGAATGCTCAAAGAAAACAGAAAGGTGCAGAATCTTTGAAAAAGTTGAAGTCATAGAGCTGAAGAAAAAGAAGCCTGAGGCAGTTGATATTTGAAGGAACATTGCAAATGGATATACAGAAAGTACAGAAGCAACTGGGGACATCATGCATGTAATGAAAGTAAGCAGCCTGAGAAAGACAGCTAAAGCTTAGGGTGAATAACTCGATGGCATTATAAGGCCCATGTGTATGGAAAAAAACAACAAAAAACAATTATACCTGCCCTGAGCTTCAGAACTTCGAAGGAAACTGTGCATGCAGTGAGTGAAATGACTATTATTACTTCTGTGCAATAATATTTAATGTGTGTGAATACCACAGTATTCATAAAAATTTTTTAACGGTCCTTGGAAAGCCCATGAATTTTTGTCCTGGAAAGTTGTATGAGCCATGATGTGATAAATGGCCATCTGTGTTTTTCCTGGTATGTTGCACTGAGCCATACCTCTCCATGTATCTGATAATTCAAACAAAACTCTCTGACCCTACAAGTTTGCATTAATGAGGGTCTACTGTACTCATAGGAGGAAATTACGAACGAGGAAAGAGTAGCAATGTTCACTTGACCATTTGTTGATTTTACTTGAACACCTTAACGTATTCTGGCTGCAGTGACAGACTGGATGGCTGCCAAAATTTTCAGTCTATCTGAGAACTTTTTTTTAAAGAGCCACTAAACAGGCTCCTACTTTTTTTTAAGCCGCCCAGACAAGCTAACTCAATCATAGAGAAGTTTGCGGCGATCACATTCTGCGAATATGACAG
The DNA here is from genome assembly GCA_013339685.2 of Hyalomma asiaticum. NCBI lineage: Eukaryota > Metazoa > Arthropoda > Arachnida > Ixodida > Ixodidae > Hyalomma > Hyalomma asiaticum. The sequence continues at coordinate 61,106,683 of CM023484.1, forward strand.
CGCTGCGCGCCACACAGACACCGTATTTCAGAAAACAATTTCCGCGCCTCTTTCCTGCGATTGACCAGTCGCCCTCGCATCCTAGGTGTCGTCATTGTACCGCGAACAACTTTGCGCAGTTGTAGCTTGTTGAATGGTCGAAACCAGGTCTATGTCAGGTCCTGTGGCCATCCCACCAGCGTGAGCGCCGGAGCAACTGGAACTGCAGCGCAAGCGTCAATGACATCAATTGCTCACGTCATGTCACGTGTCAAAAGTGGGCGGAGTTACACTTAAACTCGTGTAACTTCTTTATTATTGTGCCTATTCGCAAAATTCTTGCGGGAGCACGTTCACATCGCGCAGGAGCGCAGTTATATCTTTAAAACAAATTTTGGACCTCGGGGTTGTTTAGGGGCCCTTTAATGCAGTTGTACTGATGAAAGTACTAACGCGACGCTGATCATTTCAACATTTTGGTCAATTAAACCACACTTTAAAAGTCTGAGCACATGCCTGTATTCATTGGCCACATTCCTCCAAACTTGTCAAGTGTGTGTCTCTTGTACAACCACGTCAGGTAGGTCACCAAGTGTGCTATTGAAACAGGTGCCCTTTTTACAATTTGTTGATTCTGTTCCTTATTCTGGAGGCAGCCTCTAGCGAGCCACAACGGTTTGCACAGTCAGTGGTGAGATGTTTTGAAGCATGTACTACTCTTTGTGTGCGCAGCAAAAGCGGGCCACTCTGGAGGCTTCACTGAAGGGCCAGAAAACTCGGCTGGAGCAAGACCGCCAAAAGGTGTCACACTTGGACTCCGAGGTGAAGAAGTTCCAGGAGCACAAAGAAGTGCAGCATCGTATTGAGCGTATGCGCCAGAAGTTGGCTTGGATGGTAGGCTTGCTGGCTGCGCCTGCTCTCTCTGTCGTTGTCTCGTTGAAATAAGTCTCTGCTTGGAAACAGCACTGTGGGTGAAAAACAACCCTTTGCTGTAAATTACAAAAATTATGCTGAATCTTCTAGAAATTCGGCATGCAGCAGCTGCATCATTACTGCTAGTGGTCAGACAGGTTACAATGGACCTTTCCTAAAAATCCCGTGAGCCACTGCGCATCGGTGCGTGTGCATCATGGGAAGAAAGAGCGCCGAGCTCCGTCGTCTGCTCCAGCCGCGCTCGCAGTAGAGTACTTGCAGGCTTGTTGGAGCTGATGAGGCTCGTCGATTCACGCGCTTCATTTGGAAAGCACCACGCGGTTTTCATTCGTTCTTGCATTGTGCGGTTTGTCGTAGGTTATGGAGTAAACATCAAGCATGATAACGTCCTCGGCAGTATGCCATTGAACACGCATTGCCGTTTTTCGGCGCCTAGGGAGAACCCGCACTCATATGGGTTGAGTAAACTCGTGTATTATCTCGTCAACGCTCGTTCCTTGAACACCCGATCAGGAAATATTGTTGGTAAGCAGTCGATGTAGCCTTTGCAGCCGCTTGGGTTGACGTGGGCCCCGCTTGTCTTACGTGCAGCGGACTGCCGACGCGAAAACTGCCCTTCTTGTCCTTGTCGGTTTAAGCGCTAAGCATACGTACGGTACGATTTTGCGTCCAATACGACGTCCGGTGCCGTGCGCTCAGGCGTGCGACACATGCCAGTTCCACACACATGAGGCGACGAGCGATCGGTAACGCCCGCATCCAGCATGTCGGTTACACGCTCGTGAGACATCATGTCCCCGTCATTAAGTATACAAAATAAACAGTTTTGCACGATCCTGCTTTGTTTTGTAACGGTAGTGAATAACATCGTCCATAAAATACTGCCCTCGCAAGCGACAAACACAACACATCACAACAGCTCAATATCAGTGACGACTCCGAGGGTAGGCCTAGCCGCAGGCCGACGCCATGGCCGTAGTCGTTCGCACTTGCCACAAAGTGCTCATTTTTGGCAACACGATTGACATCCCTGCTCATATGTCGTGCATTAACACATGCGATTAGTTTTCGCGAAGCCTAGATGTGAAGCGGAATAGTAGAAACGAAGTGAGCCGCTTCGATGAAACGGCCCCCGCCGATGTTTACCGTCGAACCGCGGCTGATTACGATCTCTTGAGTGCTCTGGAAGCAGGGGCTGCTTTAAAGATTGGCTCACTGTAAGCATAACATTACTCAGTTGAGGTTTATTGTGTGTCTGAAACAAATCATAATTAATATTTTCTACGAGGTCCCGGCAAAGCACCCCCGATACGACTGCCGGATCACATCGACGGACTTCGCAATGGACTCAGAATCGGACCGTACCCACCCTCCCTTTGGATTCTCGATTTTGGGAAAGTAATGGAAGATGTGCATATGCTTTTTTGTGTTGTTATCGGATCCAGCAACACAACACACCATTCAGCAAGCCGACAAACCGGGCAGCGTATACGACGGAGATGGCGGGGCAAGGGGCTCACTCCCCGCCTGCGCTCTTTTTTCCCATAGCGCCTTGCGCGCGCCCACCAGGGGAAGGCGCGGCGCTGCGATTTTAGGAAAGGTCCATTGGAAGACCTACACTGATCGTCGGGCTGTATTGCCTACGTTGAAAACTGCTACCAGGAGTAGTAGGTTGTGAAGTATACTTGTTAATCTCTCAACATTACAACTTTTTTAATTGCCTTTGGAATTACCTCGGAGTTCCAGTAACCAAATACTCTATGAGCAGATTTCTGTATTTGCTAATTTCATATTAATGTAACGGATTGCTTTCACTGGATTGTTGTCGGTGAGTGTGAATCGTATGCACATCAGCAGTTGTGTCAGCACAGTTGCTATTGCTGTTTGTGTCAGTGGCGTACATAAAGGGTTATGTCAAACTGAAGTGTGTTGCTTAATTTGTGTTTTGGCTCTCTGGGGCAACATTCAACCCTACTGTACACCTTTTTGTGCATGCGTGTGTACAGGCGTGAAAGGTTATTCAGTCTGTCAAACATGCTACATGCAGTACATGCTACGAAGCACGATGGAAGAAACTGTTCAACCATAGCGTGATGCACATGCGCTTACGCTTTGTCTGCAGGAATATGAGGATGCACGGCATTTGTTCTTGGAGGAGAAAAACAAACTGCGCGACGAAGAGCAAAAGCTGAAGGTGAAGGAGCAGGCGCAGGCACTGCTCCAGACCGCTGTAGACAAAGTGGCCAAGTTGCAGGCCATCATCACTACAAGAGACAAGCAACTGGTGAGTAGCTTAGTCCGGTACATATGAGTGTATCTATGAATACATGTTGCGCACGCGTGCGATTTGGCACCAGGCATGCGCACCTCATGGACTGAATCTGTGCACGAGGGGGATATAACTACATCCCGGGGTTGTGAGAATATTAATAGACAATTTTGAATATTGAATCCAATAGCTGTTATTCATAAGCCCAGATATTTTTCTAGTAATTTATGAATATTCGGGATTTGGTGACTGTATCAAAATGGAACAAAATGTTGGTGCAAAAGTACGATTATCTAGAGATGTGCAAACACAAATAAATATTTTGAATACGAATCCCATATGAATATCCAGCTTCGAATATCGTGCATCAAAGCAATGATACTTTGTTTAACACCTAATTAGTTAAGAAAATACATTGATAAAGCTACAAACGCTAAATGAGAAATAACTTGCTTGAGTGAAAATTTTTACGGCATTCTTTTATATTTTCTGGCATACAATAATTCTGTATCAGCCTTATTTAACTACAAACTTTGAATAGTTCGAATAGTAAAGGCTAAATGCAAATTGAATAGCAAACATTATTACAAAATTATTTAAAAAGTTCAGTTGTGCACACACCTCTACTTTCAGCTTTATGTTGCTTTCAATTTTATTTTTCAATACAATATACTTCTTCACATTTATTGCACATTGATACTTCGTGTTCTATTTCAGAAAGCAGAACTTGCTGATGACTCTAAAGATGTGGAAACTTCCCTGCAGGATCTTGGAGACCTTGCTGATAAGGTTTGTAGCAGTGCTTTATTATTGATAGCAGTGCTGGATGTGGTAATGTTATCTTTTTGTCACTGCCTAAACTTTATGTCCTTGGCTGCATTTGGCAAAGAAAGATTGTTCTCATGATGCCATTTTCCACTAATCATATAGCTTGGCTAAAGAGGTGTATCTGCTTAGGGTTCAGCACACTCGAAGCCCCGCGTGATTGGTGATGATTTGAGGAAATTCGAGGCTGCTGTTGTCTTCTTCTGAGTCTTGTTTAGGCTTGCTGTCCTTGCCTCTGGTGCATCCTCACATTGTCATGTGCGCCAAAGAACGAACGCAATAAATCTGCCTGTATGATTTGTATGAGTGTCTGTATGAACATTGAAACGTCTGCCTCGCAAATATCCAAGTTTTCAGTGTCTTTGTATTCTCTTTCTACTCTTGTTGCATCGTACAAGCAGTGTCACCATTGATCATTTCTTTTATCGCTATGTTAGCATCAATGCAGAACAAAAAATGAAGAAAATGGTACCGTACAGTAGAACCTTGTTAATACGTTTCTGAAAAAATAATGTTACGATGAATGGTGATCCGGGGAAATGTATGATCCAAACACACAAGAAAATCATGCTGTTTCACCAGAAAAGGAGAGCATTGATAATGATATCAAAATGTCTTACTATTGTGCAAAATTCAGGCATTAAAACACCCAGAAACACCAATAAATGTCACTGTGTTGGAACGTGCACGAAGGTACGGCAGAGTGACCACAAGCGCTCGTCACGATGCTGGCTGCGTCGAGAGTGGAACGCACGTATGTTGTCCCTTGCTTCCACATTTAAAGTACTCCACGTCTTCTAGCAGATCATGTATGTAACTCCGGACGCGCGTTCAGATCGTCATTTTCTTGGCTTTCCCTAACTGCATTCGTATGGCGTTGAGCGCAGACACACGGGCCGCATCGTACTCAGCTGTGCGTACATGTTCATGTGAAGTCTAATGTTTTCCGTACGGGAAGGCGTGCACGCCGAGGGAATGGCCTTGTCTCAGCAGGTCACGTGAACAGGCACGTCACGTATGTCGCCTTGGCCAAGCCAAGGCCACTAGCTGAGCGCATCGTGTGCATGTTGACTGTCAGTGCCAGCAGGTTTATCTCTATAGTCTATTTCAGAAGTTATGTGCAGCACTGTGGAAGCTACAGACCTCTTCGGCCAATCCGGAGGGCGAACACATGTTAAACATGTCCTTCCGCGGCTTGTCATCTGCTAATGGCGGGCGCTGCAGTGGCAGCTGCAGCCCTGGAAGGAGAAAGATGAAGCGGGGTGGGCGTGTCCTAACTGTGGCATTTCGCCTCGCCTCGGAAGCATTTCGTCCTGCCTCTTTTGCACATCAACTCTGGCGGCTGGAAAACGTATCATATGATCATAGTTTGGCGATAAACCGAACGATGGTGACGAATAGTCGTATTACCTGGGGACGTACTAACTGGTAAAAATTATGCGTAACTCTATTACATAATTTTGTGCATCCGCAATTGCGAACATTGGAACCGAGAGGTTGTATTAACCGGGAATGTATAAACGAGGTTCTACTGTATTTACTTGCATAATGAACCCCCCCCTCAACTTTTGTCCTTGAAGAAAGTAACCCTTTTTATGCACGTAATATCTTCCTTCTATATAGACGCGACTGCTGGCACCATCGACAGTTGCACTGACGTGCCCCGCCACGGTAGTCTAGTGGCTGTGGTACTCGGCTGCTGATCCAAGGGTCATGGGATCAAATCCCGGCTGCGGCGGCTGCATTTCGATGGAGGCGAAATGTAGAGGCCTGTGTACTGTGTGATGTCGGTGCATGTTAAAGAACCCCAGGTGGTCAAAAATTTCCGGAGCCCTCCACTACAGCATCTCTCATAACCACAGCTGGTTTTGGAACGTAAAATCTCAGAAATCAATCAGTTGCAGTGATGTAAGATCGTGCTGCTATATCACCCACGACAATCGAAAAAGATAGCTTAGAAAGAGCCTAAGAACCATTTTAAGGGGGGACACGGGTTTTAAAGACCGAAAAATCGCAAAAAAATCAATTTTTTGAAATTGGCACTTTTGGAATTTTCAACCATTATTCTACCATTTCACCAAATTTCGTGCAGCATAAAACAATATTTTTGCCATAATATCAATTTTTAGCACCAGTGTCAGCTAAATACGAGTCGAGGTTTCGGTAAATAAAGCGCTTTTTCCGTGACGCGCGACGGCCACTACACATGTCCGACCGCAGCGGATCGCATATCATTTGAAAGAGCAGCCTTTCGTCTTGAATTTCGCGCCGTTTCCGGCTCCGTGCGCGCATTGGTTGTGAAAATATTCCGCCTCAAAAAGAAGTCCCGACGCGTGCTGTAACTGGCCAGCCGCGGCACGTGACCCGCAGCGGGCTACGCCATTGGCTAGACTGGCGTCGTCTGCATCACTGCGCGGTACCTGCGCACACGCCGTACGCGCCGAAGTTTTCTTTGTGTTCTCGCACGCGAACAACGATGCCGCCAAAGTCAGCCACGAAGTACAAATACGGTAAAAAAAGGAAGAGGAAGACGCCGTACAACTTCCAGAAACGCTCAGCCGTGCCACAACCAGTGCCTGATCATGATAAGAACGACGCGCTGCCCGAGTCGAGCGACGCCGAAGATAACGAAGACGCGATAGGCTTAGTCCCCCGAAGCGCTCCTGACAGCGGCCGCGGTGTTTCGTCGTCGTTTCGGCACGACACTGCTATGCTGCAGCCAGAAGATTTACGGCGTAGAGACAGTGAAGCTCAAGGAAAACTTCAAGTGCTTGCTTCAACTCCTGCTACTGGCCGAAAATCGGACCTTCTAGATCGCGTTGACGACGCTGCTCCGCAAGCCAACAACGAGCTCGCTACGAGTTTCTTTATTGCAAGTTATGACTCGCTGAATGCGCTGTTGGCGTCTATGAATTGCAAGTGTTCGATTTGTGGTGGTGACGTCACAGTGCGAAAAGGTGAACGGGATTTTGGCCTTGCTGTGAAGTTGGTTGCCGAGTGCGCGATCTGCGGCGACAGTACGGAGGGATGGAGTTCGCCGCGTCTAAGCGGCCAAGCAAAGGTCAGACCCTTCGTCATAAACATTCTTGCGGCGCGTGCAATGCAGAGCACCGGAAATGGACAAACCGCAATGAACGACATTTTCGCGACGATGAATATTTCGGAGAGAGGGTTGCACAATAAAACGTGGCAGGGACACTTGAAGACCAAACTCGTGCCCGCGGCAACCGAAGCGGCAGAAAAGTTGATGGCGACTTGCGCGCAGTCAGTACGTGATTTGTATCGCGACCTGCAAATAAACAGCCCGGACAACATCGCTATATCCTATGACGGCTCATGGATGACGCGCGGCCACTCGTCCCATATCGGCGTCGGCACTGTGATTGAGCTGTACACAGGTTTCGTGCTCGATTACGTTGTGCTCAGCAATTTTTGTGCTGGATGCGCACGGGCACCAAAACAGGATGATCCTGCCTACCAGGCTTGGAAGGAGGCACATGTGTGCCAGAAGAACACAGACAAGAAACCTGGCGAGATGGAGGTGCAAGCTGCAATGATCCTCTTCCAAAGATCACTGCAGAAAAACAAGCTGCGGTACACGACCTTGTTGTCGGATGGCGACAGCCGCGCTTATCTTGCCCTGCAAGAAGCGCGAGTGTATGGATATATACCAGTAGAAAAGGAAGATTGTGTTAACCACATTCACAAGAGAATGGGCACGGCACTGCGCAGTCTCATTTCTAAACAGAAGTCCTCGGGTAAAGAGAGTCTTGGCGGCAAGGGAAAGCTAACCGGTGAACTTATCACCAAGCTGAGCAGCTACTATGGCTGGTCCTTGAAAACGCACAAAGGTGATGTCAAGGCCATGCATAAGGCAGTCATGGCCACCTACTACCACATTACATCAAACGATGTGACTTCAAATCACAGTCTTTGTCCAGAGGGCCCAGAGTCATGGTGTCGCCAAAACGCAGCAAAGGCCAAAGGTGAACCTGCTCCGAAGCACCGCTACAACCTGCCACCCCATGTATGTGAGGCGCTTCTTCCAGTATATAGACGTCTGTCTGATGAAGCACTTCTTCAGCGATGCCTGAGGGGGAAGACCCAGAACAACAATGAGTGTCTCCACTCAATGATTTGGGCACTGGCACCGAAAGAAAAACATGCGTCGTTGTTTGCTGTGCAAGCTGCGGTGGCAGAGGCCGTAATGAAATTCAATGCGGGAAGTGAAAAAGCCTCTACAGCCATACTTCAGGAACTACAGCTAAATCCTGGCCAGCAGTTGACTAAGCGCATGATCGAGAAAGACCGCCACCGTGCTGAAGCATGTGCACGCAAGCATGCTTCTGCTGAGAACTTGCAGCGCGTGCTAAGGAAACATCACCGAAGTGACTCTAGTCAGACAGACTATATTCCTGGAGGCTACTAATGCAATACCATTTGTAAATATTGTAAATAATTTGTGCCTTTCTGTATTAAATATGAGCCTATTTTGTTTTTTGAAGTTTTCTCAGCATTTCATTTTTGGTGTTTTTAAAACTTGCAGAAGCGATATCTTGGCCTTCAGGGCACATACAGCCACAATTCTTGTGGTGGCATACAGCTACATGTGTGTGCTACAAAAATGTAGGAACAGATTTTTAATTTAGCCTTTGTAAATTTTTATTCTCGATATTAAAATTGGATCACTGGCTAGCGATGTCCGGAGACTGAACTTCAAATTGCTATAAAGTTGGTAATACCTGCAATATTAAAAAAGTAATCCTACATTTTTGTTCATTACACTTCATAGCATCCAGCCATATGTCAATATTATTATTTTGGCCAGGAATCTCCTTCCCATTGTTGTTGTAAACAAAGGATAATTAATTTTAATTATCTCTGCAACCACTCAACCTACTTAAAAAGAAAATATATTTTTGAAATCAGCATGAAAAACTCTGCCAGGTTTGCAATTTTCATTGAATTTGGTCAAGAAATAAAAAAAAAATTTCAAAACACCTCTTCCCCCCTTAAGCAAGTTGCCTCCAATGTGAGCGCAAATGCCGTGAGACACAGTTTAACTGTCTAATCTTGCACAAAGTCTGCCTTGCACATACACTATGGGAATCAGGGATTCTTATCCAGTGCAATTTCTTTTTGCAGTTGGCTGGATTAAGTGTTTACCTTTAGCCTAGTTGTACTTGTTTGATGCCTTATTCATGAGCCTACTTGTCACATCATTTTTCTCCCTGTGATGTTCACTCACCGTTCAGTTTGTGAAGTGATGTACCACACTAAAAGCACCAAGCTGTTTATCGTCATATGGTATTTGAGATATAAATAAGAAAATAAAATTTCATTATCCCGTTTGTCCTTCCAGTTCACATCAGTCAAGCACGAACTTAGGAGAAAGATCCAAGAAGAAGAAAGCAGGAGTGAAAGGCAAGGAATCTGATAAAATCTGTGACCTCTCCAGTGTTATTCAATGCATGTACGGAAGAAGTATTTCAAAAACTAGATCAGAAAGATATAGGAATAAGGTTTAACCGAGGATACCTTATAAACTGGATCCTAGTAGGTGGGACTTGAATGTATGTAGACTGCCCACTCCAGAAGTGCTGTCAAATTTCCATATGGCTGCATGAATTCGATTGCCTTTTACTTGAACACAGTGGTGAAATGTCATCTGCTTCTGCTCGTTGGCTTTACTTCTGGCTATTAAAAAAATATAGTATCAATGTGGATGTTCACATAAAAGAAACCAAAGCAGCCGAAATTTCCTGTATGGACAAGCAAAAAGGATGAAATAACAGGATTAACTGAATGGCCTAGTTTGAACTAAGCAGCTTGTAAATACAGTTAAACCTGGATATAACGAAATTGACAAATACCCGAAAAACATTGTTATAAAGAGGATTTCATTATATGCAGGTGCGGCACGATAATTCGAAAAATAAACGCTTAGTAAGCAAAAAGGTAACAGATGGCAGAGCTCACCCAAAACATTTATTTTGGGTGAGACAATATTTACAGCTGAGACCACTTGTAACCGCTTATAGTGAAGGACTGGCTAAAATGCTGTCTTTTCTGACCCCAGTTTACCCTCCCATAGAACTTGATGTATACGCATACCGCTTATTGTGCAGCCTCCCCACCCCCCTTTGGGTGAAGGACCGGTTATAATGCGGCTGCAGGGAAATCCCCGGGACAATCGAGATAGCCAGTAGTCTTCACAAAGGAAGTGCGCTGCTCGAAAAGAGCGCAGCGAATCGCCATGGAGGAAGGAGCGGGGAAAGAATGAACAATGAGCGGAGGGAAAAAAAAAAGAGCGGCGGCAGCAGCGCATCGCATGCGCGCCCTCTGAGGATCGGCTGTTTGTCAGCTGCGAACACTCCGCACGGAATGTGCGCCCGTGTCCACTTCACCGCTGTTTGTCTCCAGTTCTTTCTATTTAATCATTTCCCGCGTACTGCCCTTGAATCAGCCTGTGAGTGCGATTTCCTGCGCACCCGATCCCTGTTTTGTCAAGGGCAAGCTTCTCGTGATGTCAGGTTAGCGAAGTGAAGCGCAGAGACTTGCGCAGTAAACAAAGAGTGGCGCTACCAGCACGTTCAAAAAAAAAAAAAAAAAGCTCGTTTTTTTTTCTCTCTCTCTCTCTTAAGCTGGCACGGCTTGGCGGGCTAGGCCAGCTGCAGCAAGCCGGATCAGGCTTGAAGTGAGGGGGAAAGTACACGTCCGCGGCGGCAAGATCGCCTGGTCGATCTTGCCGCCACGCACACGTGCGCTCGCTCTCGCCTCGCAGTCGCCATGCCTCCGAGCGTGCCAAGTGCGACGCCGCCTCTTTGCATTCCGTTGTGGCGGACAAGGTGCTTCCGGTTGCTGCTCGCGCAAAAGCTACAAAATTTGGGGCATCATCTCTAGGTTGTCGGCGGAGAAAATTCGTTACCTCAAGGGGGTCTCCCGCTGTCACTTCTTATGTATAGGTCTCAAATACATGTGCTTCTATGGAGTAATAGCGGAGAATAGAAAAAATTCGTTATATCCAGGAATTCGTTATATGGAGGTTCGTTATAAGCAGGTTTAACTGAACATTGGAAACATGGCAAGCTAACCAAAAATTTGAAATTTGTTTGAATCAACCACCGAAAGTTTGAATTATTGAGTGTACTGTACAACACATGTCTCGCATGTATGCAACCTGTGTATTCACTGCTTTGGCTGCTGTGGTGGTATAGTAATGCATTTATGACTTCTCTTTTTTTATGGCTAATTTCATTGTGACACTGCAGAACATGTAATCCGGCTGCGTTACACGTGGTGCACATGTATCAGGTTATGTAAGGGGTCTGGTTGCCAACAGACTTTATGAAACATTTCATCCAATTTCATTTAATTCGATATCAAATGGCCGCTGTTCTCAAACATTTCCGTTTGGTCTGTCAAAATCCCTCTGCTTTAGCTGTCCTTTATATAATTAGCAATAAAAACAAACTCAGGCTGAGGGAACTCAAGGATGGATGCAATAAAGGTCTGCACTTGCATGCATTGTAGCGCAGGGCTTGTAAGATAGCTGTGTTTATGAGTACGCCTGCTCTGGTCATTTTCACAAAGTTTCACTGACATTTATGTGAAGACACCCATCGCTGTTTACGACCTGCCAGTTGGCCTTTTCACCGCTTGAGAGAATTCACTTGCAGATGTACCATGCACTTGGCGCAACATGCAACTGAAAACATAAATAAAAGTGCAAGGAAAATTACAAAATACAAGCTCTAGGGTTGTACAGTAAAGCCTCATTATAAAGAAGTTGGAGGGGGAGCCGTAATTACTTCGTTATAACCATTAGTTTGTTATAGCCAATATCCATTTCATCTATGGGAATTTGAAGGGGAATTGCGTTTGCTTCGTTATAACGTTATAACGTTAATCGTTATAACGTTAATGGGTTCGTTATAACGAGGTTCTACTGTATGTCCAAAGTACCAAGTATGTAAGTGCTCCCTACCATTTTCCTGCTGCCTTTCGTTAATGTGCTGCATTAGGATTGCTTGAAATTTTCGTTTGCAAACATCTCTAGCGTGACATTTCTGTAAATAGCACTCAACGTGTCAAACATTGCTGTGTAAAACCGGTTCGCGAACCTGTTCAGTTTTGCAAACCGGTTCACAAACCGTTGTAAAATTTTGTTTCTCTGTACTGGAACTGAACCAGAGCAAAATGGCTTGCCTTTAAGGGGGGACACTGGTCTTAGAAGGCCGAAAATTGCAAAAAAAAATCGGCTTTTTAAAGCTGACATTTTCGGAATCTCTATCTATCTTTGCACAAATTGCACAAATGTGCAAAGTTCCTAGCTTCTCTTCTCATTATTTTTGCCGTAAAATTAATTTGTAACATCAATATGAGGTGTGTCTGAGTGCAAATTGTTGCTAAATTGATTTTGGCCGCTTCGCTTGTTTGCTTCATCTGTAAAAGTTGACCTAGGAAAGCTAGAGCTACAATTCCTTTTGCACAACATAGCTAAATATGCATAGAAAGCAACGCTGCAAGCAGATTTTCAATCTACAGTTCAAATTTTTTTTTATTTTAATTTTAAAATTATCATGCTTTTGGCTAGGTGTAGACCCTGAACTCATTAGTGCTGTAAATTGAGAAGTAGTTGTTCAATTTCCAATCACCTTGCAGCGTTGCTCTCCTTAGGCTTTCCAGTATCCATATATGGGTTTATAATAATGTTACGTTGCATAGATAATTTTTCATTGTTTCGGCAAACAATAGAATGAGATTGCTAATTATCTCTGGAAATAATTGATCTGTGTAAAATATAACTGGATAGTTAAATAAAGCTAAAAAGACTGAACAAAGCTGTGCAGTTTCATCTAATTTGGCTGAGAAATAACCTATGTTATCTCTAAGAACCATGTCCCCCCTTAACCCAAACGTAACCTGTATTTTCTACATTTAAACACCCAGGGTAAAGCTCCTCATGATTTTGTTCCTGTGTACAGTCTGACATCTGCATAGTGCTTTCAGGCAATAAGTGTGCACAGAAGCAGTAGCTGTGTTTCATGTCTCTTTTCTCCTATTCAGGATCAAGAAGTACCTTGACGAAATTGCTGGAATTGAGCGAGAAGTTGCCGAATCATCAAGAGAAGACGTTGAGGTTAGTTGCATCAGTTGATTATAGGAAATGGTGCACTGCTTTCTTACGCAGTGAAACCTCATGAATTCTAAGTTGCTGGGATGGCAAAAAATCTTCAAATTAAGGGGGTTTTTGAAGTAACGGAACATGCAAAAATTCAAAATCTAGGGAAATTCGGGTTACTAAAAATAATCGGAAGTTTTGGCATTCCATGTCCAGAGGTTTGAGACTCCAGAGGTCATGTTTTCCACTAATACTCAATCCCGATTTTGCTGCAAACCCATTGAAATGACTGGCCTTTAATCACAAGGTGATGCGATATAGCGGTGTTGATGATTGATAAATGAACCACTCCAGCCTGCCATTGCAAAGAACGAAGGTTATGGTCTATGGTACTCCTCGCTGACACCTGAAATGCCTACCTACAAAGCAGGGCACATTTCATTACGGCATGACAGTCACACGTGAACAGCATGTCATGCGCCTCACAGTGTCACCACATCACAGTGTGACTAGCCTTCGCTTTTTTCTTCCCTTTTCCCAGAAAGAATGGGGGGTAAATGTTGGCATCATGACACGCTGATGCTGTCAGGAGCATGTGATACACTGCCCGCATGTGACCGCTATACAGTTGCCGACCGTTTATTCGGACTTGACGGGAACTACCGAAAAGTCCAAATAATCGAGAGTCCGAAAAAAAGGATTCGCCAGAAAAAAGTACTTTTATGGTCCCATAGGACGGAAAAAATTGTCAATGCGTGACTGTACAGATGCATGCTTACGTGCGATCAGGTCAGCCTGTATTTCCGACAGTGTCTGGCTATCGCTATAGGCAGAGAGGAGCGTCGTCAAGGCCTCCGCCTAGTCCGCACTCGATGGCCGGGGTGTGGCCGGTGCGTCGTCGTCAGAGTTGCTGTCCACTTGCGGTGGCTCCAGAACCTGACGGACGATCTCCTCATCATCCAACTCGGCACAGGGCAGGACGGCAAAGTTAGCACTGTTCAAACGTAACAGCGGGGATATTGACCCCACTGGCACGGAGGTCGTCGATAACGTTCGTGTCAGGCGGCAGCTCAGCCGCGGGGTCGTGGCCTGTGGCACTGTCCTCATCATCAAGGACAAATCCTGCATGGCCAAAGCAGTTGCGGATTGTGTCCACCATAACTGCATTCCAGGCATCAGACAGGGTGCCGATGGCCGACAGCACATCCACAGCGTAGTTCTTGCCGCTGTCCACACACAAGAGCGTGCGATTCAAAAGGCGCAATCGGTAGTGAACCTTCAAGTTCTTAATCATGCCTTGGTCCATGGGCTACAACACACTTGTTGTATTTGGTGGCAAAAAATCTAGATCAATCGCCTTCAGGCTGGTTATGTGCCCGTGGGCAGCGCAGTTGTCGACGAACATGAGCACCTTGCGGTTCTGAAGCTCGTATTTTCGGTGAAGCTTCCAGATATACTTTTCGAAATGATCCTTGGTGATCCAGGCCTTAGAGTTTGCCTCATACCAGACAGGCGGCTCTTGACCCCTTTAAAACATCTAGGATGTTTCAACTTTCCTATAATGAGGAGCGGAAGCTTCTCCGTTCCTAACATGTTACCTCCTGGGACAACTGTCAGACGTTCCTTGCTATGCTTTCCCCCGTGGCAGGGCTCCCCGGTCAAACCAAGCGTCTTGTCAGGCAACATCTTATAAAAGAGGCCCGTCTCGTCGCAGTTAAAGATGTTGTCTGGAGAGTACTAGCGCAGCAGTGCACACAGCTTGTCTGCACGGTAGTTCGACACATGGGTTTGGTCAACAGCCCCACTCTCACCACACATTCGTTTAAATGCCAGGTCGTACTTTTTTTTGAAATTCCGCAGCCAGTCATCGCTGAATTTAAATCCAGTAATATCAATGCGCAGGGCCAGCATCTCTGCTTTTTGTCTTAGCAGATCGCCATACACGGGTATCCGCTTAGCTACAGTGGCGCTTAGCCGCGTGTTCAAGGCCTCTTCCAGCTTAGGATGGCTGCCATCACGGAAATTTTCGTGCTTCCCCGCAGACACTTTTTCCGCTGCCTCCAGTATCTTCCCCTTGTTCTTCAAGTAGTCGGAGAGACAGTTTGCTTCGAAATTGGAGGTTTGTTATAAGCAGGTTTAACTGTAGCGGCGCGGCGGTCTTTGGCGCGCATAGTTTCAGTAGTTTCTATGTCACCGCTGGTCCCGTGCTGAAAGAGGCACATGATGCGTAGGCAGATGATACTTGCCGCGCTGGCTTGGCTGTCTTGCGGCCAACCAAAGTCGCTATGTCGCCAATGCAATCTCTGAGATGCCCAGCCGTACCAGCTTTCAGTAGCGTTCGTGGGTAGCTGTAATGGGAGATGTTTCCCACCACTGCATGCAAAACGACTCATCATCATGTTTCTCCCTCATATCTGTGCTGAGCCTAAGCCACCTGAGCCTCTCAATTGTGCGAGCTGCATGACGTCCGAGATTGCATCGTGGCAATCTTGGAGACCACGCCCCGACTGTGCTCAGGCTTATATGCGCCAGCCCGCGCAGCAAGCATGACAGCACGCGGCAGCGTGCCTGAAGGAACTGCGATAGCACGGAGGAATGCAGCACTGCGAGTAAATGATATCGCCGCTTGCACGCGGCAACGCCCGGCAACTTGTGGCAGTTTTATTGGGACGCAGGAGTTATGAATCGGTACGCTGAACGTCTTCGAGACACCGCAGATCGAGTTAAGCGGGAAAGCCATAGCGTGGACGGTTGAGGGACTGCGTGGGGTTAAAGTTGGCAGTGCGTCTATTGTGCGAGTTCGTTCATTATGCGAGTACAGCATTTGTTTTTATGAATGGGAGAAGGTTGATTACTAAGGACCTTTTTTCCCTTGTCATGAAAAATGTGAGCGCGTTACAAAAAAGCTGCTCAATGCAGCTTTTTTGCCTGGTCATCCTCGCAACCTTGTTGTTGTAAATAAACAATTCAATTCAGTTCAACTTAGGTTTCACTTTTTCTTTATTTTTTTGTTGCGGGAGACTGGTGCGCGTTAGAATCGATGGCGTAGTAGAATTGAGTAAATACGGTATGTGAACAACTAGAGTTTCATTACTCTAGGTTATATATTTTAGAAAGTCTGCTTTTTAGTCGCATCGCCTCCTTAAGCAGGATTTAAAAAAGAGCCAGGCCTGCACGGAACTGCAGGACAGTGGCAGCGTAAGCTGGAGGACCGATGTTCTTAGATGCCATTTTAAACGCTTGGGGAAACTACTGCAACTAGAGGTGGTAGGTATCCCCTGTGCCATAACTCTCATCATTTCACCATGTAGGGAAGTACCCACTACACCATAATTACTGCGGCATTGTAACATGCAAATCTGTATAACTGAACATCTTAGAGAGTCTCTTGGCATCGTTTTCCCGAGAACTAACCGAACCCTCGGCCCGGCGTCGACGGCGAGCTACGGTTTGGCCTTCTCTCTACGCAGCTGTCTGTTGTGCTCGACGTTGCCTTGCTGCAGCCGCGTGATTCGCTCTGTGATTCGCTTCTTCAGCAGCGGTCCGCACCTTACGAGGAGGAGCCATCAGGTATATTGAAGAGCCAAGTCAAGTTGCTGTCGGGGCTGCGCACGTCGCCTGCCGCATGTCGCATGGCACAATACGACACGATAAAGGGCAGTGGTTTGTAATAATGATTACGGTAAAGTTGAAGAAGATTGTTTCATAATTATGATGTTTATGAGGCCTCTGTAATGGGTGCAGAGCTACAAACCATGCAGCCCTGTGTTCTTTGAAATGATTCCTCGAACTCGTTATGCAATCCACTTTCCGCGAAGTATAGTGGCGTTTTATTGTTCTGCCACGCAACATTACATTTGTTAATGCGATTCCTCGGCAGACATTATACCTGATTAGGTCTTTTAGCGATGATTTTTCAACCGCAGGCGTAGCTCAGTGGTAGAATGCTCGACTACCACGCAGAGAGTGTGGGTTCGAATCCACGCAGAGAACAAGTTGGAATACTCCTCGGTCCTGGTTATTTTTTCTAAAATTTGCAGCGATAGTGGTTACGGACACCGGCGGCGGCGGCGGACAACTACGGCGCAAAAACGACCCTTGTTGTGATCTCATAACAGCTTACGCTGTAAAATAACCGTGTCCAAATTATCATTGCTCTACTGCAACTTTCAGTCATTAAGATGGCTGGAGTACCTTGGTGTGAATCCTCATCTGTCGATTTCTTCTGATTGCAGGCAAAGATTAAAGACCTCCAGGAGGAAATACATGCATGCAACAGGGAAATCAGCAGCGTCAGCAATGAGAAGGCTACGGCAGATAACTTCATCAGGGATAAGCAGCGTGAAAGCAATGGTAATGGTGTTGCATTGTATTTTTTCTTTTTTGCTTTTCATGCATTGAATTGATTAACCTTGAGTTGTCAGGTTACCTCTTTGAGAAGCACTGCAATATACTTCTTGGCAATGAGGTAGCATTGTTCATAAATATTTACTGCTACTTAAAGGCTTGCTCACTTCTTTCACAATACAAATCACTTGTGATGAATGGGGTGTTCTACATCACTGAGTTTCTAATGTCTGTAGTCGTTTACTGTTGGGCCACATTCCTTTAAAAAGGAGTTCTTTTACACGAGGATACACCAAAATTGGCCATGCTACATTTCCTTTTATGTTAAGTGTAATGTGTCTATATCACTGGGGAACAGCATTTTATCACTTAAGGAAAAAAATGCCTCTATGTACATCCTGACCATGGAAAATTATTTCTGTGGAAGCACAGTAGATGCATTACAAATTCTTGAAGGAGGAAAAATTGCGGCATACTTGCGGCACATGGACCTACAAAGAGAATCCATAAAGGTTTTTTTCAATGGGGAAGATTTACCGTTAAAAGATTTTCCCAAACTGAGGATTTCAATCTGAGACCAGCTTCTTTCTCTGATGGTCACTCTACCATCCGAGCCTCCTGATATTACTAGTCTTCACTCGAATCTTGGATACCGTGCATTAGGTCTGATTCTCTGGTGATGTCAGGCAGAAGTAGACACGTCCACTATAGTCTGTTTCAGAAGTTCTGTGCAGCACTGTGGAAGCTACAGGCCCCTTCAGCCAATCTGGAGAGCGAACACATGTTAAATGTGTCCTTCCGCGGCTTGTAATCTGCCAATAGAGGGCACTGCTGTGGCAGCTGCTGCTTTGGTCAGAGGAGGAGAATGATGAAGTGGGGCTCCTTTTGGCAGTAGTGGCTCGCAGGTGCGTGTCTTGAGAATGCATTTCGTCTCACTTTGGGGGAATTCTGCGCTCGATGGTCTCGTAGCCTCAGCTCTGTGGAACTAGTGAAACAGAGTATAGGTGAACACTTACAGAATAGCTCCCCAGGGCTATGCATACATGCTTTGTAAGGTCTGAGGACACTTCAGAACTACTAATTGAGTCAGCTGAGGCATGGGGGCCTTATGCTGAAAGTGAAGTGTAACCAAGTATATATTTGCTTGAACATGTGTGGACACGTTGAATTCATGAGACGGCATTTTGCCTTCTCCCAGAAACGCGTCATTCATATCAAAACTTAAAGTGAAGTTCTTAATTACTTCGGCCTGTTTATTTGACTACTATTACTACACCGGGTGGCAGCAGTGAGAAATGATCCAGGTGCTGCCCTTAATTTGTATTAACTGTTGGCGAATAGCAGAAATCTGCTCCATGATGAAACAGAGCATCTTTGAAGAGGGCGATGACGACTAACCTCTTTTTGAAAAAAGGGCTCTTGAGAAAGTGGCAACTTTGTGCTCTGTTTGTGAACTATGCATGTTGTACATGACTTCAAAATTTGGTCAAGCAGTGCACAGCAGTGTTTGCTATCCTTAGAATGTATTCTTTCAGCAAGTCTGTGGGGTGGTTGCGGACGCTATTGAAAATTGCACGCCCTACAGCAAGCTGTCAAATTGGGTGAATTCAGTGCGATAGGGCATTGTATTGCCATACTTATATTGAAATTGGACTGTAAAGCAGTTTAGCAGCACTAAGTGTGGGTGAAATGAAATGTCGTGCCAGAAACTAAATTTTTGAAGTGGATTTGAACTTGAAGGCCATGTTTTATTTACGTCTAATTGGCCCATGCCTGTACCTTCCTTCATAAGTGATGCAAAGCTTCTTTTCAATGGGAAGATAAACAACAAAGGGTTTAGATAGCTTCATTTGTTTGTAAGACAGAACATAGTGATTCGTTAAACTTGATTAGTGGTGATAATTGCTTCTTTCTCCTATTGCATTGCAGCGGTTGTACAGGAGATCAAGCGGCTTAATGACCTGTCAAACCAGAGACTGGAGTTGCTGAGGCGGCGAAGCCGAGATGCCTATGAAGCAACCATCTGGTTGCAGCAAAACCAGGGCCGCTTCAAAGGAAAGATCTACCCACCTATCATGACTCAGGTCAGCACATCTCTCGTGTCTCTCTTATTGTGTGTTCCATGGTAGACATGTTTAAGAACAGTCAGTTATTGTATTTCCCAGTTAAAATTAAAACCTATGTCATAGCCATGCTATATTTCCTTGTATTATTCCTATTAGCAGAAAAAAGGCTGTTTCAAGAGTCCTACACTGTGAAATGTATGCTGTGATGTGCACATTGCTGCTCATTGTTCTGTAGGCATGCGGCCACGAGTGTTTGTTGAGAAAAGAAAGCAAATAGTCGAGTTATTGACCGAAGGCTTACTATGATGCAAGATCTGAAATTTCCTAAAGAATTCTTGGAGAGCAGGCACGAGACATGCAGGCCTATCAAAGAGAGACCAGGGTAATGAAACTAAATTGCTCTTTTTCCACACTACATTCTGCCAGTGAGAGCGGCTGCACCCGTCTGCCTGTACTTTTGTACCTGCACCCACCCATGTTGAGAACTGACACACCGGTATATTTCACAAAATGGCCGAGCTTGTGCCTGGAAATTTGCTGTATCACAGCACTACTGGTGCCAGTTATCGCTAGTTCCAATAATTTGCCTGCGTGCTGGCATGCAGCAGCTGTGCAAGCAAGCCAGCGAGATAGAATGGACAGCATTCGCGCTGTGAAGCTCTTGTGAGCAGGCACCAAGCCCTTAGACGGCACGTGCATGCACACTGCCACAGGTTCGCATGGCCACCAAGCTTATGATTGCGAATTTACAGAGCAGTCATGCAAGGCAGCAGTGAATGAAACAGTGTAAGCATGGGTGCCATCTGTGAATGGGAAGCAAGTGAGCTGCTAATGCTTCTTGCCAGGTAGCAAAAGTGGAAAGTAAGGTAATGTGAAATTGGTAATGAGAAAGTTTGTTGGCAAGTTTTCGCTGATTGGTCATTCCAGTGTCACTTTAGCGGGCAAAGTATTTTCTAGAGCTGTCCAAACAGCATCATCTTGAGTACGAAGTTAATCGGAATATTCATGTCCGAGCTCGAATCGAATCGAATATTTTTAGTAATGCCATGTTAAATTATCGGGAAATGTACTGCTAAACATGGGAAAGAAAATGTTTGCGATAGAGAATAGACAAGTCCTAAAGAACAGTACAACAAATAACTGTGCATGTGCATGAGAGCTTTGCTGCGGTACACAAGTGGTAAATGCACCGCAGTACACGAATGTTAGCTTCGCCACAGTACGCGACTGTTAGCATTGTCGCAGTACTCAAGTGTTAGCTTTGCCATTGTATGTGACTGTTAGGTTCGCTGCAGTACGCGGGTGCTAGCTTCGCCACAGCACGTGACTTTTAGCTTCTCAGCAATGCACGAGGGCTAGCTTCTCTATAGTGTGCGGGTGTTAGCTTTGTCGCAGCATGCAACGGTTAACTTCGCCACAGTAGCTTCGACTGTTAGCTTCACCGTGGGTGCGGGTGTTAGCTTTGCCGCAGCATGCAACGGTTAACTTCACCACAGTAGCTTCGACTGTTAGCTTCACCGTGGGTGCAAGTGTTAGCTTTGCTGCAGTATGAGACGGTCAGCTTCTCCACAGTTCACAGGTGTTGTGCGGCAAAGTGTACGAAATGCGGGAACAGATCACTTGTCACCATACATAGCATATTTTGCCCTTGAATAGCAAATGCTATTCGAAAAATATTCAAGAACTGAAATATTTGCGCTCCTCTAGTATTTTCGCTTCTACATAGCACTCATGCACAAAGGCAACAGACACCCTACTGTCAGAGCATAATGAATCTGTATTGTCTAAAAAATATCCTGAATTGCTAAAGAGATCATTGAAAATGATGAAGAACAGGGAATGTTGCTTAGGAGCCAATGTTTCGACAGGTAGACTTGACTTCGTCAGAGGGATTTAATTTATAATAAACTCTATGCTATACGTAAACATCAGAAATTTCTGGCAAAATTGCAGATTGACTTGCTGAATGCAACTGATGCCAAGTACGTTGAGGCACAGTTTCCTGCAAAGGACCTGCTGGCATTTGTGGCAGAATACCCAGAGGACCTCAATTCATTTCTGGGAACTGTCAGGGACAGTCAGAACCTGCGAGTTAACGGCGTTGTTGTTCCGTCAGAGAGCTTGGAGTCCTTCAAGCCACGTAGACCACTTTCTGAGATCAGGTGAGGTTCTTTTTGGGCAGTTTTTGAAAATATGGGCTGTACCTAGCTTCCATGTACATCCTGATCGGGGTGTGTTACAATAGCATGCCTGTTTGTATAATTCGGCTAGCGTGCTTACTATATCTAGAGATGCAAATAAATTCCCTTTTGCTGGTTTGCACTGAGGTGTACTGCGTCCTTTGTTCCTCGAGTGTGGGAGACCCCACATCTACCCCACAGATGCTGAGTGGAACCAGGTATGTTACTTGAAAAACAGTGAATGAACTAGACCTGCAACGTTAAAAGACAATAAGGAACATTTTTTTGGATGAAGAAATGTCCGAGTGATCGAGAGAACCAAGTAAACGACAGACAAATGTATGCTACCTTGATGCACTTTTATATTATGAATGAATAAGCTAGTAAATTATGTTATTTTGCATAATAGCAGTGTAAAAGGTACAATTCTCTTCATCTTCCTCTTCTGACTTCCATGTGATATTGACAATTACGAAAGACACTCGTGTCTTCTTGCAGTCGAAAAGTCCTGTATACCGCCTTCCCCTCCCCTCTTGCTTTGTTTCCTCCACTACTAACACCACCGCGCATATATAGCACAGACTTCTTGCTTGTAAACTGGTTGGCAATCTTTTGTTAATGCATTACGATTGTAGCCAGTGAGTTTGATGCCAGCATGCAGACCCTGGTGCAGAATCACTCTTCATTGTCAGCAGCATCTGTCATGTTTGAGATTGCGACACTGTGCGCGCATTGCGCCTTGGGAATAAGAAAGTAATGCTGTGGAGGACACTGGTAGCTACCGATGCCATCAATGTGGTAGCATCCACACAGCTTCGAGGACATGTGCGGCCTGCATGCAGAGACAAAACAAAGCTACCAAGTGCCGAATCCTCGCATGCATAGCGGCGTACGTGAACGTGGTCGCTGGCGACGCGTCCATGCATTTTTTAATGCACACATTTAACTCTGCCTGACCATAGTTAAAACTACTGAACGTTGTATGCACTGCAAACAAACCAGGGATGAACCTTGTAGCGATGTGAGCTTTGAAAGGGTGCACAGCCTGCGAGCAGAGAGTCAAAATTACTGGTTGCCGCAGTCGCGCTGTGGAAGAAATTTATTGTGTAATCATGGATGGTGTGAGTATGCAGTTCTGAAGACATCCGGCAAACACAAAAGATCTCTTCGCCGCAGCTCCTGCAGAACAAAGTGCAGCAGCTATTGACGTGATCACAAATAGCCTTCACACAGTTCACCTGTGTCGAGTGAAAATTAAACTGATTTGGTGTAGCCACTGCGGGTAAGCCCTCCGTCGCTAACAATGCTATCGGGGATGGTGACCACGCTTTTCTGAAAGCACATGACCAACTCTGTGTCACACACGGTGATAAATGAAAATTCATGCCGACACAATTCATGCTGATGACGACGGTGATTCGGACTACGCCACCTTGTTTTGGTTGAACGCTCATGCCACTTTCACTTTTTCACGTTAAACATTTGCAACGGTTTGGGCTTGCTGACAGTGACAATTGTCCAGATTAGCTGGGATGTGGCCAAATCGCCGATTGTCTGGTTTCATTAAATAACGCCGATGCATGACGGGCCGGAGAACAATTTTAGTTATCCTATTTTCCAAGCTGCTTTTACTGTATATAGAAAACTTTCCCAGGTACCATATTTACCGGAACCTAACGTTCACCCTAGTTTTGTTAGTTCAAAGTAAACATGCGCCTGAATGTATGTAACCATATCCTAAAAAGAAGAAAACTGTGACATGGCTTTATGTTTACAAAAAAGGGAGAGAGAGAGATGGTACAGTTTGTCTTCTTAGAATGGGAAATTTATTTTCCTGGCAGTTTCGTTTCTGCTGTGATTCAGCTTTTCTGGCTTTAAGATCACTTCTGGACATGCCTTGGTTATTTATTTATTTATTTATTTATTTATTTATTTATTTATTTATTTATTTATTTATTTATACGAATACCCTAAGGGCCCCAAAAGGGCATTACATAGGGGGGGATACAAGTGTGGGTGCAAAAAAGGTGTGTACATATTATGGTAAAGTGAACACAGAAACCGCGAAATAAATGAAATGACATGTCCTTCGAGTTAAACAATTTCTGCTATCATCATTCTCGTTAAACAAAGAATAGAACTACAGAACTGAAGCACATAGAACTACATAGAAATAGGACTACAAGCTAAAGCACAATTCAGAGGAGGCAACAAGAAAGTCTGAAAAAGATACACAAGGCAAAGTACAACTCTAATGACCATGTTGCGTTATACAATTTTAGTGTGGAAGATTTAGGCTATGGAGGGTTTCCTTCCAAAAGCACTGTTAGGGCAGCTTGGAATGGTGCTGATTCTGTATGTGACACGATAGATGAGGGCAAAGAGTTCCATTCTGTAATCGATAGTACTAACGGTGAGTTTTGACAAGAGTTGGTCCGGGCAAATATTGGTTTTATTTTATGAACATGGTCTCGCCGAATCGATACATTGGGAGCAGGCACAAGGTTAGCTATCACGATGAAGTGCTCAATCTGCACGGCACTGCTTGAGAAAATCACTATTAAGCTTGTCTTCCAGGTGGAACCACTGGTCCACATCCATTAATCCTTCCTTGTTCTTTTTTTTTTTTGCTCTTGTGCCTCGCGCTGTTGCTGCAGCCGGTGTGGCTTCCGGGCTTACATCCAGTCTCTGTTCTCTGCCCCTGAGGGAGTGATGCGCTACCTGTGCAAGCGCTACCGAGTGCATGACATCCCAGTTGGTGACAAACGCACCGAGGACTGCCTGGCCGAAGTGCGGCAACTCGGCATTCGGCGGTTCTTCACCAAGGACAACCTGGTGAGCCATTTCGGTTTGTTTCCTTCCAGCCCTACAATGCTGGGCGGTGTTTGTCAGGAATATACAAGTAACTTCAGATGATACGTAAATACAGGAGTTACTCTAAAAAGTAAAGGCCTTTTGCAAATAAGAAACATTTGGTGGCCGTCACGCATATTTTATGTGACGGCCATTTCCTACGGTTGTAAATCATTGTCGTGAGTGCTCGTGGCTGAGAATTTTTTGGTGCTTATTCAAAGCACTGTCTAAGACGGTTGCTATTCTTTATGCTGAAAAAGGTAACAGCTGCATGGTGGGATGAAAGTTTGAAGTTTCTGAATGGGTGATACAACAGCAGCAACTGCTGCAATACCATACCTTCACATGTGATGTGAAGCTCCAAGGTTTTAGCCAGCCAAGGGCAGCAAGCACTCTGAAGCGTGGCATATGTGACTAAACAAGGCGATCATTGTCTGCTGGTGACTTGTGAAATGGGCAGGCAGGAAACCCATGTCTTCAATTTCAGAAGTTTGAGTACTGAGTGTAGTGTAGGGCTTGGAGCACGGCGAGGGCATACTTCACTGAGGGCATACTTAAAAGTTAGTAAGGCCTAGATGTTGGAATTCATGAAGATTGCTGGCTTGATGATCGGTATAGTGAGGACAGGTAGTCAGTTTGCCGGCTATTACACTTCTAAAGTTCAGCTGTAATCATACACTCGTGTCTATGATGAATTTTCTTTTCTTCCTTTCTTTTTGTTTTACTTGCAACAATGGGGGTTGTTTTTCAATTGTGTAAGTGTAGTAGTATAACAGAGTAGAACTCCACTGACTTGTTTTTCAAAGGACTGTAAAAGGAAAACATAAGAGCTGGGAAACACTTGATCTTCTTAAAAATTTTTAAAAATTAAGCATTGGTGAGCTGCACAAAATTTTATTTCAACGTTTGTGATTGAGCACCTCCTCTGTCATATTTTACTAAGTCTAGTGCCGCTACAGCTGATAAAGATGTTGGCTCCCACGCGTTACAAGTGATAACTTTTGGGAAAACCTTCATGAAATCGTCACCGGATGCGTGTCTCCGTGTGATAACGTTCCCAGCCCACCGTTGTGATGTGGTTGTCACAGTTGCAGATCAGTGTGGCCTGTAGGCAGCTGAACTCGCAAAAGAAAAGGTATTTCTGAACGTGATTGTCTGAGAATATGGCCCCTGCTCCAGGCTCCTCCTAAACTTCATCACTGGTAAATACATCACCAAAGTTGGCGAAAGCCTTGGGCATGCATAAAAAAGATGCGACACAGCTATGTTCTGCAGACTGAATAACTTTTACTTGACATGAGCTTTCATAAGGAATGTTGCTCATCATTATCATTGGTAATAGATACAATGTACGCAATCGCAGTAAAACTTGGAAAATCTAAACTCGCAATAAAATTTGCCCTGCCGCCATTTTGTAATGGTGATGACGCTGTATCTGACTCCTCTGACAGGAGGCAGTTGCTGCTGTTGGGAACATAGTTTCAGTTTGGTTACTCTGGTTTCATTTTGTGCTAAATTTTAATGCACAGCCAACTTCTAGGCTTGTTTTGTTAGAAGAAAGATGTGTGTTAGATTGGAATAAATATAGTTATAAATATATTGTAACGGAAAGAGTAGGAGATGGTAGATGAGGAAGAGGACGACGAAGTGGAGTGCGCCATCGCACCATCTTCGTGGCCATCTACCTTGGCGATCCCTCATCCCCGCTGACCGTCACTTGTAAATAAACATCCTTCATCCGTAACAGTTAGTGGTGGAAGTGCTGGGTAGCCCGACCACAACGAAACACGGGAAACACGGTTCCCCAACCGCCTGATCTGCGTCGAAGCCGCCGCATGAAGATTGCTGTATTTGATGACGTCACGAGCAGTTCAACTATGGCCACAGGGGACGAGAAGAATTCCATTAAAGTGCGAGCCACCGGCGCCTTCGAAGAGGAAATTATAGGCATGGTCAGCAAGTTGTTGTCATCTCGTGAACGTAACACGT
Organism: Hyalomma asiaticum; assembly: GCA_013339685.2. Lineage (NCBI taxonomy): Eukaryota > Metazoa > Arthropoda > Arachnida > Ixodida > Ixodidae > Hyalomma > Hyalomma asiaticum. The sequence continues at coordinate 61,133,248 of CM023484.1, forward strand.
TAGTACAAGTGCTGTCCAAGCATACTTCTGTGTTTGACTTCTCCCAAGACCAGCGCCGCACGACTATTCCATCCTCGCGTGCCCGTCATCGAATTGACACCGGATCGGCTCATCCCATCCGGCAGAAGCCTTACCGAGTGTCGTCCTCGGAGCGCAAGGTTATCGCGGAGCAAGTACAAGAAATGCTTATGAAAAACGTAATACAAGAGTCGTCAAGTCCGTGGGCTGCACCAGTTATTCTGGTGAAGAAAAAGATGGCTCATGGAGATTTTGCGTCGACTACAGACGCCTAAATGCGGTAACAAAGAAGGACGTGTACCCGCTCCCGCGAATTGACGATGTGATAGACTGTCTGCACTCTGCCTCCTACTTTTCGTCCCTCGATCTACGTTCCGGATATTGGCAGATACCTATGGACCCCGCTGATAAAGAGAAGACTGCTTTCGTTACACCGGATGGTTTATTCGAATTTAACGTTATGCCATTCGGTCTTTGTAATGCCCCTGCTACGTTCGAGAGATTCATGGACACAATTCTTCGCGGACTCAAGTGGGAGATATGCCTTTGTTATCTTGACGACGTCGTTATTTTCGGCCGCACTTTTGAAGAGCATAACGAGCGTCTCAGCCTGGTTCTGGAATGCATGGAGAAAGCTGGTTTGATTCTCAACTCCAAAAAGTGTAAGTTCGGGGAACGACAGACATTAGTTCTAGGTCATCTGGTCGACAAAGACGGAGTCAGACCTGACCCCCGCAAGATTGAAGCGGTCAGCGCATTCAAGCCTCCACAGTCATCTCGTCGTTGCTTACGCGAGTCGCTGCTTGAGTAATTCTGAGCGAAATTACACTGTCACTGAACAACAGTGTCTCGCAGCTGTTTTCGCTGTTCAGAAATTTCGCTGTTACATCTACGGCCGCCCATTCAAGATAGTCACCGATCATCATTCATTATGCTGGCTTGTCAGTCTCCGAGATCCTTCTGGTCGTCTCGCACGGTGGGCCTTACGACTTCAGGAGTATGACTTCGTGGTGACATATAGGAGCGGCCGCCGCCATGCTGACGCTGATTGTCTTTCCCGCTTACCACTTCCAACGACCCATTCTGAGGAGGACACTTTCGACGACTGCCTGGGAGCTATTACACCCGATTTTCCCAATGTGACCGTATTCCGACAGGAGCAGCGTAACGACGTCAGTTTGGAGCCTCTCTTCGTCGCGGCGCGCAATCTGAAAGCCAGTGGTGGTTTTTCCATACGTGACGGCTAGTTGTACAAAGCTAACCGCTCTGCAAGTGGCGCTCGCTTTCTTCTTCTTGTCCCGGAGAGCCTCCATACTGCTGTGTTACGTGCGATGCATGACGACCCAACATCCGGTCATCTTGGGTTCGCCCGCACCCTGCAGCGGGTTCAGGAGCGCTTTTACTGGCCTCGCATGCATCAGACAACAAAGCAATATGTGGCCAGTTGCGACCAATGCCAACGTCGCAAAAGACCTTCAACCGCTTCCCCAGGCCTTCTGCAACCGCTCATTCCGCCTCATGCACCTTTCGAACAAGTCGGCGTGGACCTGCTGGGCCCATTCCCACGGTCATCAAATAACAACCGATGGATCATCGTTTGTGTGGACCACCTTACACGCTACACAGAGACCGCGGCAGTACCGTCATCTACCGCTGCTTGCGTCGCATCTTTCTTGCTGCGTTATGTCGTCTTACGCCATGGCCCACCTCGCGTGATCATAAGCGACCGTGGTCGTCAGTTCGTGGCAGACACTGTTGAGGAGTTGCTTCGACTATGTGGAACGCAATTTCGACACTCCACGCCGTATCATCCGCAGAGCAACGGCCTTGTTGAACGTACGAACCGAACCTTGACGAACATGATAGCCATGTACGTGTCATCGGATCACAAGAACTGGGATGATGTGCTACCATTTATAACATACGCCTACAACACTGCGAAGCATGAGACAACAGCCCTTTTTATTTGCTCTACGCCAGGTCACCGCGGAGCTTCCTTGACACTATTCTGCCGTTTTCATTAGACACAGAAGATTCAGTAGCCAAGACACTTTGCCTTGCCGAGGAAGCCCGTCGAATAGCACGCATCCGAACGTTGGCATCTCAAAGCCGCTCGAAGCAACGATATGACAGCACCCATGAAGAGGTTTCGTTTGAAAAGGGTGATCTAGTGCTGCTATGGACCCCACAGCGCAGGCGTGGCTTGTGCAGCAAGCTTCTATCACATTATGTCGGCCCGTTCGTTGTGCTAGATCGCCTGAGTGATCTCACGTATGTACTTGCGCGGCTTTTGTCTAAAGACAGGCGCTCCAGGAAAACGCAACTCGCTCACGTTGCACGTCTCAAACGTTACTATCCCACCACAGGACAATGACTCACCCGGTGGGCTTCGTCTGCGAAACGGGGACTGTAACGGAAAGAATAGGAGATGGTAGATGAGGAAGAGGACGACGAAGTGGAGTGCGCCATCGCACCATCTTCGTGGCTATCTACCTTGGCGATCCCTCATCCCCGCTGACCGTCACTTGTAAATAAACATCCTTCATCCGTAACAATATATATCTGTTGTTGGCAAGTGCCGTGTTTTGTAAATGCGTGATTTAATATTTTGGGACTTCATCCGCGGCGGTTGCATTTCGATGGAGGCAAAATGTTGAGACCCGTGTACTGTGCGATGTCAGTGCATGTTAAAGAACCCCTGGTGGTCGAAATTTCTGGTGCCCTTGACAACGGTGTCTTTCATAATCATATCGCAGTTTTGGGATGTAAAGTCCAAGAAGTCAAACTTTTGGGACTTCCCACTTGTTTAAGCTTTCTGTGCATGTTCAACTACAGGTAAGTCCTCCGCTCAAAATAGCATCCTTCAATTCAAACAAATTTCAGCCGCCTTTGATATTGAAATTGATGGGTCTAGTTTCTGATGTAAAGCATTGAGCACGTCAATTCAGTAAGGGGCATTAATGGATATTTGAACAAAGCATTCTTCCTCTTGTAGCTTACACATTTTGTTTCATTTTTCAGTACACGGTCAAAGTGTCCCAGTACGATCCTTCACGGACGACAACTATGTCCTCGGAGCTGTCGTAAGCTTTGTATTCTCCCATGCTCATTCTTAGTGTGACACTGGATGCAAGTTAATTGAGTATACTTATTCTAGTTTCTTTATTAAGGTTCCTAGAAGCGTAACTTGATACTGTTCTTTTTCATTATCTTAAAAAAATAAAGGAGGGGGGGAGTACATGCATACCTGCCAACTGTTTGCTTATTTTTATGATCTGATATCCATCCCTAATCTTTTGTTTGTGTAGTGTTATGTACTTTTTGCACATTTCATGAAGACTGTTGTGGTTACAGATATATAGATAGATGCTTCTCTCTGTCAAATGTCTGGATGCACAAACACCGTGGTAACCATGGTTGAGCACATGGTGCTGCAGTTCTTATGCCCAAAGCACTCCATAACAAAGCAATAAGAAATAATGGATATAATGAAGTAAATGAAATTCCCTTTGTAAGCCCCATGAGATAAATGCATTTCAAACCTTGTATTAACCAAGTAAGATTTGCCTGTCAATCAATACAACACACAAACATCGCCCCTGAAACTGAAAATTCCCACATGTTCACAGCATCTTCATTGTTTTACATGACGTTCAACAGCCATATGGTGCTGGCAATTCAAACCTCCTGCATCCTGATGGTGTGTTAATTGCCGTCTGCAAACAGTGGTGCACACTTCCCAATACTGCCTTCCTGCATCTCCCTTCTGTCACAGTCAGCCCCACACCCCCAAGCACCCTGCCTCTTCTCACCTCACGCTGCAGTGTGCCACATATGCCTGCACTGCTCAGTCTGGTTTGAACGTGGCATCCATGATTGTAACAGCTAGGCACCGAGGCCTAGCCTCCAAGCTTGCTACAATGTAATCTGGGAGGTCACGTCTAACTACTGCACATTATGATGCCAAGCAGCAGAGAGACGAGAGGGAAATCTTATATCTTTTGCTTTACCTAAGCTGTGGAATCACTTTGCATAAGCACGAGTTCATCCCTTTGGTTGGCTGGAATTAAAGCACAAGACCAACGCTACCACGCTTGATGCTGGGAGCTTGTGCTGCGGAACATCCCTTGTTGGCATAAATGCCTGCGCAGCCGTCCAGAGCAGAAATAATCATGTTGAACTGCTGCCGTTTCCCGGACCTACGCAACCATGCAGGTCTTCTGCCACGGCACAAGTGCTTTAGTGAAAGAAATTGAATTTCTCAAAGGAAAATTCATCAAAAAATTTGTAAACTACGACCTAACTAAAACCTACACATATGGTAGCCCGGAATGTAATTTGGATGTACAGTTAAACCCGCTTATAACGCACCTCCGTATAATGAATTCCTGGATATAACGAAGTTTTTCTATTCCCCACCATTACTCCATAGAGTACATGTATTTGAAACCTCTACGTAACGAAGTGGCAGTGGGAGAACCCCTCGAAATAACAAATTTTCTCCGCCGACAGCCTGAGATTTTGCCCCAAATTTTGTCACTTTTGCGCGAGCGACCGGAAGCACCTCCTCCGCCGCAACGGAATGCGAAGCGGCGGTGTGCACGTGTGCGTGCGTGCGAGCGTGCGCGAGGAGGGCCTGCATCCCTCGACCCGGCGATCATCCCGCCGCGGGCGTGTGCTTTCCCCCCCACACTTCAAACCTGCTCCCGCCGCTTTCTGCAGCTGGCCTAGCCTGCCAAGCCGCCACCCTCCTTTTCCAGTTGATGTTACCGAGTCACGCCGGTTTAAGGGAGAAAAAAAAAAAATGAGTTTTTTTTTTTTTTTTTCAACGTGCTAGCAGCGCGACTCTGGTTGCTGTGCGAGTCTGCACTTCGCTAACCTGACAGTAGGTGAGAGCGCGGGGTCACGGGCGGCACGCCTCAAGGGAAGTTTGCCCTTGACAACACAGGGATCAGGTGTACAGGAAATCGCGGGGTGATTCAAGGGCAGCGCGCGTGAAATGGTTAAAAAAAAAAAAAAAAGCAACTGGAGACACACAGGACACGGGCGCGCGGACACAAACGGCCAAATCCTATCCATAGAGGGCGCGCCTTTTTTTTCTTCCCTCCGCTCATTGTTAATTCGTTCTGCGCTCCTTCCCCCTCTACGGTGATTCGCTGCGCTTTTTTTCGGGCGGCGCACTTCCTTTGTGAAGCCTGCTCCGTACCTCGATTGTCCGTACCTCGATTGTCCGGGCAGCCGCATTATAACCGGTCCGTCATATCGGGAAGGGGAGGGGTGAGGGGGGCTGCACATTAAGCGGTATGCAGGGGGTCAGAAAAAACCGGGGGGGGGGGGGTGTTAGAAAAAACCGCATTATTGCTGGTCCTGTTCTATAAGCAGTTGCACAAGTGTTCTCAGCTGTAAATGTTTTCTCGCCCAAAATAATTGTTTTACGTCAGCTCTGCCGTCTGTAACCGTTTCGCTTACTTAAGCGCTTATTTTTAGAATTTTCGTGCCGAACCTGCATATAACGAAATCCTCTTTATAACGAAGTTTTCCGGGAATTTCTCAATTTCGTTACATCCAGGTTTAACTGTATGAGAAAACATAATTCTGTTACCTGGGAGCCCAAGTAATTCCTGCATTTCATGCTAACTTTAATAAATGTTCTGTGAGAAGGTGATGTGAACAGGGCCCAATGGTGCCATAGCATTCCACTAGTTATTTATTATTTTCCGCTCTGGACCACTTCTTCAAAGGACTTTCTGTCTTATGCTCCATGTAGGTGAATATGCTACGTAGGAAAGATACCACATAGGTGAATATTTACTAGCAAAGGCCTTTTCGTGTGGAAGCTTTGGTATTATAAAATTTGTTTTCCCTTTTTTGGACATTAGTCAACGTTTCTTTCATTTGGGAACTTGTCATCAACATTCATTTCGTTCATTGAATTTGTACTTTAGTTTCTTCCATTCCATTTCTGTTCAGTGCACCCCGCCTGTTGACCATGTCTGTGGACGTCACCAACTTGAAGAAGCTGGAAAAGGAGAAGCAGGTGAGGGCAGTGATATGTGAGCCTTGAGTTTATTTCCCACAACAAGTACAGGGCATTTTCAAGGTGGAGTGTGGAAGACGCGAATAAAAACTGCATTAATGGCAGCTTGACTAGCCCCATTCCCAACACAGCATGGAGGCAAGCATGAGAGTTGGGGAGCATGACACATATATAAAGTGAGAAGAATAACAGAGAGCAGTGATTTCATATTACAAAGAATATGCATAGTGAGGTAAGCGATAATGCTAGGCAATAGTATTTCTGTTCAAGTACAGTCAGATAGTATATGTTGGCAAACAATTTCAAATAACTTTTTATTCATTAGAACGTGCAGCTACTCTTGAGTAAGCTCAGATTTGTTTAATATCCTTGTCAGGCTGTTCTTCGACATGTGAAAACCATAGTTTGTATGTGGTCACAGAACGTTCAACAGTTTGTGATGAAAGATGGAATGAGGTGACGTATTGAACGGCAAGTTGGCAACAGCCTGTATTCTTTTTAGAGCTGTGCGAATAGCAAAATTTTGAGTGCGAAGCGAATTCGAATATTTATGTTCAAGTGCGAATCGAATCAAATATTTTTCGAATATTTCTTCAATACTATGCAGAAATGGACTGTTAAACATGGGCAAATGATTTATTGCATGACTAGTACGTTCCCACAGTGTCACTCCAGTCCTGAAAAACAGTCCAATGAAACTGTGCAACAGAAAGCTGAGCTAACTTCACCGCAGTAGTTGAGCTTCGCCGCGGTACGTGTGTTAGCCTCGCTGTAGTACATGGGTGTTATGTGGCGAAGCGCACTTGCGGGAATGGGCCACTTGTCACGAGACATAGCGTATTTTTTTCCCTTAATTACCAACTTTGAATAGTTCGAATAGTAAAAGTTCAGTGTGAATTGAATCGAATAGCAAATGCTATTAGAAAATTATTCAAAATTTCGAATATTCGCGCATCCCTAATGCTTTTATGTTTAAAGATTTTCGATTTCAGGGATGAAAGCTGGTGCTTACACAGGGTGGAAAGCTTTGCTACCTTGAACTTTCAGAATGGAAAGAAAGCTTGCGCATTGTATGGGGGCTTTACAATTAATTGCTCACACTGAATTTTTCTCAGCTTAGTATATGTAAGTTGCAAGACCCTATAGTGCAAGGTCAGCTATTGGAGCCCTGCCACTGAGCCAGGAAATGAATATTGTCACTTGTAAACTCTTGACAAAGACCGTACAACTCTGTGAATGTACTTTGAAGTGCAAAGAAGACAAGCGCAAGACGAAGGCGAACTGGACAGTGCTCGTCCTGTCTAGTTCAGCTTTTCTTGTGTCTGTCTTTTTTGTGCTTTGAAGTAACCTCATGGATCAATACAAACTCGCCCAAGTATCTGCCACCGACAGGTGTGAGGACATGAGCACTGGCATGCCAAATGCATGCACTGTATGCAGCTGTGTTTTGCTTTTGAATTGCAATATACGTGTAGTCCGCGTTGAACTTCGGGCAAGTTGATTGGCAAAATACTTTGATATAGACTTGCTAAGCTTTCTCAATACAGTTTCTCCAATAAAAACTCACATGGTCCTTATTCGCATGCCAAGACACACACAAAAAAGAAAAACCGACTCTTAAGAGGAACACCCTCATAGGTACCCTTCATAGGTACCCTTCATCCCTCATATGACCAACATAAAAAAGAAGGCAAACAAGGCGCTTAATATCCTAAAAGTACTATCGTGGAAACACTGGGGCGCCGATCGAACTTGCCTTTTACGCATATACCGCTCAATCGTGCGCAGCATTCTTGACTACGGCAGCGTCATTTACGGCTCAGCAAGGAAATCTTATCTCAAACGTCTTAACCCAACACATAATCACGGATTGCGCTTGGCGACTGGGGCGTATAGAACGTCACCCGTCGAGAGTTTGTATGCGGAAAGCGACGAGCCTTGCTTGGAACACAGAAGGGCACTACTTACAGTATCGTATGTATTAAGAATCCGATCGAAACCAAGTCACATATGCCACACCATTGTTTCTCATATCAGTACCAGAATACATTACAACAACAGACCACACACGATAAGACCACTTCTCCTGCGCTTCGAAGAAATATGTCTGGACTACAAGGTACCAAATGAGGCGCTTAACATTGCTCGGACGCCGGAAAGACTGGCCCCATGGTTGGACTTCTCGCAATTCACTGATTTTGCCCTGACACATTCAAAGAAAAAGGAAACTCCACGGGAGCTCATTTTCCAGGAGTTCCTAGCGGTACAAGAAAAATACAACCAATACATCGAATACTACACCGACGGTTCAAAAAACACAGGAACATACAGGAAGTGCCGTGGTATCAAAACACTCAGAATCATGCATCAGACTATCGCAATTTGTATCCGTCTTTACACCAGAGGTATATGCTCTGTTCATTGCCATACAAGAAATATTATCTAGCAACCACCAGAAGGCAGTTATATACACCGATTCCCTTAGTACATTAAAGGCCCTTCATATCAAGTCAGGAAGGGAACCGTTTCTCGGAGACATGTTACATATACTTGAAACAGCTGAGAAAAATGGCAAAACAATCCGGCTAGTATGGGTGCCGAGCCATGTCGGCATCCAGGGAAACAAAAGGGCAGACAAGTTAGCAGCAGCGGCAGTTCATAATAAAGTAGCAGAAATAAAGGTACCATTCAGAGATTCTTTCAACAGGTGCCGGAAAGCCTTCAGGGCGAAATGGCAAGAAGAGTGGCGGTCTAGAACACATAACAAGCTTCAAATTATTAAGCCTACATTACGAGAATGGAAATCATGCTGTCATCAAAAGCGTTTCATCGAAGTGATACTATGTCGACTTCGGATAGGTCACACTCACCTAACTCACAATTTTTTACTGCGAGGAGAAGAGCAGCCAGAATGCGAACATTGCAAGGAACCTCTGACTGTCAACCATATTTTAATAACATGTCCAGTTTTCGAAAAAAGAAGACACGATTATTTTAATGAATTTTACAAAACGCAAACACCTCTACACCCAATGTTAGTACTATCAGAAAACACAACCTTCCCCATAACGAACGTTTTTCGGTTTCTAGAGTCCACAGGTCTTTTAAACAAAATGTAAGCAAAAATTCGTTTCTACACTCATCTTACCATCTCATCATAAATCACCTAGTGTTTGGCGCATCATAGCCATTGCTGCTTTTGCGCCATAAAAACCAACATAACTAACAACTTTCCCAGTGCTGTGAACTGGCACCTAGGGGTCCCTGAGTGCTGGGCACCTGCATTCTTTTGTTTTCTCCTTGCTAGGGACAGTACTGAAAGAACGCAAGACTACATAGGCATAGGCACTTAGGTACCCAAGGATAAAAATATTCCAGAGTTTTATTATTGTTGGGGGCCCCAAGTGCTATGGGTGCCTTGCCTTCTTGGGTTCTTTTGCTGCCTCCGCGTGTTCTTTCAGCCCTGCAGGGAGAGTACATAAAACACAAGGCAAAAGAATACAAGAAGGCTCTACAAAGCCTCTGGGTACCTAAGGTGGGATAAAGCCACCACCCCCAACCTGTAGAATAGTGATCAAGCAAAGCAAAAGAAAAAAAAAAGGGGGGGGGGGGGGGGAGGAGTAAGGGGTCGCACAAAGGGGCAAGGGGTGGGGGAAGGGAAGGGAAAGGGGCATATAAAAAAGTGAATGCTGCTTTGTATCCACAACAACAAAGTGTATACAGTAGACCTTCTGGCTGCTCTGCACCTGCTGAGGCAAGTGCAGGAAAACTGCTCTGAAGAAAGCCTGAAGAAAGGCTGAGTTTCCAGGCTGGGCAATAAAGGCGTCCTTGTGGACGTGCTTATGTGTGTCTTCAAAGATGCGCCCCAATGCTCAGTCCATTGACTGCGACACAATTGACATGTTCATCGAAGAAGTTTTTGAGGTGCCTTTGGAGAATAAGGGCGGTAGCATATGCCTGCCTGTGTTCCCTAATGAACCTTTACAGCAGCATGGAGGTCTCGGAGGATTTTTAAAATCATTTGGTATGATGTTATTTATGGCTTCTTACCGATTTGCACAGTGGTGGCAAAGATCCATGGTGGACAGCTGAAGCCAAAAACCAGCACTTGTTTTCAAGTTAGATCAATTTGCTTGCCATTTCTTCCCAGTTTTAAGTCCACCTGGTTCACCTTTTGAAGTAAGATGTCTGGATCCCACCAAGCATGTGTGCCAGTCCTTTCTTGAAGCGCGCATCTGACAACACAAACTTCTGATAAGACGAACAAGTTCTCACGGACCCTTTGAGTTCGTCTTCGAGTCTACTGTAGTTGGGCAAAGGTGCAGTGCAGAGAACAACACTTGTGAATTTTAAAAAGGGTCTATTACTCCTCATTACTCTGTGGGTCCCTTGCATTCTTTGTTGCTGTTTTATTGGACGTATGTGTGTTGTATGATGTCATATCTTTGGTACCATTCGTGTTGTTACTAGTGGTCAATTTTCTTGTTTCACGAGCCTACATTAGGCTTTCATCTTTAAGTAATGATGATGGTGTTGTTTTCTCTTATGAGGTGTTCTAGGAAACACACAAATGCCTTCAGGTGGTGCAAGTCAACCTCTTGTTATCAATGTATGTACAGAATACAGTAGAACCCCGCTGATACGTTTTTCACGGGACCGTAGAAAATAAACGTAAGAGCCAAGAAACGGGAAAAATGGAAAAGTGAGAGAAGTGGTGATCGGCACACAATTTTATTTCAGTGCTAGCGCTTTCAGTGCACGCATCGGCACACTTGGCTGCGATTTCGTCGACAGAGAAAACCTCGGAGGTGACAATGGCATCATCGATGGAAACGTAATCACTGTACGCGATTCCATCACAAACAGTTTGCACAGCTGTGCCATAATTTTGCTGGCGGAAGCCGGAAACGTAATGGGCGTCGCCCATAGTGCAGCTAATACAGTCAAGCCAAGTCAAGCTACGTAAAAAATCAATATTGCCGTTGGCAGTGGCCACTTGGAGTGTCGGTTCACAACGTAACATACGGGAATGTTCCCACACTGCGACGTAACAGCGGGGTCCCTAATGCATTGAATCCTATGGGAGCTATGCCGGGACTGGCCCAAAACAACTGTAACAGCCAGGAAAGCGCAGCAGCCAGGAACGTAACAGCGGGGTTCTACTGTATCAGTTTTTTGGTGGTGTTTCACCTAGCCTACACTTTGTGTTCTTGTGCCTGTTGTGGAAGCTTGCATGTGTGGCAATTAATTTCATTCACAGGCTCTTGCTGAAGAGATCGCTGCACGAACTGCAGAAGTGAAGAAACTAAATGCAAAGGACAGGGCCCTACAGCAACAACTTGAAGAGCTGAGAACGTCAAAAGTAAGCTCGACGGTCATTGTGACGCTCGCAACTTTTCTGACAAATTGTATTTGTTTGTTTGTTTCATTGCTTTTATTTCATTCAACCACCTGTACCAAATACTTCTGGCATAGTGTATCAATGAGCGTAACTGGTGAATTGTATGCAACCCCTTTTTGGCATCCCATCCCATTTTTTTATTATTTTTTGTAGTTTTGTAGTACATGCCACCTGGCAGCTGAACAAAAGGATCTGACATGGCCTCTGAGATTGCATATAACCTCCCACTCTCAGAGGCCATGTAATGTGTACCCTTGTACAGTTTTTAAAGGGACCAACAACCAATTTTTAGGGTACCTGTTTTCTTTATTCCAACAGAAAGCTTACCGGTCAGAGTGTCCAGTCACGCGATGACAATGGGGAAAACGCCACGGAACATTCTTTTATGAGATTTTTTTGCCTATGGAGTCTTACACGCAACATATGTTGCAAACAATGGCCGACAGCCATCAGCTGTGTTCGTGCCAGGCTATGCCTCCACAGAGCGCATTTGCGCTATGCCTGGGAGCCACTGGGCGCATGCGCCGAGGTTAAAAACAGGTTTTCAGTTGTCGCGAAGGCAGCGCCGCTTCTCGGTGTCGACTCATTCTACTATGTAGAAAGCAAATAGTAGGGCGGAGATGCGTTTTTATGTGTCGACTGCAACTTTAAGGCCGAGTTACGGTCGTGTGAACACCAGCAGGCGACGGACTGCGATTCAAAGACTGCAAATAGCAGTACCAAGGTGTCTCCACCAGGCTATGCCGCGTTTAAGTTGCCGCAATTTTTAAGCTCAATTTAAAAATACAAATCCTGTTCAAACCGTGAAAGGGTGCTCGATTCCATCACTATAAATCAAGTTCTTTCGAAATGCACAAAGGTCTCTTTACACATTCTGGCCAATTGTCTGTTCCTTTAAACATACGTCAGCTTTGCTTGGCACTTGTAAAAGTCAACAAGAAGGGGTCTTGGTTGCTCACTACTGCCTGACAGAGTTTGGAAATTGACTTCACATAATACTGCTGTTTCATACAAGTACCTGACAGTGTTAGCTATGATGTTTCAGTTTGAGCTGCCGACAGGCTGCTTTACTGTGATAATACAGTAAAAGCTTGTTAATTCGAACTTGAAGGGGAGCACGAAATTGTGCAGGTTAAGTGGAGTTTGAATTAGTGGGCAGGCGCCAGAATGAATGAACATTGCACCACACTGCATATACAACCCAAGGAAGCCATCTCTGGACTTTTTATCGTAAATTAGGTACTGCTACACAAATTTGTGACTGGTGATTTTGCATATTGTGGTCCTAGAGTTCATACAGCAAATGAAATTAATTGGTCAGTGAGTTATACCCCAGAAACAAGCAGCACTGTGCACTCGTGTGAGCAGCAAGCCTTAATGTCGAAATATAGGAGGCTATTTATGCTCGAAAATTTGTTTATTTACATGGCAGGGTTAATGAAATAAAAAAGTAATCGGTAATATTGTTTGGTTTGGTTTTGCAACATATTGTAATCACTCTGGGCCGACTTCTGTGAGGAGCGATGTACATAAACCAGAGGTTGTGGACACCAACGTGCTTGAATTATTGGGAGTTTTCCCCATTTAAATACAGAGGGTTATGCCAAGACCAGGGTGTCAGTTTGAATTAGCTGTCAAGTTCTAATTAATGAGCTTCTACTGTAATAATTACAAGGAAAGTCCAAGCAGAAGTTCGCTGTGAGTGTTGGTGTGGTAGCTAATATAAAGCCCAAGATTGGTAATATTTCTTTTAGCTTTGCGCTAAACAAATGAGGACATGGAAAGGTATACATGGACAAGTGCTTGTCCTTGGTACCTTTTTATGTCCCTGTTTGTCCAGCGCAAAAATGTGCTTTCCTATGTTGTTCAGTGCAAAGCTCAAGATGGATCAGTTCTGACTAAGCCGGTTAGCAGTGAAGTAATATCTTGTCACGCCATGCGCGTGGTACTAGTTACATTAAAGGTTTCGAGGGATCTCTTACGGTAAAGTGTGTCATCTTCACATAAGGGAAGCTGAAGCGGTTGAAGGCAGAGAGAGACAATGAGAACGCCTGTCCAGGGGAGGTGGTTTTACAGGTGAAGTGTGTGTTTTTTTTTTCCTCTAGTCAGCCAGTCCCTGTAATGGTTATAAAAGGCAAGCCGAAATGGTGACAATTGCTAGGTTAGGTGTAGTATTTTATCAATAACATTAATGTTGGTTTCTGATATCTGGTATAGCTCAGGTGCTTCCCTGTTTTTATATTATTTCATACATGAAGCCAAACATGGCTTTGAGCAACAATTGCACTGCCGCTTCTGTGTCTCTAATATAAACTAAATAATTCCAAAAACTAATCTTGCACTGCAGAGCACAAGGATTGTCATGTATATTATATACATGACAGTCTACTGCCATGACATGACAATACGTGGCAGTAGTGCATGCTCTGTACGTTGCAGCTAGCCGTGGTCATCCTGCCTGTTTTTGTTTTTTTTGTATATTTTTTCTCATAAGTAGTATAAGACTAATTGTGAAAAATATATTTGTAATTTTTACAGTTACACACTACTTACTACGAGGAGAGTGCCTTCATCAATCAAAGCATCTACAGGATTGTTGAGCTCTTGTTTTGTTCATTCGTTGCCTATTTATTTCTTGCAGAAGCGGCTTATTGGTGAGCTGTCACGCATTAAGCAGCTCGGCGTTGTGCTGGAACAGAAGCGCAATGCCCTCCAGGTTAGTTGTATCATGTTAACATCGACAGGGGATCACTGAAAGCAGATTCTCTGCTTTCGCTATCCGTCACAAAAGATAAACTGGCATAAGGCAAATGATTATGGCTCGGTGGTCATGTATTGTTGCGGGTTGGGGTGCTGCTAGGCATGGAAAGAAGAGGTAATGTGTCAGCGTATGTCCATTAACATAACAGTTTATTTTGACTGGATTTTGGTAAAGCATATTCCTTTGAAATCTTGGGTCATTGCCATGCTTGTTTGACCACAATATTATTTGTGCTCATAGCCTTTTCATAACTTCGGAAATGCTGAATACTGCGGTGTCTTTTCACCTCCTTATCGAAGATCTATTATTTCCTTTTTAAGTTTACTCATTGCAGTTCCACTCATTTCATGACAGCATTGAAGTTGTGAAAAAGCATCTTTTTGCTCTCATTTGCTATTTAATGAGGTAATTGATTTGGGCAGTTTTACTGCGCACTTTCGATAATAGTAGTTACAGAAATCCTTACTCATGTCATGAGCATGGTGCATGAGCTGTATGTGGTGCCTTGCACCAAGTAATATTATTGTGGTTGTGACAAATGTAGCCCAGGTGGAGGCTAGGTTGCCAGAGCATCACTTCTGCTGAGATTGGTGAGCCCCAGACGGTCAGCATTTATAGACGGTTTCGCCAGCGCTTGCCGTTCTCTGGCAACATTTTGCGTTCACCGGAAACGTGCCCTAGAAAACTTCCTGTTTAGCTTGCTTTCGCGTGGTTTCAGCGTGTGTCGGTGGCCGCGGATGCTTGTATTCCGATGTTTTCCGCTGATAGAATTATTGTGATGAAGCGCTGGCTACTCGGGCGCTGTTGTGTGGTGCCAGGATGCAGTCTGCGGTCCGCAAATAATTTTCTATCGCGAGTCAAAACGTTATGTTTCGCGACAGATGAACGGAAAGAGCGCAGCGACCAGGCGAGAAAACTGTAATCCCACAACGAGCGCGCAGATTTCTTCTGCCCACTTCATCAAAGGCAGAGAAAGCTCAATGCATACTCTAATGGCACAGAGGTGATGCGCAGACGTTAGTCTAAAATCCATAATTACAAGGTACACGTCGGGCGCCGTCGCATTCCGCCCACGACAGACAATCGCGCTGACGCATGAAGTGGATAGCAAAACGTGAAAGCTGCCTAAGGCTAAAAATCCATCGTAAAGGTGTTTCTTGTAGTTGGAGCCTTATCAGTGATGTGTACTGTTCGAAGCAGCACTCGGGACAGCAAAGCAGCCGCGCTCAACATGAATCGCCGCGCAGTATACGTCGCGGTGCCCATGTTTTGTTGCTGTGCGTTTGCTTTTTTTTTTTTTAATAGAGAGTTTTAGTGCAGCTTAAGTTGCGCCCCGCTAAACGCTAAAATTTAGCGGGGTCAGACTGCGCATGCGTATGCATGCTATTCCAGCTTTGCGTTTAGCGATCGCTCGCTATTTTCCGAATTTAGCGGAGACGCAAAACGCTCGCTAAGTTTGTTTAGCGCGAAGAACATGGCGGCTCCCTACAACTGGCCTGAGTTCTTACAACTGACGGCTGCCCGTTTCGCATCTCTTGTGTAATTTTGCTGCGTTGTGGGACTAGCTGATTCCCAATGAATTGTGTTGCTGGTTTTCGCTTCGAGAAGACAACGATCTTTTCGCTGTGCATTCTAGTTTTACCACATTACACATGCACAACGAAAGCGAAACTCTGCCTCGTCAGACTACACAACACTTGTGCAATTATTATTGCACGATGTTCTTATTATTAATTATTTTTGCGCTTGCGTTGCTTTTTAAGTTACTAACAACGGCCGACGGTTTTGACGCTTTCACTATTCGCATTTAGATGGCGCAGCGAAGGTTTGCGTGCCTTGAGTTGTGCGGCGCGTCGTCGTCTCGCGCTATACTAAAGAGCTATGGAACGCTATCGAATAGCACTCCGCAAAAATTTAGCGAGCGTGACTCGCAAGCGCTAACGCAAAAATTTTCCGCAATACTAAATCTACCTAATGAGAGCGACGCCTGCGTGTGGTTTGGCGTCTGTGCGAGCAACTGACTCATCGCATGTCGGATTGCCACTAATGGACATCGTCACACCCTAGCTAATTTATCTTTCGGTGTGATCTTGGACTATAGATGTAGGCAGGTTAACTTGAAAATTTGCTTCGTAAATAGTGTACTTGTAAGCAAACCATAGTATTTTGCGTGACTCAGCCGCACCTGACTTCATTATATAATGAGTACGTTTCATATGATTTCAGACGCACCGAACACATTAGATTGCGATCGATTCCAATCGGCGCCGATCTCTCGGATCAAAAAGCACCCGGTGTGGCACAAGCGCACCAATATAATCTTTAATGTTCCATCGTGATGTGTGCCTAGACCAAACATTTGCGTTTGTCAACTAGCCCGTTTTCGGTAGCTTAGAACACGTGTGATAAAACGTAGGTTACGCGTTTATGCGATGTAGCGTTCCGTACACAACTCCACCCATTATGTGAAAAACATGATCATTATTACGACCTTTTCAAATGGTCACAGTAAAGTTTTTAAGTTGTCATGGTAAGTTAGCCATCAGTTTAACCTGTGACTTTAAGAAAACTAGGCATGCTCCATCACAGACGACTTGCTCTCTGCTTGTTGCCTTTAATTATAATTTTATTTCTGTTTAACAGGCTTGTCCTGAAACTGGACAATCTTGCTTACCTTTGGCAAGAATTCTGCAGTTAGCATAACTTTGCTCAGCAACATCGGCTGACATGCAGTCGCATCCAGCGGATCAGGCAACTCTTCTCTCCTCTGCAGTTTATGCTTGTAACTCTCGTGCGACATCGTCGACCCCCTCCATGTAGTCGCAAGACATCGCTCTAAACACATTTGAACGAATGCGCCAGAATTTTTTGAGCAACAAACTCTAATGCACCAGAGGAAAACACCGTCAAGTCCATTGAAAATGTATTACCGGAAGTGCCGCACCGGAAGTCTTCTTGGGCACACCGTTCGGCGCATTCCTGTTTGTTTACAAACAGCGAACCCGTCTATTGAGAGCTTTCTGCCAAAGCATTCCCTGCAGCCAAAATGTGGATTTCGCGTGTCAAAGAGCCACTATTTCTTGCCACGAATCTGTCTGTTGGCTCATTAACAAGATCAAATTTCATGGAGATTGTTTATTGTTGCACCACCCTCCACAGTAGCCTTGGTGCTCTAGTCTCCAGGCCTTGCAAAACGCTGTTATCTGCATGAGCATGTGTTAGTTTTGTGCTTTGCTTTGGTCAGTGAATACTGCACTTCCTGTCGCATGAAGTCCCAGCTTTGGTAATGTGCTGTGTGTTTCTATTTTAGCGGCTGCGCAATGAATCCATCGACTTAGATGCTGAGCTTCGGAAGGCTGTCAGTGAGCAACAAAAAATCTGTGCCTCCAGAGTCCATCAACTGCTGATCTATGGCAAGAAGCTTTCGGTACGTTCTTTTCCTGCACGAAGCTGTTGTCAAGTGATAAGAGTTGCATATTGTAATAATGAAGTTCTGTTTGAGGGTAAACTGTTTTTTTTTGTACCTGATGTGCATTGTAAATTTTTTTAACTGGTGTCAGTATTCTACATCCACGACTGTGCACTAGAATTCTGCAAATGAAATGGGGCTTAGCTCCGGTGCTGTTGATTCGAAAGGGCACTAAAATGACATGCTAAACCAGTTCAGACTGATCAGTTTACGGTGCACTGTTGCGCATCGGAGAATCGTGGAGAGAAGCCAAAGATGACTCGCGGAACTCGTGATGGCCACGCCTGGCCATGCACAGGGCTAACAGAACGCCCTCGACAGAATATAATTTGTGTACTTCAGGCACCGACATCTGTCTGTTTCTGCAAATTATATTTTCTCGATGGCGTTACGTTAGCTCTGTGGAGGACCAGGCGTGGCCATCATGAGTTGTGTGAGTACAGTAGAACCTCACTGATACGTTCCCGGTTGATACGACTTCCCGGTTCCAACGTTTGCGATTGCAAAAACACAAACTTTTCTCGTAGAGTTACGCTTCTTTTTGTCTGGTTAATACGTTCCCGGAAAATACGATTATTCGGCACCAACGTTCGACTTATCGTCCAACTACGATCAGATGATACGTTTTCTGGCCTCTAGAGTCCGCATGCAACCGAGAAGTCAGGAAGCTCGGGCGATTGAGAGCTGTAGCTGCTCACTGCGGTGCTACCCTCAGTACTCACCTGACCGTGTCACAAGAAAACGCCCATGTGCTATCTTTTCGATACTAGCATATCCCTAGCTAGACGTAACACACCCGCGTTCACTCGTATCGCCACTAACACCTCGCGATCAAGGCAGCTTTAGCAGCACATGTGCGGTAGCTGTTGAAGCGTACGTAGAGCGCACTTTTAATGTCCGATAACCGAGACGCGCCGCCATTTCTTTCAGTAGGTACTGATTTGCAAGCACAAGCGCAATCGCGAGCGCAAGCGGTGTTTATGCAGGTTGTCCCTCTGGTCTTTTCCCCCACCGAGCACCGCCATCTTGATAATAACGTTTGGTAATGTGGCTGTGTGTTTCTATTTTAGGCGCTGCGCAATGAATCCATCGACTTAGATGCTGAGCTTCGGAAGGCTGTCAGTGAGCAACAAAAAATCTGTGCCTCCAGAGTCCATCAACTGCTGATCTATGGCAAGAAGCTTTCGGTACGTTCTTTTCCTGCACGAAGCTGTTGTCAAGTGATAAGAGTTGCATATTGTAATAATGAAGTTCTGTTTGAGGGTAAACTGTTTTTTTTTTGTACCTGATGTGCATTGTAAATTTTTTTAACTGGTGTCAGTATTCTACATCCACGACTGTGCACTAGAATTCTGCAAATGAAATGGGGCTTAGCTCCGGTGCTGTTGATTCGAAAGGGCACTAAAATGACATGCTAAACCAGTTCAGACTGATCAGTTTACGGCGCACTGCTGCGCATCGGAGAATCGTGGAGAGAAGCCAAAGATGACTCGCGGAACTTGTGATGGCCACGCCTGGCCATGCACAGGGCTAACAGAACGCCCTCGACAGAATATAATTTGTGTACTTCAGGCACCGATGTCTGTCTGTTTCTGCAAATTATATTTTCTCGATGGCGTTGCGTTAGCCCTGTGGAGGACCATGCGTGGCCATCATGAGTTGCGTGAGTACAGTAGAACCTCACTGATACGTTCCCGGTTGATACGACTTCCCGGTTCCAATGTTTGCGATTGCAAAAACACAAACTTTTCTCGTAGAGTTACACTTCTTTTTGTCTGGTTAATACGTTCCCCCCCCCCCCCGAAGGGGGGGAACGTATTAACCAGACAAAAAACGAGCGGAATGGATCAGAGAACAGACAGGAGTAGCCGATATTATTATATCAATTAAAAGAAAGAAGTGGACCTGGGCAGGACATGTCATGAGGAGAAAAGATAACAGATGGACAGTAAGACTGACGGAATGGATACCAAGAGAGGGAAAACGCAACAGAGACAGGCAAAAGGTTAGATGGAGCGATGAAATTAGGAAGTTTGCGGGCATAAAGTGGAACCAACTCGCTCAGGATAGGGTGGAGTGAAAATCGATGGGAGAGGCCTTCGTCCTGCAGTGGACCTAAACAGGCTGATGATGATGATGAATACGTTCCCGGAAAATACGATTATTCGGCAAAAACGTTCGACTTATCGTCCAACTACGATCAGATGATACGTTTTCTGGCCTCTAGAGTCCGCATGCAACCGAGAAGTCAGGAAGCTCGTGCGATTGAGAGCAGTAGCTGCCCACTGCGGTGGCTACACCTCAGTACTCACCTGACCGTGTCACAAGAAAACGCCCATGTGCTATCTTTCGATGCTAGCATATCACCTAGCTAGACGTAACACACCGCGTTCATCGGTATCGCCACTGACACTCGCGATCAAGGCAGCTTTAGCAGCACATGTGCGGTAGCTGTTGGAAGCATACGTAGAGTGCACTTTTAATGTCCGATAACCGAGACACGCCGCCATTTCTTTCAGTAGGACCGATTTGCAAGCACAAGCGCAATCGCGAACGCAAGCGGTGTTTATGCAGGTCGTCTCTAGTCTTTTCCCCCACCGAGCACCGCCATCTTGATAATAACGTTTGAAAGCTGAAAGTTTCGACTGCCTGTTTCCGCTCACCTCACCTTCAATGACCATGCCCAAAAAAGCATGAATAAAAATGTCTGGCACATTTACATAGCTAGTGCACAAACACTGCCAGAGGGATTCTCCCAGCACTGCTTCGAAAACATCGTCGAACTTCCCATTTCTGATCTCAAGTTCCCGATATGTGAGACGACGGTCATGTCTTAAACACAAAAATAAGCAAGTTCGAAAGCCGACAACGCGTATGGAATACGGAGCGCATCCTCTGCTTTTCAGAGAGCGAGCGGATGCAGGCCATCGTAAGGTTATATCGCCAGTGATTAAATCGCGCGGGTTATCCCATCGAGTCAAACCGAACAAGTCGTCAACGCATTGCGTCATGTAATCCTGTACTGGGTAGTCGCGTGATAAGCGTAACCTCTTGCTGGCAAGCGTACATTGCACGTGCCTCAGCCGGTTTTGTCATCGAGCAAAAGCGCGGGTCCATTTCGGCGTGTGCTGCACTCACGCACCACTTCAACAGCCGGGAACCGCCGATAGATTGCACGTTCGTTTGTCAGCTGGTAAGTTGCGGTGTTGTTTTTATTAACCTGCGTCGGGGAAACGCAGGTTAATAAAAGGGGGGGGGGGGAGGAGAGAGAGAGAGAGAGAGAGAAAAATGATTGAACGTTTCGTAGCGTCTAGAGACTAAGCTGCTAGCTCTGGCAGTCAACATGCACACAATGCGCTTGCCCAGCGACCTTGGCTTGGGCCATGCGATGCACGTGATTTGCCCGTTCATGCCTGTTCATGCAAGGCTAGTACTCTTGGTGCGCACGACTTATGTACCAGAGTGCACTCCGTTGGGCACAATGTGGCCCGTGCGTCTGTGCCGTGTATTGATGGCCGCACATGCGGTTTGGGCAGGCCGAAAAAATGATGTGAACGCGCGCATTTTGTTACATGTTAAATAATTTGCCTGAAGATGCGGAGTAGTTTAAACACTGAAGCAAGGGACAACACGCGTGCGTTCCGTTCCCGATGCTGCCAGCACTGACGGCTAGCGCTTGCGGTCACTGCCATGCCTTCGGGCACGTTTCAACACGCTTCAGTAGCCATATAAGCAGAAGCTTATTGCTGTTTCATGACGTTTTATTGCCTAAATTACGTGAAATTGTAAAATACCTTAATATTTATATCAATGCATGCTTTTCCGGCGAAACTACGCAATTTTTTCGTGTGTTTGGATCATACGTATTCCCGGATAATACGTTCAGTGTCACGTTATTTTTTAAAAACGTATGAACGAGGTTCTACTGTAGTCGACCTCGGCTTCTCTTCGCAATACCCTGGCATGTAGTAGGGCGCCACAAGTAATTGTTGGAGAGCATTTCTCATTAGTTTCATGATCATAGACGTATTGTTGGAAATGGAAATCAAGGTTTCATGTTTGAATTTCACTCTGAAACCCCAACGTCAGAATGTCAGTGTGATGCCATCTATGGTCTTTCTTTCCATCCTTTAGTCGCATTGGCTCAGTATTATTTCCCAAAGCATGCCGTGTTAAGCCTCTGGCTTCCTTACAGCCCTTGTAAATAATTTGTGCCGATGAAAAGTTATGTTGGTGCTAGCAGATGCTACCATATAAACCGGACTATAGGTCGAGTGGGAATATAGGTCGACCCCCCAAGTTTATTTGACCAAACAAGAAAACAACCCAAAATTGCCGAAACACATTTATTTGCGAATCGGTCACACCACCCACCCATCATCGGAGCTCCCCTCAACCACCATCGCAGCTGTTCCTATTCGTCAGACGAAGCATCACTGTCTTCGGAAGACGAGAGTTTGTCGCTGGCCACCTCCCACAGTGCATTGTCTTCCGGGCCATCCAGCGAGTTGCTGATGCAACATTTCTTAAAAGCATTTTCCACAATGGAATTTGGCAAGGAACACCAGGCAGAAAGCACCCAGCCGCAAGTGGAGGCCTCTGTAGGCGGCCCGTTGGCGTCTTCAAGTTGTCGCTGGACATCTACTCCTCGTACCCCAGCCACACTTTGTCCTTGAACAGCTTGTACAGCACAATGTCGAGCGGCTGGAGGGTGGACGTCATACCACCTGGTATCAATCACGACGAGGTCTGTTTTTCCATCACCGAGTGCGCATTTTACAGCATCGGTAAGGTGACCACGAAAGGCATCCAACACAAGCATGCTGCGAGGATGCAGCAACTTTTGGCAGATGGATGTGCACCGGCGGAGAGAAAATCCTTAGCGTCTCATGAATCGACGCACTCACGAGTTTGGTGCACGGAACTCTTCTCTTGTGAGCCCAGCTTCTCGAGCGAGCTCCACGACTTTATTGTGAATGGTATCCACGGTCACTGGCAGCTAGCACGCACAAACTTCCTGCACAAAGTCCGTGAGCATACCTCCAGCTCTGCCAGTTCTGCTGTTGGCGTGGATTTCATAGGCGTAGGAATGGCTTTAATATTTTTCTGAATAATCTCATATTAAGTTGCGCAGAAAATGTACTGCTAAACATGGGCAAGAAACAAGTTTACTGTAAGCTAATAAGGGTGTGGCTCTACTCGCTTACAGTAATTGTGATCTTTGAGGCCGAATCGAATAGTTTTTGAACAGTTCTTGAATATTCAACAGCTTTAACATTAATATATCAACCAACACCTAACTACATGATCATGATAGTCATGGTCATATAACAGTAATACATGATCACAGTAGTCACTAAACTGATCATCGTAATGAGCATGACAAAGTAGAAAAAAGGCTTAAAAAAGCCTGAAAGTGTTCAAGAATAGTGAATTATTGATTGTTAATGGGTACAAGTAAGGTTACGGTGGTAGTGATAATGATGTAGAATGTAGTAATGACTCAGTAATAGTATGATTTAGCAAATATCAGTGACCTGGCGAAAGAAGATTAGCACTCAAAACTGGTGGGATGGTTTTGTGGTTATTAAGTAAAGTATACACTAAAGGATGCTGATGGATGACGCAGCAGAACTCAGCGAAAAAAAAAAATAAATATTAGTGCTCAAAAACAGGCGGAATGGTTTTGGAAAGCGGTACCAAATGAAGGAAACCCTAGATGATGGTGCTAGAAATCAGTTGTGTGTGTCACTTGGCAAAAAACGATTGATTGATTGCTTGATTGAAAAAGAGACTAAACCCAAAATCGATGTTCCAGGTTTGAACCCCTAGATCCTAAGGTCAGCTTTTGGCTTTACATCTCCTGAGTGATAGATAGGACTGCTAGGATTTTTGAAAGCACAATTAGAGCACCTGGATGACGTTTCACATCGAAAGAACTGTTCATAAACAGCATATGATTATTGCATAGTTGGTAAAGCCACTTTCCGAGAGTAAAGTAGGCTGCTGTACTACATCATCTTGCATCTGCACTGCTTGTAATGTGCCAGCAGAGATGAGATTGGTCGTGTTTCTGCACCAATTTCCTGCTTATTTTGGTGCATTCAAAATTTGAAAATTTGCGTAGACTATTCGAAAAATGTTTGGGTTTATGAATAATGGCTATTCGATTCGAAGACCGAATCGAATAAGACACCATTCAGTTCAATATTCAAAGGTTTCCAGTGTTTGAATATTTACACACCCCTATAATTTACTAATACGACAAAAATTGATCTTTCCTTTCGTTTTTCCTTAAAGGTACAAGGGAACAAATTTCTTGTTTTGTTTTCTTTCCTTTTCATGTCTTACGACTGGGATGCAGATGAATGAATTTCAAACTTCTTTTCAGGGGATTTAGCACTTCAATGATCGTTATAGTTGAACATTCATCTTTTCAAAAATTGATGCAAATGTAGAGGCATGATCATTACATAGTGTAAATTGATGGCAAAAATATTTCTGAGTTCAGGGAATGTAAACAAGTTGCAGGTTAGAATTCTTGCAATAGCTATCACGCACATAAGCAAAAATAAATGTTTAGCAAGGCTTGCCTTGTAATAAGTGCATACATTACATAGGCACTGCATGAATTGAACATTGCACCATTATTTTTGTCTTATCCAACAGCTGACCCCTCACTTTTATTTGGAGTTTGAAGTTCTTGCTGCCATTGTCACAAAATTCATTTTCGGGACCGGCAATGCGATCCTTGGAAGTGTCATCATATCCCCTCAGAAAGGTGTCAGTTTGTATGCTCGGGGAGGGGGGACAAAAATAAAAAAACCACGCGACATTGTTTATTGCAATTTGGTCACTCTTAGTCAGCGCAGAGTAATATTTTCACCTGGTGATTGTTGCATGCATCGGTGCCTCCGAGTGACAACATTGTTGCCTCCCTGTCTGTTCGGCACGATGCGAGACCGCCGTGCCTCTAGATAGCCGGATTCCTTGTTAGAGTAAATGTGCCTCCGAAAGCTGATCATTTGAAAATGCAGCTATTGCCTCATCTCTTCTTAGGTTTATCACCACATTGGAGCATGCATCTGCACGCTCGGCTAGGATTGCACTCATGGATAAAATCCCAGAGATGAGAATGCCACCATCCACACAGACGTAATCACTGAATTCCATTGGCATCAACGATTTGCAGGCAAGGAGCTAGACATATGCTGCACACGTTTGTGAGGATTCACCGTTACAAGAAACACATGGGCATTGTGCTCAGACTGTGGGAAGCATGGAAACACTCCCGCTAATTGATGACGATGATAACTAGCCAACACAACAGCTATTGAAGATCTAGAAAGCCTTACTTTGCTAACTGCCTGTGCCCAATCAATTTTTTATAATATATGTCACAGGTGCCATCTTTGAATAGCAAGTACAAATCTTGAAGGCCTTACTTTTGCTTGCAGGAACTGGAAACGTTATGGGTATTTTGCACAAAGTTTGGTGTGCAATGATTTATTTATTTATTAAAAAAAACAAACCTAAAGGCCCTTACTGGCAGGGTATTACACGGGGGGGGGGGGGGGGGGGAAATGCAATGCAATAGAAATACAACAAGCATGAAAATTTGCAAAAATAACAAGATGCGCTTAAGCATGATGAAAAAGCCAACACAATAACACTACACATATTGAAATTATTGGAAAAATATTTAAAAGCTCAACATAATAACACGACACAAGATAACAGAATAACATAATAATAGAGCATAAAATAAAAATCAAATGGGATATTGAGAACAAAGCAGAACACTAAACTTGGTTATCATATTTTTTAGAAGTTCATTAAATTTCGAGATGTTGCCTTCTATTGCAATATCACGAGGCAACTGGTTCCATTCAATGATGGTTTTGGGTATGAATGAATTAGCAAAAGATCAAGTACGGCATGTGATACGTTTGATCTTGAGAGGGTGGTCACGGCGTGGAAAAATGGCTAAGGGTGGCAGCTTGTGACCATCTGCCGTGCAGCACAACATTAGTTACCCACATTTTTTCATTCCCAGTCGATTGCACGGTAACTTGCCTGGAGCCTTTTTGATGCACAGTTAGCGCCGAGGGCATATCCACGCAGAGTAGCATCTCAGCGATATTTCAACGCCGGCTAAATTCTCTGCCTTTCAATAAAGAGCTCTCTCTCTCTCTCCGAGGGCATATCCAGGTACACCGGCGTTTGATGCGCGTTGCCGATCTGGCCCTGCTGAAAGGGGACTCCCTTTCGCAACACAATCACATACTTTTGAAAGGCCACAAGCTGCTCTTTGTAGTTTTGAAAGGCCACAAGCTTCTGCGAGATCGACGTACGCCGATGTAGGGAGAACCCAGCGCGGAGCATGAAGCGAGACACCCAATGCTTGCTCGCCTTGAAGTCCTCCGGCTGAATGGCTTTGTCGCGAGCGATCTCTCTTGCCTTCGCTTGTGGCAGCTCGATGTTGACAGCGAGATGTGCAGCTCGTTTCTCCCGAACGAAGTCCGCCAATTCTTGCTCCATGTCGGGAAACGCTCCATTTTTTGGTCCGCGGAAACTTTTTCTCGGGCCGCTGCATGCAAAGAGGGCTTCCTTCTGCTTCTTGCAACCGCGAATGCTCCGCTCGTTGACTCCTAACTGCCGCTCCGCAGCACAGTTGCCGATGGTTTCGGCAGCAGCGATAACTTTTCTTTTAAAGGCAGCCGAGTACTGCCTGCGCGGTCCTCACATGGTGTAAAATCACAGGAGCAAAATCGTGACCATAGCAATGGCCACTGTTGCACGCCTGTAGGTCTTTAGGACTAACGCCGCTCGTGCTACCTAACGCAGAAGCGTGCAGACACCTGATGATGATGATAGCGCCTCGCTTTCCCGAAACCGAAACTGTGGATTCAGGCCAAAGATTCTTGGGGCCCGCATATAGTACGGGGCCGAAATTTTGCAGCCTAAAATCTGGAAGAAAAAAACCCCGGGCTATATGCGGGTTTTTACTGTAATTTGCAAGTGGTCAACTTTGCGAGTGTGACGGGGAGCCCTGCAAGGCCGTCCTGCAGAAGCTTTCTATTTTCCTTAGAATGCACTTCCAATGGCACAACGTCACCCACAAATGACAAAGGCAAGTGTACATCCTGGCACGGCGAGCTCAATTTCTTTGATTCCCTAAATGTGTTCCATTGGCATGTTGCATTGACTTTGATATTTGTTTTAGCTGGCTTACTGTGTAGAAGGTTCAGTAAACGCTTCCTCATATGTTTGCATTGCCATGTGCTGCTTCCTTTGTTCCTCGAGTGCAAAGACCTCGCAACACTCAAGTCACCCCACTTTCATTCTGACACACATGATAGCATTGTCACTCTCATGTTTTTCTGATAGTGGCATTGTACCTTCAGGCTTCCTGTGTAAGTCAACATTGTTGAAGCCCTGCACTACAAACTGTGTCCATAACTTAACAGTTAATGACTGCATGCATTTTTTCAGGTCTGCTACAAGAAGCATCGTCTGTTTGCTGAGCACCGCCTGGACATGGTGAGGGTTTTGGACGACCGGAAGAAGGCTGAGGAAAAGCTCAAAGTGGCCCAGAATGAGTTTCGTACCTTGGAGGTACTGTATAGGGCAGTGTTGCCTGCCTCCTTCTTTTTTTTCCACCAACCCCTCGCGTTCTAGCTAACATTGTGGGGTCATGCTAGAGCATTGATGTATTTTATAGGTGTGTTCATGCGGTAGATAGAATAGCAGATCTATTCCACAGAGAGAGCAGTGTCTGGCTCAGGGGGAACCTTAACACATAGCCCCCATTGCATTAAATTCAGTTTGATTCAGTGATGGTGGTTCCTGGATGTGTTAGTCTTCAGAGTGTATTGACAACTAATTCTCTCATACACTTTGAAGTGCATATAGGGTGTTCTTGCCCTGCTTGAAATCTGTGTTCTAGTGTATTTGGGTTCCAGCAGAGAATTGCATTCTCGCTGGAGTACTTTTTAGTCAACTCTTTAACTGTGACATTAGTTACTCAAGATTGGGGATGTCTTGGCAAGCTCGATAAGACTTTCTGATGGGTGAGTTCTTTGAAACAATTCTGATGGCAAGCTCTTTGAAACATTTGTATTGAACAAAGAAGGAAGTTAGTTTCTTCTGCGGAAGCCTGACAGAAGGTTGTCTCAGATTGAAAAATTTTGAAGCATGGTGCAGGACACAGGGTAACATCACACACCTTGCAGCATTACATTTTTCATTTTTCACACTATGCACATGACACACATTTGTCACATTTGGCACATTGTTGCTGATTCGTCACTGAAATCCTGAAAGACAGCCTGAAATGCTGTGTCCAGATTGTCGCGTTTGTGTGGATGCCTTCCTTACTACAGGCTCCCCATTTTGTTTTCTATGAAGACATAGTGGCACCGTCTGGAAAACAAGTATTTTGCCATCGTTCATTATTTTTCTAGAGAGGACGGTGCATGTTCATTTGAATAAAAGTTTGGGGTGTGTGAATACTCTAAATTTTGAATAATTTTGCTATTCAATTTGATTTTGACGTAACTTTTGCTATTTGAACTATTGAAAGTTTGTAAATAAGGGTGCAAAATATGCTATGTTTGTGACAAGTGGCTTCTTCCTGCATGTGGCATGCTTCACCACATAACACTGGTGTACTACGGTAAAGCTAACACTTTTGCACTGAGGTGAAGTCGACACTTGTGTACTGCAGCAAAGCGAACACATGTGCACCGCAGTGAAGCTAACACTTGCATACTGTGGTGAAGTTATCTCACGCACATGCACAGTTCTCTGTTAGACTGTTCTATAGGACTTGACTGTTCGCTTTCTAGGGGCAACATTGTGAGAGTGGACTAGTCATGCAATACATTTGTTTTCTTTTTTTGCCCCTGTTTAGCAGTACACTTCTCTTCACAGTACACAGGTACTATATTAAAATTTTTCTAACATTATTTATTTTATTTGATTCACACCCAAAATTTTGCTATTGTCGCAGCTGTAATAAAAATGTTGGTTGAATCACACTTTTTAGCACAGCAAGAGTGCGTCTGGAGATGTGCACTCGCCGTGGCAATCGTCAACTTTGCTGTAGACATGGTTCAGAGTTGAGAGGCTGAAGTGACATGTAGAAGCAGATGCATGGCAACTGGCATAGCAAAGTATTCTCTGTAAGGTCATGCAGAAGTGTAATACAGAGACGGGGGAGTATCGTCTGCATCATTTTGACCAGCTTGCTTCATTGCTTCACTTTATTACAGCCCACCGGGAAAACTTTTGGATGAATGCTGCAGTGTGTTGCAGCAACAGATTGGAAGTTGCAGTTAAGCTAGAACTCTTAAGGGCACAAAAGTTAAACTTTACATCAGTTTAAACTGATTCATATATTATTGTGAACTGTATCATTGTGGATTTCAAATTGTTACCAGTATTTACATGATTGTAAGTCAACTTTGTTGTAGGTCTGTACTCCCGAAAAACTGCAAGTCAGAAAAAAACAAAAACAAAGACTAGCGGTATAGTTTCAGTTCCGATTGTAGGTTGACCCCCCCAGCTTCGGATTTCAAATTTCAACAAAGCGGGTTGATTTACAACCACGTAATTAAGGTAGGTTCGTTATTAGTAGACAAGATTAAAAACAGTCTAATTTCTTAGTCCTGTGGCAGAACTTCAGCACCTGAATGTCAATGTCATGTTGGGGATTTTAAATTAATTTTTCATGCTGTGTTTGCATCTGCCCAATAAAATTTTCTTAAACTTGCCATATTAACTCTCTGGCTCTCTCAGAACAAAATGTAATTAATCATGTAGGCCCTAGCAAGCGCCAGCAATATCTTCAATGTTATAGCGGGTTGTTTCTGGAACCCAAAGGTGACATTGCTACCTGTATTTTCTTGTGCATTTTCTGGCTCATGAGTGCCTTCTCGTGACAAGGGTGGTGGTATCAGCGTTGTGAAAGGTTATTTTACTAGCACAATTGTCTCTTTAGTGCATTTCTAGCATTCTCGTGAGTATCTGTTTTAATTAATTGCATACACTTGTTCTTGAATGACAATGTTACATACAGAACATGGTGAGGAGCTTGAGGGAGAAGTTGGTGGAGCTTAAGAGGGAGACCCAGAGGAAGCTGAGGACAGCACAGGAGGCCACCAAGTGCTCTTCCAGTACCTTCACCATCCCACCGGACTGTAGCCAAGGTAACCGTAGGGAGACAACGCTATCTGGCGTAGCCTCTTTGTTCGCATCACGCAGCCCCCTGCAATTGTGGCTGTATTCTGCCAAATGCAGTAAAACTTGTTTATAATGAACTCGAAGGTGCCGTGAAAAGTGGTCGCTATACAGTTGAGCCCTGCAATAACTGAAATCCGCGGGGAAAACGACAACGTTCACTTATGCAAAAATTTCATTGTTGTGAAATTTACTGAAAAGCAATGCATTACCGTAAATATTTTGTTTGCCTGCTTTGGTGAACCTTGCTTTAGACTATTCAGAGCTTCATTGCCGACAGCATGTCTAGTAAATAAAAGTTGGGGTGAGCCCACAATTCCGTGTTCACGCATTGAGTGGCACGTATCGCTCGCTGCATAGTATGCCTGTTGTGGCGATCGCTTTTATTCCACTAGGGTTACCTTATTTCCCCTAGAGTTCCAATAAAAATGCACATTAAGGCATTATTAGGAGCCTGCAAGCTCATTTTTGAGGTCCAGGTATTTTCCCTTTTTTTTGACCCGCGCAAGCTTTCCCCATGGAGCCTGCTCGACCACAGGCTCCCTAACTTTTGCAGTCGCTGTTTGCGTTACTCACGGTCACAGGCCTCGGGCATGCAAAGAACATGCGGTGCAGCTATCTTCAGGTGAAAAAAAGTGAGAAATGACTTTCCTGTCATGAGAGGTTGACAATAAAAGCCGGGCGGATCACCATGTCTGAGAACAGCTATGATGCACAGAAATAGTGTTGCGCACAAACAAACCACCACAAATATCCTCTGGTGCCATTTTGTGATGTTGATGATGTTGCACCTAACAGATATGACAAGAAGTTCTTAGCAACGCCGCCAACATGGTTTTAGGTTTTGGCTCATTTGTTAACCAAAGCCCACTACCACATTGTGGAAATTATTCTACATCAACCAAGCATACATTTGAAAAGCATTTGTTGTGTTTTTACTAATTAATAGAGGAGGCTAGCTGCCTTTTGTTAACATCATAGGGGGTTTCTCTTAGCGCCTCTTCGTACAGACATGATGCCTTAGCATGGGTCAAGGTATCCTGTCATTGCTCATACGAGCATAAACAAGTGGTGTGCATATATTGTGATCCTACTTTCTTGTGACAGCTGCTTTAATTACGGTTGCCAGAAAAATTTGTAGGTACAATTACTGCTGTGATAAATTATTTAGGGCACTCTGTTGCTTGCCAGAATCATTTTCAGCTATTTGGATCATTTTTGATATTAAATTAAAAGTAGGCAATGGAAACTTCTTCCGCGTTATCATGGAATAACGTCACTATTTCACTGTACTGCCTCACGCACCTCCTGCCACAAAAATTTTTCATGTCCACCAAGTATAAGCTCTTGCACTAAATGAGTGCCTCTCTTCTCTCGTTGCCACAACCACACTGGAAGCTCTACGGCACGATGACGTTAAGGTTATGCAGAGCCTAGAAGTTTTACAGTCGACTCTCGCTACAACGAAGCCGCTTCAACGAAATTTCCGGTACAACGAAAAATTCTCGGAACCCCGTTGGCAGTCCATAGGAGTCAATGCATAAATATGCTCGCCACAACGAACACATTCTTTTGTGCCATTTCGCTTCAACGAAATTTGACGATGCAATTCCAGTCTCAAAAATTCTATTTGCCATGTAGTAAACACAATCCGAAACATTTTGGTGCATTCCAGAAGATAAAAATACGTCTACAAAGTCAAAATCGTGTGTTGGAGCCACCAGAAACGGCCGCTGTTGATTGCGTGGTTGATTACCAATGACGCCATATACCGATGTCTGTCGAGATAGTGCGCGCCACCGCCCCTCTCCCACCGGTGCCCCTTTTGGTCTTTCGAAAGAAGGGCTCGGCATTCACTCTCTGCTTGAGAAGCAAGCAACTACAGCTATCACGCGGTGCGATGTTATCGTATTGTTCAGTTCGTTCAGCGGAGACGGCCGGGTCGTTTCATCTCTGCTTCAGCCACGTTCGTCCCCAGTGTTAGCGCGCTTTTACTCGCGTGTAGAACATACGATGCATGGGCGGTGTTATCGAGTTGGACTTCGGACAGAAAAACGGCGACTGCAAAAACCCGCTAACTGTGTCCATATCCACCACGCTCGACAACTTTCTTTTTAATGGTCCAAGCAGCAACACCCCCCCCCGTTAAGTACCATATTTACTCGAATCTAACGCGCACATTTTTTCCGATAAAATGGGTCCAAAATTCGTACGCGTCTTAGAATCGAGTGCGAACGAACGGCAACGTTACCATGTTGCCGTCGGCATCAAAATGGCCGCCTCCTATGTGCTTCGAGCACTGTTGAACGATCACCGGCGTAAAACGAACTAGCGGCACAGCAGTCTTTGGTGCGCATAGTTTCTGTAGTTTCTATGTCGCCGCCGGTGCGTAACGACGCCACGGCGCACATGATGCGTAGGCCGATGATACTCACCGAGCCAGCTTGGCCGTCTTGCGGCTGCCAATCGAAGTCGCTACGTCGCCAGTGCAATCTCTGAGACGCCCAGCCGCAACAGCTTTCGGTAGCGTTCGCAGGTGGCCGTAACAGGGGAAAAGATGCTTCTTGTCACCGCACGGAAAACGGCTCATCGTCGCATTTCTCCCTCATGTCTGTGCCTGAGCCTCTTAGTCGTGCGCGCTGCATGACGTCTGAGATTGCGTCGTGGCAATCTCTGAGACCATGCCCCAATCATGCTTAAGCTTAGCTGCACCAGCCTGCGCAGCACACATGGAGGAACGCAGCACTGTGAGTAGATGATGTTACCGCCGCTTGCACGTGGCTAGGCCCGGCAACGTGCGGCAGTTTTGTAGGGATGCAGGAGTTATGAATCGGCACGCCAAACGTCTTCGAGGCGCCGCGGATCAAGTGAAGTGGGAAAGCCACAGCGCAGTTGTTCGAGGGACTGCAGGGGTCCAAAGTCGGCAGTCTGTTTATTATGCGAGTGCGTTCATTACGTGAGTACGACATTTGTTTTTATGAATGTGTGAAGGTTGATTACTAAGGACTTTTTTTGTGTGTGTGTGTCACGAAAAATGGGTGCACGTTACAATCGATCTTTCACTTTTTCTTTTTTCGTCGCGGGAGATGGGTGCGCGTTACTATCGAGGGAGCAGTAGAATCGAGTAAATACGTAAATCTTCAGGATTCCGTTTTTCCAAGCTTGGCAGGTATGGTTTCAGTACTTGCGGTTTCTGAACCCTTCCGACGACTGCCGTGATGCCGCGTGCCGCGTGCGAGATTGAGGCATAAAAGTTTCATTGTTCTACCTGCTCAGGTCAGTATATTTTTTCGATTTCACTACAACGAAATTTTCGCTTTTTTCTGCACACCGTAAATTTCATTGTAGTGAGAGTTGACTGTATTGTGCATCGCAGCCTTGTACGTTTTCTCTTACTTTTTCTTAGACTGCATTGGCTGCCACTTGTGGTTCAGAGATTAGTTAGTACCTGTACCTACATGATGTGGCACTTGTCTTGCAAACTGTACACTGGTGCCCCATTCGTGAAATCAGACAGCAGCTGTCAGGCCCTCTTGCTCCCATCTTCTGTGTAGCTAGTCGATAAGAAAGCATGTATTGTTTTCAACTACCATATCTACACAATTGTAAGCCGACCCATTCCATTGAATTATGTAATACAAAGTTGGGGGGTCGAATTACGTTTGAAACGAAAACTATACTGCCATTCTATCTCTCAACCCTCCCCCCCCCCCCCCCTTTTTTTTTCTTTAGCTCACCTTGCTGTCATTCAAAGCAGTTTATGGCTGTTTGACATGAAAATGCTAATTCCTTGCTGCATGCATTGCTATAATATGTGGTCCACATGTTCACGGGAGCCTTGACTACAGGCTGCACTTTCTATTTTGGAAAATTTTTGCAAGGCCTCTTTTTAATTCTGTTGTACGACTCCTCAGTAGTGTCATATCAGTAAGAAGATTTGCGTGTCAGTGCTCTTGCCAGGTAGGCAATTTGGCTTTTCGCCTTTGGAAGGGCGTGATGCTGCCGCATTTGAGCATTCTCCATTATGCTGCCGGTTAGCCAGTGTTGCTTCCTGTCACTGACAGGGAATTGTACCGTTTTGCAGGATTTCCGCGCACTTCCCACCACAGCTGAGGAAATCACCAGGCAGTTGCATGCGGAGGAAGTAAAGCTGAGCTGCATGCTTCCTGTGGATGTTTCGGTAAGTGGTATCCAGTTATGACTGTGGTCTCCTTTTCTTTGCAATGTTTTGCTTTACAAGCACGGTTGGAGGTGTTATACAATCGTTGATCTTTTTATGCTTCTCCTAAGTATGTTAGAATCTCAGTGGTTGCAGTTGTGATTGCAGGCGCTGATGACTGTAGTCGGTGCACTGTAACTGGTGCAGGGCAGGGACGAAAGCTCCCACCTGCAGTCCAAGCATCCAGGCACGATAGAGCAACTGAGTGGGATGTGTTCTAATGTCTTCCCCATGCACTAATTGGCTGGTGTTCTGCCAAACACAATTTGTAGTTATGTAACTGCTGTGCCAATTGTATCAAGAGGGGGAGCTTGCTGTACGCCATTCCAAAAGCCTGTTTTTCTCAACGATTGCTCCATGTCTGCTCAAAAGCGATCACTGATGCACAAGTTGTTCATACTGAAAGATGGAAGGTTTGACTTCTTGTCCTCATCAGCAACACAATGCATATTAACACACCATAAATGAGGCGTGAGAAGTGAGCCCCTACGTCCACTCCTTCGTGTGGTTTACGGCAAGCTTTTTGTGTTAGTGCTCTGTCAACATTTTATAATATATAGTTCCTGCTGTCTGTGTCCCATTTCAAGATCCAGTGTATTTGATAGAATAACAGTGCCAAGCGGCGTCCATTTGATGCCTTCCACCAGCTTGAGCACACACTCAGTAGCTTTTAGCTTTAACGACATAAATCACCTCTCGGAAGAACTGTTTCAAGTGGCCAGTTCTCTGTTTCACCAGTGAGTTTGGCTCTACCCACCCTTAAAGGTACGGTAGCGTGGTACACAGTATGAGGTTGTGTCACCAACTGTTGTACACTGCGAAACAACAAGCATAGAGTAATCATTTTCTGTGCACAATGTATGTCTGCACAATGTGTATGGATGAGCAGCTGACACATGTCGCACTCCTGCAGTTCTTGCTGCCTATGGCTCACCTGTCAGAGCATTTAGACTGGTTTGCAGGTTCAACGTGGTAGTGGCTGAAGATATACACAAAACCTTCTAGGGGCTCTCAGCACCTTTAGGCAAACACTGACACCTCCGAAGTATTGGTTGACAAACATGTTAAGTAGCTTTCACAGATTACAAGCACTTTTGCCTTTTGTTTTCCACTTTGCAAGGCCTGTAATTGCGTTCAGCAGGTTGTAGGTCAGGTTGGATAACAGTTGTAGGACCCTAAACAAAGCCAGGGTTTAGCAGAAGATGATAGCTTGAAATTGGTGAGAAGTCATCCTTCAAAAATTGTCGTGTTTTGATAATGGTACTTGACCTTGGCAGGTCCCCTTGTTAAAGCATTGGTTCCTTTGATGCTCTTTGTTGGATGATTTCTCACCTATGTGAGAAAAGGAGTAGATATGTCTGCCATTGACGTCAGTTGTTTTAAGTCTGGCTGGGGCTTCGTGTCGAAAGGCGTCTTATTTTTGCCATTTACTGCACAGATCCATACAACAGTTAACTATCAGGTATTTAGGGTTACAGAACTGTTTCCAAGGGAACCAACGAGCAAAGTGCTGTTGAAAATGGTGGAAGTTCAAGTAGCTTGAAGGAGTGTTCTGATATAGCCGCTGGTACCACAGCGGTTATGGTACTTGTCTGCTAACCCGTAAGCCACGGGTTTGATTCCAGCATCTGTGGTAACATTTTTGATGGGGCTAAAAAAAGGCTAGAGGCCCATGTGATGTGTGTTATCTGTGTACGTTGAAGAAATCCAGGTAGTCGAAATTTCCCAAGCCCCCCACTCTGGTGCTCCCCATAATCATATCACGATTTGGACATGTAAAACCTCAGCAATTATTGTTATTTTTATGAGTTTTATTTTTATGAGCTGACAGAAGAGTGACTGCGTGACAGAACGAGCAAACACAGCTGGATGTTGGTTGTTCTGTTTTTCATCTTAAATGCACTACCCTGCTGCTGACCTACAGGCGATATTCATGTCTAATACTCGGCGACCATTGGAAATTTATGCAGGTTGAGCATGAGTACCACCAGAGGAAGCGTGATATCAAACAACTCGAGAAGGATGTGGACCAAAATGAAAAGGAGCTTTCAGAACTGGAGGATGACATGGAGCGGACTCGAGGTCGCTGGCTGCCAAACATTGAGCAACTGTTGGAGCGGATAAATGTTGGCTTTGGCCGCTTCTTCCATGCCCTGGGATGTGCAGGCGACGTGTGTGCTTTCAACATTTATTTTTCTCTGTAACTGTAGTGATCACTTGTTTATGGCTTCTCGGCTCACTGATGTTTTTGGAACACATTGAACACATATTCAGGTGAACTCCATTAAAATTACTTCTCGGACAGCAAACAATTTGGAAGCATTTGGTTGGTTTTGCGTTGTCTCAAAATACAAAAAAAAAAGAAAAAAAAGGAAAGGCATATTGATTTGTTCAAAATCTGCTGCCATGTGGGATGAACTTCTGAAGTGACAGTTAACAGTGGGCTTTTTTTATTCTTGAAGTTCTGTCAGACAGATTGGAGCGAGGTAGTTCTAGTCCTGATAGGAAATGATGTCATGGTCACATGTGCTGGGAGCATGATGGGTTCTGGAGAGCTTCCAGACTAATAATACCCTGGCCAAATCATTCTGGCACTTTATATCTGCAGACTTCTTACTTTTTAAAGGCATGTGAATGTGTGCAACAACTAGAACACCATCACTTGTGGCGTAAAATTATGTAAGAATGCTTGAAACCAATATTTTTCATCATGCAGGTGCAAAATAATTATTTCTTTTAGAATTAGCTTTTCATTGTAAACCTATGTTATACACTGTTGTAAGTATTGAATATTTGGGTTCACCAGTCATTTTGTCACTTCTTTAACTCTTTCGTTACCGCGTCAAAATGGCCGTTTTTTATAGGTCTGCGGAAGAAATTTCTTACTAGTGCAAATAATGCTCTAGGATACATTGCAGCACACCAAATTGTGCGAAATGAAATGCTCTTTATAAGTAACGTAAGTTTGAAAAGAAAAGAAAGTATTACACAACTTGAAAAAAATATTAACTCTACTATTTCTGTAGGAATTTGAGAAAAACAATACAAAGAAAACACAATATCTACAAAAATATTACGAACAAAGAAAATTCAAAATATACATTTCGAAGGTAAATTATCCAGGAATATTCTAAAAGAAAAATAAACAATCCACATAAGCCCGTTTTACACACAGATAAAAAGACTGAAAGTGCTTCACCGCTCGTGCCATGAGGTGAAGCACAGGTGCGCACCACACCTTTCACAAAAAAGCTTTTTTTTTTTTTCAACTTTGTGTTCTTTGTAGCACTTGCGGTAGTTTTTTTTTTCTTTTCGGCATAGTTTTGGTGAATGCGCGGGACGTGCACAATGCCCATATAAATGAGCAGTCCAATGAATTTCACGAGTTCCTCCGGAGTCAGCTGTTCCCACGAGCCGTCTCCTTCAGCATAGGTCAGAAGCTCAAAGATATGTATCCAAGTATATTTGCATTTTCACAGATGGTTCTGGTCACCGCCGCGGTGAAGGACAGGAAAAAAAAATCGCGCGATGTCGTGAAACGCTTTGCGCTACTCCGTTGTGCCAGGCCGAGATGCGCGCCGGGCGGCCTTATTGGTGAGAATTGAAGCTTTTTCGCTGCCGGCGGCAGCACATCCTGTCCAAGCGCTGCGCGTACCCTGCAGATAACGAGGATATCTCAAAGGGCGTGCACCCAGATCGGCAGATAAGCGCTCCTGACGGATGAGACCGCCCAAGGCCGAAAACGAAACTTGCCGGCAAACAGCTGAGGATGACCCGGGCTGGCTACAAGTGCCGTCGCTTTAAGAGCTTGAATATGAGCTGGTGTCGTCTTCGGAATCGTAGCTCGACTCATCTTCACTAAATTCGTGTGCGGGTTCAGCATACTTCCGAGCGGAACGTTTTTCCCGCGACACAGTCCCGCGGGACGCCGCCGCCATGGGAGCGGCGAAGAGTTTGCCGAGCGCACCGACGCTAACGCCGGATGCACCCCTTTCGCGTAGATAAAGAGAAGCGAAACCGAAACTGCTGCAAACTCGCTGAAAAGGTCAGATCAACAAGTTAGACACGCGACGGACCTTCAGAAACGAGCTGTATTTGATTAAAATTGTCCAAACTCGGAACCAAAGCTCGCTGGTGAATAGCTGGTGTCATTTTCACGTAATTATCGCGGCCAAACATTATTGCCTTGCAAAACTGACGACACTATTTGATAATTGACTTCTTAGGAATCGTTTGATAACAAAATATTGATAATAATGGAGCACAAACTCGAGCAGCGTGCTTTTTTCTCATGTGTGGCGGCCACGCCCCCTTTTCCAGCAGCACACGCACATTACTTCGCGAAAAACTCCGTCAAAAATCGCGATGTCGTCAGAGCAGGAAAATTTGAACGGATTGTAGAAGAGCAGTCCCCAAACTAAATGCGAAATGCCGTTGTATGCAGGGAAACGTTTTTAATGCGTCGAAATCGGCAGTTTTAATCATCGATCACCGGTGATCGATTTGAATAGGCGTGGTAACGAAAGAGTTAAGACGAAAAAATACAGTAAAACCTCGTTATAATGAAGTTGGCGGGGGAGCGGTAATTACGTCGTTATAACCAATATCAATTTCATCTATAGGAATTTCAAGGGGAATTGCAATTGCTTCGTTATATCCGATAGTTCGTTATATCCGGTTTCATTATAACGAGGTTCTACTGTATTTCACGGTCCCTTTGGGTTCATCTTAAAGAGAGTCTACTGCAGTTGTATGCGTCAGAGTAATTACACACATCTTGGCAGCTTAGTGGATGCAGTGCTGCATGACTGCATTTGAGATAGCCGGTTGAAATGCAGCCATGGTGGGTATACAGTAAAACTTCGTTATAACAAAGTTGAAGAAGAAGTCGTAATTGCTTTATTATAACTGTTAGTTTGTTGTAGCCAATATCCATGTCGTTTATGGGAACTTCAAGGGGAATTACGATGGCTTCGTAATATCCATTATTTCATTAAATCCCACTTTGTTATAACGAGGTTCTACCATATTCTAATGGGCACAAAATGAAGAAACATTCTTGTACTTAGACGTCGATGCAAGTTTGGGGGCCTTTGCTGTAGCGAGGTCTAGAACAAGCTGAATCAATAAATAAACTTGAAAAAGAATGTAAATAAACTTAGAAATTGTAGTCAAACTTTAAAAAGAACATTGTGGCAGTCTATGTATGTAATAAGCTATTGGTTGTAGCAATCACATTTCAGAGCATTTATGAATTTTGCCACCCTACCTACTAAAATATTTTCCAGGCAGAATGCGTGCTTTTAAGTTGAGTACTGCTGCAACAGACCCTTTGAATGGTTGTGGCAGAAACAGAGTACGTGCAAAATTAAAAATATTGAAAACATAACAATCAGCCGTGCAGCAGGACAAGTAAACGGGCTTCCAGCGGTGTGATAAGATGCAGCAGTGTGGCAGCATACTCAGAACTGTGCTAAAAGTGCTTTTGCTCACAGATGCAGATGCATCTTGCGCTAGTCGCAGAAAATTTATGTTATACCTGAAAGTTGCAATGTGCAAGTGTGTTGCACTTTCTTTCCTTTTCTTTCGTTCTCTCTTTTCGATTTAGTGCCACTCGTAAAATAAAGTCACATACACTATATTCATGCTGTATGGTGTTTCGGACTTTTGATTATCTGACTTTTAGCGGCTCCTTTTTTTGTGTATGAATTATCGATTGGTGATTGTACTCACAGCCACAGCTATGATGCAGTAATGAGTTATTTGTTGATGAGGCAGTACTTTTGGGTGTTAAATGCTGTCGTATCTGTGTGCACAGGTATCCTTATACCAGGGTGAGCAGGCACACCAGTATGATCAGTTTGGTGTCAACATCCGGGTGAAGTTCAGAGACCAGGAGGCCCTCGCCGAGCTGTCTGCAGCGCACCAGAGTGGTGGTGAGCGTTCGGTGGCCACGGTGCTCTACATGATGGCACTGCAGGAACTGACAAGTGTGC
The DNA here is from genome assembly GCA_013339685.2 of Hyalomma asiaticum. NCBI lineage: Eukaryota > Metazoa > Arthropoda > Arachnida > Ixodida > Ixodidae > Hyalomma > Hyalomma asiaticum. The sequence goes on from CM023484.1 coordinate 61,173,392, forward strand.
CTTTCCGCTGCGTCGATGAGATCAACCAGGTGAGCTGGCGTGAACTTGTCTAAAACCTAAGGCTGGTGGCTTATTGACAAGCTACATGTCAGTGACATTTTCAGTGGTTGTTTAAAAAAAGAAGCTAAGTAAAGCCGCCAGACCTCCTTATCATCAAGTGGCACCTGACGTGAAAATATAGCTGTTCACGCCTAAGAATTAGTTGGCATACTCTCATAACTGCAATAGAGGCTAGGATATTTGTCATTCACTTCATTAAAAGCAGTAATTGGTTATAGCTTCATTCTTCGTACCAAGCTCTCACTGTTTTTGACATTAAAAAAGTGAGAGAGAGGCGTCAGGCAGAGCTGCCTCTAGTTGCAGAAAAAGAAATGTTGGTATACAGTCATCAGCTGATAATTTGGACATGCTCAGTAATTCAGACAGCCACACAATACTGCCAGTGTCCTCATAGACTTATTGTATAAAAATGACCGGTATTTCAGACAGTTTCTAGCTCTACATTAGATTATTCAAACTCCGTTCGCAGCTGCTAAGCACGCTGAATCGGCCGCCATTGTCTCCTCTGGCGCCTTAACTCGACATTATGTATGGCCTCAGAGATTGCCAACGAAATTGTGATCTCTGAGGCTTAGGTTCAGTTACGACATTCCAATTCTTGAGGCAGATCGCGTTGTCATTACGACCACCACATCTTGTTCCGGCACTCGCACATAGTTAGGACTACGGTTGGTCACGTTATGTCCGTGATCGCTGCTAGCACTTCAGCGCTCTGTCGTTCAATGCTTCGTTATTTATTTTGCGTTCCAAGAAGTCTTTCTCGTGATGGTAAGTGACAGGAAACCTCTAGTGGTATGAACGGTGGCCTCGCAGTCCACGCCGATGACCATGCCCATGACGACGAAATGAGGCAAGTACACGACGCTGACCATGTAGCATACCTGCTGATACCTTGAAGACAGTGTGAGCAGACATAATTGGCAACTGTTTCTGTCGCACTGGATTTACCTTTGCTAATTGCTAATGAACCCAACTCACAAATAAAAACCTCAACTACCACCAATCAAAAGCTGAAATGCAGACATCATTGACAACCTCAACACTGTGACGTGGCTATTCCTACCACCACTACCTTTTAAAGCATTATAAATATTCTGGCATGAGGCCGTCGTGTGCGGAACTGTACGAGAAATAATTGCACAAGCTCTCCAACTGTCAAAGAGTGACTTAAACTTGGTTATGTACCTTGCCTTGTACTTCGGAGCTGTCACATGTGGATCTGACTCAAGAGCATTTCCTGTCGTTGCGTTGTAGTAAACTGGCAGAAATACACACGGACTTGGTTCCAGAAATGCGTGCAGCAATGCATGGTCCACTTCTCTCTTGTGCATGGTTCTTAAAATGCAAGTAAAATGGTCTTATTTTGACGCACTTGTTTTTTTCGGATGGTCGATAATTCGGACTTTTTTTACAATCACCGAGGAGTCCAAATTATCAGACATAAACTGTACATTAGGTTGAGATTGAATGAGAACAGTGTTGGTGTTACTACAGTGTGTTGCCAGCATTAGCCAGTTCTGTTCAGGGCTGCTGATACGTGAGTAAATATTGGAGTTACATTTTGTTCAAAATACTGATTGTGCCCCTTTATGAAATGTCAGTGGAAGAAGTCCCTGCAAGACATTCTTTTCAGAACATTAGCAGGATAGGAAGGACACAGTTCCTGTTTCAGGGAGCCATTATTTAATTTCGGGGCCAAATTTCGTCAACATGGATAAATGAATGAGAAAGTTTGTATGCTAAGCCATGCCCCCCTCAACCTGAAATAACTTTTCTAGCTGTGCTGCCGTGCAGCCAATTTATCAACAGTGTGAAACACCTACTACAGCACTCGTTCTTAGGGAAAGAATGTTTTAGTGACCGGAGAGCTGGCAATTTATGTCATAATGAAGCAGCTGAATCTGCATTGGCATGCAGTTTGCAAAAATGAAATGAAATTTTTTTAACATGAAGGTGAAAGCAGTGGCCTGGTAAACTACAACAATCTCACTGAAGTGTCAACAGTATCTGGACAGGTCAAACTGTCAGAAGCCAGCTGCAGAGAAAATCATCATAAGTCACTGGCTGTGCACAACTATGTTAGTGCTAAGTGTTATCTTGTTTCAGTGTGTTTGGTGTGAGCCCTTAGAAAGAAGGGGCTTGAGTTATGTTCTGCCAGGAAGACCCTTCTACGTGTTTAACTTAATAATCCTCTATTTTCCCCCCCTTGTTTGTCTTTCCAGGGAATGGATTCTGAAAATGAGCGCAGAGTCTTTGAAATGATAATGAACACTGCCCGACAGAATTCTGCCCAGTATTTCCTGCTCACCCCCAAGGTATGGACTAGTAGAAAGCTTAGCCAGATGTTGTCTATGAATACTTGCTAGATGCTCCGTTTTACACTGTGAAGAAATTTGTGTGGAAAAAAATCCTCGTAATGTTATCTGAAGATGTAATAGATGTAGATGTATGTAATGGTATACCATGAAATCTCATTGGTACGACCCTCACAAGAGCTAGACAATAAATCCATAAAACGAATTACAATTGATCCCAGATGTATCAAACTCGGATAGTATATCGAATAATTGCCTGTATCGAACAGTTGAAAAATTCCCTTCAAAACCCAATGCAAGAGTAGAGAGTTGACGTGCGCTTATATAGAGCATCCATGGACTGCTGCATTTGGTATATCGAACTTTGACATGCCCCGAAGTCATCAAGCGCGCCCCTCACATATGTTGATCACATTTAAAATGCATTTTAACGTGTTTCAATTCCTCCTTGCACGTGGTGGTGTCGAAAATGTGGTGCAGTTGTATTGCTTTTGCTGGCTGCACAGCGCTTGCCAGTGCACTAACTTGTCTGCTGCACCAAATTTATGTTGTAACATGCAGCAGCAACATTCTTGAAAGACGCTGACAGGCAAAGGCACCAAATGAAATGGATACAAAGGGGCTTTAGCTCTGGCAGTAGTCAGCACCGGCGGCATTACTTGCATCAATGCAATGTGTGCGTTCCGATGGTTGTCCTTGCACGGGCATAAGTAGTTTGCAAGAGCATAGCCTCCAAGATTCCGGCCTCACGACGTCATTTTTACTGTGCCAGTCTCGAAGGCCATGTTTTCATTAGTTGTCTTCTACAAAGCTATAAATGACTTGATTGCCAAGGTTAACCATATCATCATCATCATTATCAGTCTTCAAGGTATGTTTTGGCCATTGGCACTATGTGGACTTGCATGTGTCGCTCTCACTCGTGATGAATCTGTTTGGTAATTTAATCCGTTGAACTAAACATTGATCTTCTTGAACAATACAAATAATGACTGCTGCTTGAAGCCTAGTCAAGCGAAGCGCCATTGTGAACTGTTTCCATAAGCACGCTTGGTGGTGCAAAGTCAAGGGGGTGGTATATCCATAGAGCCAGTGGAGACGTTTTTTGTTTCTTCTTTGCGACGGTGGCGGCACCTGGGAGTCGCGGTAAGCGATTGCATTGCTAAATCCTGCTCGAGGCGAGCCAATCTAAAAGGGAGTCTAATATGGTAGCGCCATGGTGCTAGCGAGCTCGGGTCGGTTGCTCGCGCTACTTCTTTCAAAGATTTCTGCATTCTGGTGACTAATTGTCCCAGCATTGTTTTCCCGTGTAATTGCCTGTTTATTTACATGGACGAATTATGGTGAGGGCCCCCTCGCCTGCTCTCGCGGCTGCCTGGCTTGTGAGCATAGTAAGTGCATAAATACCTGTTGTCTGCCGTAATAGTGTAGAAGTGCTCGCCGCTCCTGCCAGATGCATCACACGATTTCGCGCAGCAGTACATATGCACCATAATTGCTGTCAGTAGTACGCGCCTTCGCTGTTTCTACAGCGCGCTCGCAGTCGTCGAGTCGTCTGCTACGATCGTCTGCAATGAACAAGCGAGCGTCGGTGCTGGCGGCCTTGGCGGAGACGCGCCGAATCATGTTTGTAGAACTTTTCTATCAAATGGTAATTTATGATGCTCGTGGCTGATAGTATTTTTATTAAAGAACAAGTTTTTCTTTACTACTGTGGTCGTGCAGTTATCTTTTTATTAGGGTTAGCTGACTTTTGTTTATCGCGGATACCAGATTCGCTGCAATCGTTTCAACGGTGGCGCCATCTGATAGCATGGACGCGCAACTCGCCACATGTCACGGGCTTGGCAAAGTCATGATATTGTGCGGGTCATTTTCTAACAATGGCGTTGGATGCATCGATGAATTTCGTGAGTTATTAGCTGTCCAGGGTGTCCCCTCGGATCGACTCACAGCGAGCGACTTCATTAACGTTGATGACTACGTGTGAGCCGTTTCTGACTGCGCCTGTCGTGGCCGATGTCGCTGGTGCCGAGGGATCGGACCCGGGCAGTGGTGAATGTGTATGCCTCTTTTGAATGACTGTACCGTACTCCAAGGGCTTGCGTCGGCGTTCGCAGTCGTTCATGTGCTGTTGTGGCACAATGGAAGGCACTGCGTTTGCTGATCTGTAAGGCCTGAATGACACTGAGGATGGCTTGAGGAACTTGATGGCCCACAAGATTAGATTGAACCTTACATTTATTTTTTTTTTTCATTCGGAACAAGATATGATTGTTTTCACATTGGTCTTTTGCATATTTTGAGCAAATCGGTAAGCTACTGCGTGTTACAATCTTGGGGAACAAATCTGAAACTCGCACAGTTTTAAGACAAGCTTAATTAGGCATATTTTGCATTTTGAATTATTGATATATCGAACTATTTTGCGATCCTCTTCAAGTTCGATATATCCGAGATCGACTGTATCCCAAAAAAACGTATTAGGTGGGGTCATATGAACAAGACTTCGCTGTATAATGAAATTACGCTAAGTGTTGTAGCAAACTAGATCAGTTTGTGAAACTAAAACAGATATCAGAACATAGTGCACCAAGCACACCACTCCATCAGGAATTTGGCACCTGATGCTACAGTGCAAAACTTGCATTGTATGCATGCTTGAGCAGAATTGGTTTCTCTCAGCACCGTGTGCAATCGGGCGGTTACTACCGCTGCCACACTTCTCTTCCTGCACGGTAGAGTGCCAAGTAGCACTGTCAAACCGCTACTCATGGTTTATTTCAGGCAGACTCTGAGGCCATCCTATACTCCGCATGCTCGAATTTGTGCACACTATCAGGCATACATTGCATTAAAGTACAACACTGTCTTTTCATATGTCGCACTTTCTCCTTCGGCTTATTCTTTACATTTGCAATAACAAAGCTTGAGTACATATCAAAAACAAGTGCAAGGTATTTGGCGTTGATGCATTACCCATGTGTACCTAGCTTTACTTGTCCTTATGGAGGTATAGGGAGCATGCTGGAGTCTTGTCGAAGCAGTACATTTGCTTTGCACAGCAATAAAGGTTCAAAGATAGCAATCCATCCTGGTTGGTCAGTGTTAATTGAAAAATGTTTCTGTCGAAATGATACTGAAAAAGAGACATCCAAGGTAACGACAGGTCTTGCGTTACACTTGTGATTCAACCCTCCTGTTTCTGTAGTTGCACTTTAAGGGACTTTGAAATAATTCTGAAGGTGTTAATTGGTTGCATGATGTTCATGGTTGGTGTGCAAACACAATGGTAGCTATAAAACTTTGGGCTTAAAATTATAAGTTGTCTAGCTGTCGGAGTTTCACAGCTTTGTAATGAAACCCAATTTACTTTTCATTTGCAGCTCCTTCCGGATCTTCCCTATGCAGCAAATGTGACCATGATATTCATAAGCAAGTGCATTACCCACATTCCCGATTGGCGTCCTGATGCACTTGTTCGTCGAAGCAGGGGCTTGGCTGCCCGTGTCTAGACTTAGCGCCACCTTTTATGCTGCATGCATCTAGTGAAAGCTCTTTCTTCTTTTAATTGCAGCTCGTTTGTTTTGCTTTTGTTTCACGTAATTATACAGTGTTCATAAACACAAAGCAAAGCGAGCATTACTCAATATTCTCCCCACTTGTTTTCCTTTCTTTATTAGTTTTTTCAGTCTTTTTTTTTTTTCTTTCTATAACAACAACTTGTGCTCTGCAGCTACAGCTTTGAGCTATGGTTACCCAGCACAGCATAAGTCATGTATAGACGTTAGTATGTTGTAAAGAATTTGATTTGGACATTACATAAAGCTGCCATATAATATATGTTGTGCATAAACTTTCATGTACTTTTAATTTGGACTCTTGAAACCACTAATAGGTTAAGACCGTTTGGTACCTTATTAATAAAGTCATTCTTTATCAATTTTTTATGTTTTTTTTTACATAACTTGTGTGTTCACAGCAAAACCAAAATTATGTGTCTGCAGTGTCTGCAGAGAGCCAGGGCACCGCTTTGGATGCAGTTCTGCTCCAGTGCACTTCATCATAATGTCAACACAGTATGCTCTGAAAAGAAACACCCCATTGGCCATCCTTTCCCCTTAACGTAAGAGTGTTTCTGTTGTTGTGCATATACTACCAGCTGACTGTTCCTTTAAAAAGCTTACTGTGCTGTACACATAATCCTTCCACACTGGCCTGGCCTTGCAATGGAAGCATCACATCATCAAGATTTCTTTTTTACTGATTTTCATTATGTGACGTTGTGGTCAAGTGATACCATAACACTTTTAGTGTGATAGTTATGTACTGTATATTTAAATTTATGCTTGGAAGTGAGCAGACTATGAATAAAGTCCTAAATGTTGACAGCTGTGCTTGCCTGTTTGTATGGAAATTCAGTAGTGAAATTATAATTGACACTGATGAACAGACATAAAAATGATAGCAGATGAGCACTTGCATCTCACCTTCACATGCAATGCATTTGTTGGCGAACCAAAGGCACCTTTGCTGTGTCAATCTACTGAGCCACGTACGTTTTAGTGGTCTCTTGGTTGTTTGGCTGTACACTCGGTCAAACGCGTATCAGAATTCATATGGCATGACATGATCGGATAAGACAAACATGAATTGCAGGTCATTGACAAAGACAAGTCCACTTGCCGAAACATCGGCTCTAGCACCGTTCCCTGTTCTTCATTGTTTTCAATCATCGTCAGTTCAAGCCTCAATCTTCCCCCGGGCTTCTGTTCTAGTTTGGAGCCAGTGTTAGGGAATTTGTTGGCTGGCTGGTTGGTGCTATGGTCACCTTGTGCAACCCATGCTGGGGGATTGGCCATGGATGTAGGGTGATAAAATATTTTGGACAAATAAAGAAAAAAATAATTGAAGAACTATACCTTATCGAAATGTACATTGTGATGGAACTGCCACTTGATGAATGACAGTCAACCGCAATATATCGAACAGTGGGGGATCGCAAAATAGTTTGATATAGCCAGAATTCGATATATAAGCTCAAATGAAAAAGCGCGTCAGACTTGCGCCATATCACTCGATCAACCGCTTGTCACTCTGTAAATCCTCATGTATTGCATTAATTGGAATTGAGTAGTGTGGCCTGCACCTAATTGGCAACCGCGGTTTCGACCGCGCCCACTCGCGCACACATTGGACGGAGCAAAGTCGCTAGCGATATGCACGACAACCGTCTTCGCTGACAGCGCCAGAAAAGCAGTAGATACCATCACACAAGCACGAAAGATTGAGGATGGTTACTACCGCCGAAAAATAATCCTGAGCGAGGCGATATTGCACGAAAACTTTGTGCCAGTCAACAGGGCGCACGTGTTCCATCCCGCGGCGTTTGATATATCCCGTCCGAAATAATAGATTAAAATGCATGTGATTTTCGAAGTGATATGTGAAGAGTTCGATATAGTCAATAATTCGATATATCCGTGTTCGATACAGCGAGGTTTTAATTACTAATAGTTCGAAAGAGAAAAGATGAAATTTTTCGACCATACACGAAAATGAAAGGAGATGAATTTCTGCTTGGCTCGTGCAGGGAGTTACACGTGACATCAAATGCTTTTGACCTTAAAATTCGGGTGAAACCAACCGGCTGCTGAAACGCATCACTAATAGACACAGCGGAATGAAAGAAAACAATACTATCCGCTTGATACAGGCGTTCGTAATCAGCCACATCAAGTACGTCGCCTCCTACCTCAAGTGGCAGGCGACCGAACGAACGAAACTAGACTCCATCATTCGCAAGGCATACAAACGCGCCATCAGACTATCCGTTAACACTGGTACGGACAAACTTCTCGAACTGGGGTTACACAATACCTTACACGAGCTAGTCGAAGCGCATAACGCCGCCTAGTATGAGCGCCTGGCAAAGATCCGCAGCGGCCGACACATCCTCGAAATTCTTGGCATCACGTATCGTACGCACCATGGTGAAAAGGTTGCGATATCCAAACCGATTCGCGAGCGCATCGCCGTTGGACGGCGGAACGGACGCGCGAAAGATCTTGAGAAGAAATTTGGCAACAGCCAAGAAAGGGTGTACGTAGACGCGGCCCGTTGCGAGCGGCGACGCGGATTCGTGGTCGCGATAACGAACCATAGAGGAAGGAACTCGCGTCGCGAGCGCCATGATATGCACGGAAGAGACGGGGGCGGCCGAATTAAGAAGCGGCGATAATTAACCCTCGCGATAGCCACCACGGACGCCACGTTTATAAATAAGCAACTTGCAGTCGGCGATACGTAAAACTACGCCAGCGGCTGGATCTCCCGGGAAGCGGTCCGCATTCTTCGAATTCACGAAGCCAACATTTGCCGCGAAAAGGCTAGTTTCTTCCTATGCACCCTCTCCCACACGGACCCACCGCTTGCGGGCAATGAGGCGGCCGGAGCCCTCCACTACGGCTTTTCTCTCCTATCTCTTTCACTCCCTTTCCCCCACCCCCACGGACGCTTAGCCGTGCTCCCTATATGGGCTGCAGAAATTAGCGTCCTTTCCTAACCAAAACCACAATCATCATCATCAAGGCGCGGCTCGAGAATATCTTAAGACGCCGAGCCGCGACGACCGCTGACAGTCGTGACGTCCCGTTCAACGCGCGGGCGATGCGGGAGTGGACGTGGGGGGATAGCGTGACCACTTTCAGGGACATCACACAACACTGCAGACTGAACAGATCTAAGTACCGTACCACCACACGCCAAACTAAACAAAAAACAGGCGGTTGCCTGGAGAGAACTACACACACACACACACGTATCCAAACACGATGATCCTTCGCCTGTGCTACCCAGACATTTGTTCTTTTGACACGTGTAATGTGTGCGAAGCCAGAGCGAGAGAGATTCTTAAATTGAAAAGCACAGGATAGTAACTGCCTCTCGTCGAGGAGGACACCTGAACCGTCCTGCGCGGGGTATGGGGAAGGGGGACTAAAGCAGAGAAATACAGGGAACACGGGGAACCCAGAGCAACGCTGCAGCACATGCTGTTGGCATGCACAAGGAGCGCACAGCAGGAGTTACTTATTAGGAATGGGTTAGACATTGCAGTCTCGGAACGTGGGGCGCGATGGGAGGCGTCCCTGCTCAGCCACAACTTCGCCTATCAACCCTGGGCCGTCCGGCAAGCCGAGGAAGCCGCCCGTGTCCAAGTACTCAAGGCCGTCACCTAGGCTGGGTGCCTGTGGCCCTACCCCGACCAAATCGCTGGACCTGTTTGTTAACGTTTTCTCTCTCTCTTAAAATTCAGTACGGTATAGCACCAAATGACCACGGGCAGTGCCACGTTCGGGTGTATCTTCAGGAAATGTACTCCTAAATAGCTGAACTATGAATTAGCAAAATGGTAATAGAGAATGTAGAAATTTACTGTCATTGAAATAAACGCACAAGTGTCACGGAGCCAGAACGGACCTGTGAAGGTAAACGCTTGAAGCAGCATCACACAATTCCGGTTTCTCTTGTTTTTCTTGTGTCCTTTGCTCTGGCACATACCCATGGAGCCTGTTAGTTTCTAGGTGGTTTTCTTTTTCTTTGTCCTTTATAGTTGTTTGAAGACAGCATGAATGATAGTAAATACACGAATAACTCTTGGCCAGTGCTCCGTAATGGGTACGAGCCATGCGTGTTGAGGTACAACAACATTGGTCTGGCACGTTCAGCTCGTAGCTCGTGAAGAAGATTTAGCGCTTGCTCCTCGTGTCACGCGGACAACCAGCTGCGCGCAGACGTTCCGTTGTTCAGCATCGCGTTCCGTGAGCATCGATTTCAGCTGCTGGAAATCGAGGCCTACACTGTGACCCAATGGATCCCACGTCACGGAGCTCGGTTCATTCTAGCCGCACAAGTACCCGCAAGAAGGCGAAGAGACACAGGAGCGTTTCTTCCGCCGGTAGCAAGAACGGCGAGGATCAGCGTGATGCCAGCTCCGCAATGTCGGATGTGACGGCCCAAGATGCCACTGACCATGGTACTGAAGCCACTGATACGAGAGGGCTACCGAAGCACTCCACATGGGCCAGAAACTCCTCGTCACCGCGCTCTCGCGATCTAACGACGAATGAAGGTGAGGAACACGCACCTGCCTGTGAGTTGACCGCTACCTTTGACCAGGACAACAACGCCCGTTGTCCTCCAGAATCGCCGACGCAGGTCGGCGCGCGGTACCCGAGCAGTCGAACGGCCGAGGCAACGACAGAGGTTTCGAGGCAGCTCACTGAGAATGTATCACCTATCTCCCACGGAGGGCGCGTAGCCAGCCCCACCTCACTGCGGCGTGCTTTCGAGGATGGCCGCGACGATGGCAGCCACCCGTCGTCGAGCATAACGTCGCGAGGTGCGGTTCCCGCCAGTGCTCCCCTGGCCTGTGGCAAGGCTGCAAGGGGCGCCGTCAGAGTACCTCCCGAGAGTCACTTCCAACCGGTTGCAATCGCACCGAAGAAGCCTCGGCCAGTGATTCCCATGCTCGTCGTTGGGGCGTGCTTGGCCGTTGTTCTTACTGCAGTCATCGTCGTCGTCGTGCTGATGTCGGGTAGTCCCATGGCACCGCCGAGCATCTGCAGGACGCACGAATGCCAAGAGTACGGCAAGTTGCTAAGGTCCTCCATCGACGACTCGGTGCCGCCGTGCCGCAACTTCACGCGCTTCGTGTGCGGCGGTTGGCGACGGGAACACCGCCTGAGCGTACGCGAAGAACTCTACGAGCGAGCCATGGAGCGCATGACGCGTCTCGTCCGCACCATCGAGGTGCCGTCGACGGACCAGAACAGTGTGCAACGAGCGGCCGCTATCTACCGGAGCTGCGACGACGTGCTGCAGGGCGAGCAGGACGAACTGGCGGCCGTCAAGAAGTACCTGGTGGATGCTGGAATCTCGTGGCCCAGCCGAAGCAGGAACAGAGACGTCGTTCACACGTTGCTCTTCAGCTCGCTGAAGCTCGGCTGGCACGTCATACTGCGCGTGGAGCCCCGCTGGTCCGAGCAGGGTGCCACAACCTTCTTGGTAGACCCCGGCGGTGCTTTTCGCCTTGTTAGACGGCCGCGTGACGTCGATTTCGAGCTGTACTTCAAGAGGCTGACGGAAGCGTTCGGTGGTGCCGGCGGCAAAAATGACGTGTCGCTCGAAGACGTCGTAGAGGCGGAGGCCTCCTTTCGCGACACGTTGGATGCGGCTTACAACGATCGCACGGAGTACCAGGACTTTCCCGAAAGGACATTTCTGGGTCTTGGGGAAAGTCGTTGGATCGAAGTTCTGAAGACGTTGAACTTTTCCGTCGACAAACGCTTTCACGTGGTCACGACGGGACGGCGTTTCGTCTACGATTTCTTCAACCTCTGGGACAACTACGGCGAAGAGGGAGCGTACGGCTACACGTCGTGGTGCACCGTCCAAGTGGCCGCCTTGTACGCGAACCGCCAGCTGGTCCTCAACTACTATGGTAGCAGCGTGAGGAGGGCGCAGGCTTATTACAGCGCCTTTTGCGTCACCGCGGCGTTCACGTTCTCGCGCTATGCTCTATTCGGAGGCTACAACGTCGAAGTACTCCGAGGCAAGACGCGCGCCGTCGCCGAAGACATCACGCGATCCGTGGGCGACAGCTTTCTGAGACGTCTGTCCAGGTGGCAACACTTTAGGAACAGCATCGAGGTCGTCACCAACTGGTCGTCGTTGTCCAGGGCGTTTCGCGGCTTCGAAGCCGTCCACGATGTGACGCGGGGCCCGACCGGTCTGGACATGACCAAGTCCTTTGTGGAGAACTGGCGCCTCTCGACGCACATTTCGAGCAGTCCGGACGACTGGGTTCTCGTGGCCGTTATCAATGCGCTGGAGATGTTCGCTTTGTACGTCGTGAGTGACCGTAGGGACTTCCAGCTGCTTCCCGCCGCGCTCTCGTTTCCGTACTTCGACTTGGGACTGACTGCGCCTGTCAACTACGGTGGCCTCGGCGCGCACGTGGCTTGGGCCCTGGGCCTGCTCTTTCTGACGGCGTACGGCTCCGACCAGTCGGTGAAGACCACGATCGAGCAGCTGAAGAGCTGCATCGCCGGCAAGTCGAAAGCCACAGACACGGACGCGGTAGTTTCTATCGCCGTGACGGCGGGCGCCCTTCTCGACGCGTTGGAGGGTAGCAGTGACGCGGCAAGCCGGCTGCCGATCCCGCAGCTCGAGGGCTTCTCGGCGACGCAACTCTTCTTCGTGTCACTGTGTTTCGCGCACTGCGAGGGAAGCGATTCTGCGGTAAAATGGACCAGCATCTGTGACCGGTCGTTGAGGCACGTCAGGAGCTTCGCTCGCGCCTTCGGCTGCGCTCATGCTTCGCCTATGGATCCTGAGCAGCGGTGTGACGTGCCATAGTTCTCGATTCTTTTTCCTTGTTTTATTTTCTCGATTTGCCCGCACTGTCTGCACGCTTTGCTGTATTTTATGTATTATTTGGCCGTGTTTTAGCGAGTGCTATGTACTGCCTTTAGTTTTCTTACCGTACTTTGCGCATGGAGAAAGTATTCGCGACGACACCGAATCGATACCTTATAAGTATTTGCTTTGTTTACGCGTTTTTGCAGCGCCTTTCTGTTACAATATATATATATTTAGATGTCGCATCTTATGGTAAACCTTTCGTTTTACAGTGGATCTATTAAAACCCCTCTATAATTATTTCGTCGTTCGAAATTGTAGTTGTAGAAACCAGAAAGTCGTGTTGCGCAGGAGGGAAGAGCTTACCCGCGCTTTACCTCGACACACTACCAGCGACCCACTATTGTGTAGCAGTGTGCCTTCAGCACACTGCTACACAATAGTGATGATGATAGTGCTGCATGGTAGTGAGATCATGATAGTGGTATCACGAGTGATAGTGATCGTACATCTATAGAGTACGAAGAAGAAAGACGGGGCAGAAAGTAAACACTGTGAACATGACTCCGAGACGCGATGCACTGCATTCAACGCATGCTGCGCCGTGTATCGGCAATGCGCTATGGGCGAGTGAAAGAACTAAGGGAAATAGATATACAGACAGTAGGGGGGAAAAAAGAAAAAAGAGAAAGGGCTTATGTATAGTGAAAGAAAAAGTTGGTGTTTTCTTGAAAAATCGCATCTCCCTTGATTAGCTTTGCAATGCTTTGCAAAACCCCCGTAGCTCCTGTGGCCATTCCAGTTAAGAGCGACAGCAAATGTTGTGCCCATATGTCAGACTGGGGTCTACGAATTGTGTACGTTTGTTTGCAAGGTCGACCCTAGTAGCTGACCTTCCTATACAGCTTCTCGCTGCTTGTATTTACGTCAGCAAACTACGACACCAAGCACACCGTTTATTTCGCGGTTTTAAAATATGGGTGTTCTTGTTGCGATTTTTTGTTAACTACATGCTTGTATTGTGCCAGTGTCATGCATCATGAAAAGGAGCTATTTTACTTCGTGTTAGTGCAGCTGCCAACTTATATGCCTGCTCCATTTACGCTCTTTCCTTCCTGCCTGTTTATTAAAAAGACAGTTTCCGAGGGTCTGTGGCAGATTTAAATTCGCGCGGCGAAGTAATAAAAAGGAACTTGGGAGCCTTCCCCGTATCGGCGAAAAAACAAGCGAAGCTTAGCGTGTGCATGCCTTCTGTGTTTATTCCTTCCTTTTAACAGCGAAGCTGTTTAAGCCAGCTGTAATTTGTGCGACTGTATCACAAAAAAGGCAGGTGCGCCGTAGCTATGGCAACCAGCGACGCCACAGCTGCTGCAACACCTGGCATCATCCTCCATGCCTGGCATTGCCGCGCCTCGCAACCGTCACATAATGAACAAGAAGATGACGATGCTGCTGCTGAACAAGAAGAAGATGATGATGAAGACCCGGACGAGCCATGTGCCCATAAGCTTGCTAGCCTTGCGCTCCAAGCTGCACTAAATTTTTTCTTTGTCCCTTTCTTTATTGCAGTGTTTCCCGTCCTTTTTCCTCATTTTCTTATTTATTTCCATTTTTCTACCTTTCCTCGTTTCGTTCGTAGAAAGTCTACGGGACTCATGTGGCTCACATGTGTTCGCACGTTCACTTGCAGAGCGTGGACGTGTTACAGTCGCGCGCGCTTGAATACTTGAAGCACAAACACACACACAAAAAAAAGTGCGCGAGCTTTGCTTTCGTGATGATGATCGTTTTCGCGTACGCGCCACGACACGACGCCGACACTTGTGACGAATCACAAGCTTCGCTTGAAAAGAAAAGTTTGAGGATGCTTAAGTTTCGTCTTTTAAGAGTGAACGCTGTAACGACATTGGGCCCCGTTCGCATCGCCTCCTCGTAATAGAATTACGTTTTCTCGTACATTCAAATTACAGTCCGAGCTATCATGTGTGTCGGTGTTAGATAAGTTGCAGTTTACGATTTGCCTGGCGAGTTTTACTTTTGAGAAATGGAATTTTGTTCACAAACTCACCTGTGCCGTGGCGGAGGGCTTGCGTGGTGGGGTGAATCAGAAAACGGCGGTATAGCTACTTATTATTTCCGCCGTTGACGCCTACGCTAGCGGCGCCGCCATATTTTCTACGATACGAACTCTTGAACGTTACGGCGTTAAAACGCGGTGAATGGCGACGTACCACGTGTGGATGAATAACGCGCCTACTACGGCTCGTTTCCGTCATTGCACGTGTAATAGTAACTCATTGGACCTGTATAGGTGTGACTGCTTGAGTAATTCGAATTGATGAAAACTGGGCGTCCTGCTGTAGTCCTGCCTATACTGCCCGAATGGAGTGGGATACAGAACGTTCCTTTACAACACCTCGCTCGCAGGACGGTGCACTACCGTTATGGAGAGCACCAAGGCGTGCGCCTAATCATTTTCTGTTCGCATATCATCAGACTCGCGACGACGTAGCAACGACAATGCACACGACGACAAGAAGATTAACGCTTTGGGCAGAAATGCCCAAAGCTAACGTACAAAACGTGGCATTCGGCGTGTCGTTTCGCAGGCGAATTTTCTGCACACGTCGAATACGTTTACCGGTCTTGAAGGCAGCCTGCCGTGATTTGTCCCTACAGTCTACAGCCGTTCAAATCGTCAGCAGACATGAAATTATCTTACAATGCGTCGCCACTCTTTTGTTTTCGTGTCTTTTCTAGCTCGTAGAATAGCTTTTTACAATGAAGCTCATGTTACTGCGGCTAGAAACGTCCGGAAACCTTATATATATATGTATACGTGCGTATAGCCTGGGGCGTACTGATAGCTCGAGGAAGTTATGTATTTGCATACGCTTTTATCTAATGTCTTCATCACGCCACGCTGCAACCCAGGCGATGAATTAAGAGACGACAAGCGCGCTCTCGCTCGCATTCTTTTTTCTCTTATGCGCAAGAAACCATTATTCTTCTATATGAGTTGTGTACGCGGACATAGGCTCCTCCCAGAAGACATTTATCGCCGCTAGCCATAGCCAAGATCCCCCGCCCTCTTCTAGAAGGGCAGCGAGCTTCAACTCAGCACCGAGAATCTCGCGGTGACGACAGTGGACCAACAGAAGCGTCGGGAATGTGGTGGAATAATATTCATCTAGAAAGAAGCCTTGACTGCACACAAAAGGTAACCAGGAGTCAGTGAACCTTTATTAGGAAAGACAGTGCCGAAGCACTTTACGGGGTCATTTCAACCCTTCGCTGGCCGAAGCGGAAGGGGATTTAGCAATGGAAACGAGCATGCCTCTAGTAGAGCCGTACCAACCACCCCTTCACGTGCGTTTCTTGGTCCATTGTCAGTCTAGATGATGGACATAGATTGTGCCTTTCGTTCGGCCACTGCACCTGGCCGACACATGTCAAGAGAGAGCGTTGTATCCAGGAGCGACAGACGACAACGCACTGCGAACGAAAACAATAAGATATATGTTTGTAATCTTACGCGGCGTGGAAGTGTATATGGTAATGCGAAGCATTTGCCTGCGCAACGGATGTGAATAAATGTTTGTTGAATGCTTACTACGCGAAGGTATATTATCAATTCGAGATCTGCGTACAATACGAATAACAGAAAGGGTTGGTGTATAGCCAGCGCCCACTTTTCCTTCTTCAAGTGAGATAGCGCTTGCTTGCTGTGTTGAAATATTTCTCACGAGCCCGAGGACATGTTTATGGAGCAAGTTTGACCCTTTTAGCTTGAGGTACGCTGATCGAAGATGTCACGCACGGTGCAGCGGTGCAAGGGCAGTTGTAGATGCAGCCATGTTCAAGTTGTGAAGCATCATAGTTATATGATAAACACGCATTGCATTACAGTTGTGATCATTGTTGGGCATGAAAATAAGCATTGCATGAAATTACACGTTGCACAGGATTAACCGTACACGTCGCCATAATTATTTTCCCGACATTTGATTAACTGCTGATTGTTAACAGCGTCTAACGGAAAAATGTCTCAGATATGCACATTCAATTCGAAAGCTTTTTGCCGGGCTCCAATAATCTAAATATGCAATTTCCGTGACAGAATTGACGTCAGTAAAAGAGCACGCGAGTGTTTTAATTAGCATCTTATCGTGACGGCTTGCAATTTGCTTCTGATTTTCACTTCTTGGGCGAAATCTTATAACGGTTCCAAAATTGGACCAGTTCACTCGGTCTCGCGCGATTGGTCAGAATCGAGCTTTTGCTGACGTGAGCGTGACTCTCTCCAGTCACGCGACGGTAAGCGCCACTGTTCTTTTTGTTTAACCACCAGTTGCCATTATATCCCGGTGTATAAATTTACTCCTGCTTCCCGTTTCCGGTCTTTTGATGCGTGGCTGATTTTCTGCTGCCAGTCTTTTCGTTCACTTCCGGTACCGGTATCACCTAATATCCTGACTGAAGAACACCTCTAGACTGTTTCGGCCAGAAGTGATCATCGACATCATGGACATCGTATCAAGTTACAGAAAATTGGTGGAAGAAGCTCAAAGAGACACGTTGCACCTTGCACATCGACGAACTGCATGAAAGAGGTAGATGCGAAGGCTCATTCTAAAGGGGGATGCAGGAGCCGCTGCCACTTCCTGCAGTTAACGCTGTGCGAATGTATGCTGTTGTACTTATTAACACCCAACAAAGCTTCAGGTACTTCTTCTGTTACACCTTCGTGTTATGGCCGATTCCCACGAAACACGAGGATCACACAATTGTTTGTTCGTTTGTTTGTTTTTGCAGCGCATTGCAACGTAAGCTGTTACGGGCTCGTTTACAGTAGCCAAAATTCGCGGTGATTGTGTCCGCCTCTGCTGGTGTCCGTAATCGTCGTCGCTCACAATTCGAAAAGAAAACTCAGTCCCTGTATGGATTTGAACCCAGCTTAAGGAGCGGTGCCACGCACCACCGACTCTCACCACATGGTTGGACACCTTGTGTTGCGAGCCACTGCTTTGATATGGTATAAGAGTGCACGTGTTTCAGGATACTACATGTTGTCCACCGTCGGCTGTGGTTTCACGGACGAAAAAATAGGAGAAGACAAGAAGAAGAGCAAGGAGGCTACAACGTCTAGGAATAAGAGGAAGACGGCAAAGTAGAAGAGATTACGACGACGAATACGCAGTATGATGAAGAAAAGGAGAAAGAAGAGGAGGGCGACGACAAACATATTTGACGACAACGAAGACGAAGAAAAAGAAAAGAGGACAATGGAAGAGGGAGGAGAGCGGAGGAGAAGGCACTGAAGAAGACCGAAAAAGAATGAGGGAGCACGTATATATAGCAAAGTCAAGCTAACGCTCTCGCTATGCTGCGTCCTCTGCGCAGGCCTGAGGGTCTTTCGTTATACTTGGACATGGTCACAGTTCGGGGAAATGTGCACGGAGGAGAGTGTACGAAGCATGCAGTGGGATCGAATGCCTGGAAATAGAGAGGAAAGCCAAGACATTTAACCGGAATGCTTCAGACGAAGGTATACAAAAGGGTGGTATTGGCTGTAAGGGCGAGCATGTGCGCATATCCGCGTTCACTGGTGTGTCCGCAATGTCTCTGGAAGACAGTCCATACAATGACCAGCTGAAGATACTCGAAGACGCACAGTCTGAACGACGGTACGTTAGAGCGGCTCTTCCTCTCCAATGATCTGCCGCTTTTCTCCTTTTCCATAGACCATCGTGTACGGTTCCGTTACAACGAACAATGCCCGTTCCGCGACCTACATACATGTGCGCCTTTGACGAACGAGGAGTATGGTAATTTTTCCATACGCTATGAACACGACGTTGCGACTGTTTCCCGGAAAGTATGAAGTAGCGGACGGGGAAGCGCTCGATCGACGTCGCCGATCACTTGTTTTCTGCAGCGCTACCGTAGTACAGGAAGCCTTATTCCACAGTTAAAGAAAAAGAAAAAGCATGCACTTACAATGGAACGGAATATGTGTTTGCGCCGAGCCAGTTGTGCGTGTGTTTAGAACAAGTGGCCAACGATTCCGAACGACATTGAGTACTTCGCATACTCTGCTATGGAAGAGCTCGGCGAGCCGTCCCGAGAAACAGCCACGTTCTTCCTTCGAGCAGAAAAGCTGCTCTGAGGACGATGAAATGAATCGCAGCACTTCCTCTGTACGCAGGAATCGACGCAGAAGAATATCCATATATAGCCTCCGGATAGGCCCAGGTACTTATTCCACATCAAGGAAAACAAAAAAAATTCCAGCATTTTTGTTGTTGTTCATAGACCGTACATAGATAGAAAGCTAACAGGGAAGTGGTATTTTAATTCGAGATTAATTATTAGGAATTAATCAGTGCAGTAGCTAATTGATTAGTAACTGGTTTTCTGAGCAGTGCGCAACGAGAGCGCCACTTACGCAGCGCGCGTCGAGTCCACCACTCATAAATTTAGCTTTTCGAGGTATCAGGCACGGGATCGCGCTTTCAATCGCTGGGACAGCGATAACTCAGTTCATATAGTTGTTCGAAGCCTCGCGTTACCTCGACTACTTGCGTATCGCGGCACAAATTACTCTTTGCAATGGCTCTCTGCAGAAAAACTTGTCCCTTACGAGCAGAGCAACGCACGTTTCTTTTTGAAGAAATCGACTCTTTATCCCGATTCGTTGCATGCGTTGTGCACGTGCGCAGTTCTTCCATGTATTACAGACGCGCGCGTATCTCATGGGAAGGGGGCGCATTAACTTCACTAATCACGTGTCAAGGACCTATCGCTCATATTCCTGATTGAAAGGGCCCCTGCAGGCCTTTAAGGAAAAAAATAACAAAATGAAAGGGATCATTGAGAACGTGATTGATCGCAGTGTTCACGGACGTGCCGCGGAAGCATACACGTTTCGGGTGGCATGAATAGCGATGTAACTTCGCCGCTGTGCTGAATACAAAGTATATTGCTCGGAACCTTTACTTTTATTTCTTTCTTTCTTCTCCTTTTTTCTTTTTTTCGTGATACTGAAGGTCATTGGAAAGGAGCACTAGATGTGGTTAGTCAATTACGACGTGCGCAGCTCCGCGGGCGGTTACCGCGATGTAATGAAGTTCGCTTTTATTTTTATTTTTTATAAATTCGACAGTTAGGTTCTGCGGTTGGTATATCAGTTCACCGCGAAAGGGGAAAGGGGCGCGCAGTGCGCAAAAACACAGCACTAGCAAAACGGGGACTCGGGCAGTCATTCAAAAAAGAGGTATTATGAACGTGACCGATGGTCGCATTCATTGCGTATGCCGCTGTGCATTCGTCTGGGCATAGAACAGTTTGATAAGTTCTTTAAAGGTTTAACCTCGCACAGCTACGAAATTACGTTACGAGAAAATAAAAAAAGGAAACAAAATAAAAGTTTGGTTTGTACGAAGTTAGTGTTCCAGTCAGTGAAGCAGCTGCCAGTAATTCTTCGTTAATGGTGTTTAGTTAGTTTAATCAGAATTGACTCGAGAAGTACCTTAATAATTGCGAAGGGGTTAGTGTGACCTATTCAAAGTATTAAGGAAGGAAGGAAGGAAGGAAGGAAGGAAGGAAGGAAGGAAGGAAGGGGAAAACAGAAAAGCAGGGAGGTTAACCAGAAAGGCATCCGGTGGGCTACCCTACACTGGTGGAATGGGAAGGGGGAATAGAAAGGTGGGAGAGAGAGGAAGAAGGGGAATAATGAGGAAGACGTTGTAAGACAAGTCCAACTGTCCAGAGTATCAAGAATACCACATTACTATACACTGTAACACGATCCAGAAGAAAGCGCCCTCAAACCGGCCCACTGTGCATAATCAGAATTA
Organism: Hyalomma asiaticum; assembly: GCA_013339685.2. Lineage (NCBI taxonomy): Eukaryota > Metazoa > Arthropoda > Arachnida > Ixodida > Ixodidae > Hyalomma > Hyalomma asiaticum. The sequence continues at coordinate 61,194,048 of CM023484.1, forward strand.
AAGCAAGGACAGTAAGGAAATATGTGGTGGTCAAGTTATATTCCTAATATGGTTTGGAGGTACCACGGGCATACGCCAAATAAAAGAAGAACCTACAGATACCTCATTCATTTTGGGACGAGAATATTATCAACGTAGATAATTTATTATAATTAACAAATAAATGCGACTAACTAGAAATATTACAGGCAGATACTCGACTGTACTGCGACCAGTACGTACAAGTTTGCCTGTGCGTAATTTAATTCCTCCTTTTTTTTCACATCCGGATACAGGATAGATAGGATAACCCGTATGAACCGATTGCCTCTTGACACTGGTATCGGTCACGTTGCTATCTTGAACAGCAGTGCGGACATATGAGGTGAAGTCTTTCTTTCTTTCTTTCTTTCTTTCTTTCTTTCTTTCTTTCTTTCTTTCTTTCTTTCTTTCTTTCTTTCTTGTGCCATGGACAGGGCAACATAATTTCCCGCATCGACTAAGCGCGTGCCCTCATATGGCGAAAGCGTAGATGAACGAAACGGCGCGAATATCTTATAGTGGAATTAATATACTTTGGGAGAATCTATAGCATCTGCGCACAGCGAGGAGGAGGTATACAGTAAAAGGCAATGGGGAAAAAAAAAAAGACTGGGACTGTGCCCGGACTGCTACCCTGAACTGCAGAAGGGGAATGGGGAGAGGAAGGTTGAGAGAAGACAACAGCCCATTGCTGAGGTCGCCGATCTCACCGCAGCGGTGATGAAGCGGTTACAGCGTCCGCACTTTCAACGTGGGAGGTTCTGGGCCCGATTCCCATTGCCGCGCCGGGTATCCACCGGTTGTTCTAATGGGCAGAGATGGCCCGACCGTCACTTGGTGGTTCGGGAACTCGTATCGCAATCAAACCCTATCCTTTCAGCCTTCTCTGCTGCATTTCGCTATCCCTTACTGCGCTGCCTTCCACTCACTTAACTATACGAACTTGCCAAATGTCAGTCCTGCTGTACTTTAGGTTCCAGAAATTTGGCTAGGCCGCATTAGCGATTCGATGAGCCGTTTGCACGCGATCCCGCGTGCTGCTAGCAGCTTTTGTTTCAGTTGCGTGTAACGCGTCTCTCCCGGTTGAGATATCACAGGCTCGCGCGGCTTTCTCCGATCCTTGACCTCGGCTGTTTGCGTTTCGCCGTTTCCTGGATTAAGCGAGTGCCGCCTTCGGTATGCGCGCTTGGTTTTTGACCTTGAAAGTAGCTCGCACGATCGGCTTCCTTGTGTACGCGCGCTGCTACTTGGAAGGAAGTTTCAACGAATGTAATCGTGGACGTTATTTGGCTAGCTGCATGTGGTATACGCGTGCATGAAACATGGTTCTTGCATGACGTGTAGTAATTACGGATTTCTCCTTTTTTTTTTTTTGGGGGGGGGGGGGAGGATTTATTGCATTGATTGTGCTACTAAACAGGCTTGGAACAGTACTTCTTGCTCGGCTAGTTGATGCATACTTTCAAGGGAAACTACGCAGGCGCCAATAATAACGACACACACAGGAGATACACCAAAGACACAACAAAGGCGCTTGTTATTCTTTGGTGTTCCTCCTGTGTACGTCATTAGTATTTGCGCCTGTGTAGTTTCCTTTGAATGTAAACAGGTTTGCTTGCGATGATGATTATGTTTATTATATACTACGATGATGGTATGGTAGCTGTTGTCAAGTGAGATTGATTGCTAACGTTAAATTTATTTCGCCTTTATCAAAGTATCACTTGTTCGATCGGAGGGGCAGCCTCGTCCACCCTTTCTCTGGCTTCGTCCGCTACCTGGACCCTATAGATGGCGAGCCATTGAAGCCGGTAAGGGCCATCTCTGTAAATGAGGAATTTTCCACAAACGTGCGAACCTTAATATAGATCCGAAAAGCACACGCCCCTGAGGCTCGAAGCAGGTGTACGTTCCCATGCCTCGCGTTTTCAGAAGTTCAGCGGTCGCTTATTGCATGCCAAGACGAGCCCGGTAAATCTGGTTTATACTATTACTTGAATAAACAATCAAAACTTAATAGTTTTGGTTGTTTTTACCACATGGGGTTCTTTCACGCGCACTCACATCGCGTGCAGTACACGGGCCTCAACATTTCGCCTCCATCGAAGTGCAGCCGCCACAACCTTCGGATCTGCAGCTCGTGCCATGGCCACCTACAACAGCTCTTCGTCATTAATATTTACGCACAGCCGAGACATACAGTTGCTGGCCTCTTTAGCGAAGAAGCCTTGTGAGCTCATACTGCATATATGCAAAAAGCGTTTCAATCAAGTTGTTCGTGAGACTATAATCCAGCCTGCCTGATAAGATATATAGCACAAAGATGGGCAACCAGCCTATAAATAAACATTTTCGAACTACAAGATTCTTTAGTACACCCTTGCATGTCAACATAAAGGCAACCTTTACGAAACTCGGCCCGAGTGTCGCCTTGAACTGACCGACTGGCGCGCCGCCGACCGCACGGCGTTGGCGACCCGTGAGCGGTCATGCGCACGGACAAGCTCCGCCGCATGGGTTCACGTACCGCTCCTGGTCATCGGAAGAAATAAAAAAAAAGGAAAGGGGATACCAGCGAAGACACCCGTGGCCAGCCGGCCGAGTAAATAGCCGTTGCGGGTGGAAATAATAGCGCGGGACGGAGGCGCGTTTTCTTTCGCCTTCTTCGTCCGCAGAAAGACGCTTTATTCGTCGAGAAGATGGCTGAACCAGATAGCCACAGTTGTTCAGCCAAGCGAGGCGCGACGTCGCTGTCCGCGTCCACGCCCGTCCGACGAAGCGTGCGTGCGTGCGTCGCGTGGCCGGTTGCGTCGTCCTCGCACGTCGTCGGAGCTCTTGATGGGTAGCGCGCTACCGACGTCGCAATTTGAGGACAAAAGGAAGAAGCCCGCGCTCGGAAGAGTAAAGAAACCTCTGAAACTAAGGAAAAGCTCAAGAAGAGAGGGAGGTGTGGTCTATCTCCCCCTCTCGCTCATTTTCTTTGTTCCATTCCTCTTGCCTATTTCGGCAGTGTTAACCATCGCATTACTTTCCCCCTATGTCGGTACGTTGTCTTAACACCTGCCTGTATAGTTCGTCAAGCGTAACGGACCAGCTCCTTTTCGGGTTCTTCGTCACTGGAGTTTGCAGTTGCTCGTGAAGCAAGGAAGACGAGGTTACCAGTGCTGCCTGTTGACAGGCGGCCCCTGAAAATGGCGTGAGCCGAATGTGCCACTGATCTAGACTTTAATTAACTCGGCTTCTCTGTGGTCAATGTGCGTATTGTTTATGTAGACCTGCAGTAGACAGTCCATAATACGAGGCGTTTTTCAAGGTTTCTTTCTTTCTTTCTTTCTACGTGTTTACACTTGCGCAGAGAGTGGATCTTTAGCTAAACGAAGAACCACGCGCACTTGTTTAAGCACGGTAAGCTTTCAGATATACTGTGCTTCGCGACACACACACACACACACACACACACACACACACACACACACACACACACACACACACACACACACACACACACACACACACACACACACACACACACACACACACACACACACACACACACACACACACAGTTTGCTATCAAATGGGACGGTCATAACCATACTAATATAGATGAACACTTCGCGCCGGCAACGTCTGCATTTGCGCATACGAGCCATTGTCTCTGCGCTTACGACACGAGTGTAGGCCGTACGGAAAACGAATGTTAAAGTTTAGCAACCACAGAACGGGAGGCGCTGGTCTGTAAAGTCAGCAGCCACCGCGGCCAAGCTGGTTCGAGCACGAGCGCACGGAGCTTTCCCATCGCCGTATGCTCGCGACATCATGGATGACAATGCATTCGAACCTACCACATTTATTTGTTACGGTATCGAAGCGACTTGGTAGCCGTTGACATTTGAGAAATGAGTAGACATGGCGGCAGCTATGTCTCCTAATTTCTCGAATGTCAGATAGTCTATTCATTTCTATGAAGTGTTCGTGGGCCACATGTATATGCACAATAAGCTCAGGTATACTGCTCTGGAATCGGAGCACATAGACCATTGCTGAGACGTTTCCTGACTGATGAATTTGCACACTGGCTCTGGTATAGTGCTCTGTATAGGTGGCTTGTTTCAGGTACGTTTCAGCCAATCTTATAGGCATACGCTATGAGTGAAGGCGGTAGGACAAGAGCAAAGATGCTTACACACCGAGCCGAGTGAATGCACTTCACGTCTTTGAGCGTTTGAAGGACGCCTATTCGGCGCTCTAAAGCTGATAAGAACAGAATTTTCGTTTATTGCTTGTTACAGACAAACATCATAATAGTACAGGAAACCAAGGAATAACGGGATAAAAAGTGTAAATGTTAAAATACAAACAGAAAGGCTAAATACAGTTAGTCGGGTTAGTCGGGCTACACTTTGATCTTTGTCAAAAGGCCGAGAAGCGATATTCGGCGCTCTAAAGAAATATTGATTAGCAACTCATTCATGTATTTGAGAGCAAACGAAGAACCACGCGCACTTGTTTAAGCACGGTAAGCTTTCAGATATACTGTGCTTCGCGACACACACACACACAACACACACACACACACACACACACACACACACACACATTAAAAACTTTCACTCTGCCACAAATCCACGTGTCATGCTGCTAACACAAACAGACAACTACGACTTCTTTCCTATTCACCTATCAGAACACATTGTCATGGTAAAATGTCAAAACCGTGATCACTCATTCACATCAATTGCAATATATGCCCCTCCTCGCAGGCCCCTCGACCTTCTGCTTGACGAACTTCAGACATGTTTATCAATATGCACAGACAGCCAGTTCATTATTGCAGGTGATTTTAACGCTAAACACCCCATGTGGGGACCTGGCCCGTCCGACCTACGAGGATCCCAGCTAGCCAGTTTCCTAATATCAAACAATCTGACAGTGATCAATAATCCTTCATCCCTACCCACTTTTCAAACCGCTTATGCTGAAACTTGGATTGACCTCACGATAGGTTCTCAAGCGATCGTACGCCATGGTTATTCCTGGGAAGTGCTGGACAAATCAACTTTATCAGAGCACAACTACATCTCATTTTCCTTTGCTGACCTCCGCTTGCAAGAACGTAAACAACTTACTAATCATGCTCGCCTTCAAATTTTGACTGAACTACGAACTATGGATTGGTTTGATAAGGTAATTCAATGTCATGTGAGTCGCCCTGAGACGCTAGATTTAATCCTTGCCAAGTTTTACAACATATACGAAACTCTAGAAAAGCGCTACGCTCGAAAAGTAAAACCACGTAAAGCAACAGGCAATGCATGGTGGACCCCTGAACTTGACACGGAACGCAAACGCCTCCGAGCTCTCCGACGAAGGAAACAGCGCGCATCGATTCCCTTCCTACGCGATCTTTACCAAAAAGAATATGCCGTCGCTTTTCAGCAGTACAAAGCTCATATCCGCAAGGCAAAGGACGATTTTGATAAGAACTTATACACATCTGCAACCAAAAAGCACCTGTACGGGGACCCTTACAAAATCTATTTTAACAAACATCACAACGCAACACATTTACCCCCTTTAGAATTACCACATGGTACATCAACACAATCAGTTAAGGAATCCGCCCGGTTATTATTAGACACCTTAATTGCCCAAGATAACGACTCAACTGACAGCCCAATCCATCAACATATGCGTCGAATTTGTAACTCCTCGTACCCCTGGCATACTGTCGACGTTCCCTTCTCTAACAATGAAATTGCCCACGCTATTGCATTAATTAATACACAGGCGGCTCCAGGCTTAGACAATCTGACGGGCACATTCGTCAAACTATTATACCAGTATCATCCCCAGTTCTTTCATTTTATCTTTAACACAGCCCTTAGACTCAGTCATTTCCCAACAGCATGGCGCACGGGAAAGATAATATTCATTCTTAAACCCGGAAGGCCTCCCCATAAACCTAATTCATACCGGCCCATCGTAATGAATTCTATTATAGGTAAAGTGCTAGAGCGACTTCTCAATTCTCGGTTGTATTACTTCCTGCATTCTAATGATCTCATACATGAAAACCAATTCGGATTTACAAAAGCACGCAGCGCAGCACTGGCCCTCTATCAACTACGGCAAAAGTTAAAGTACTACAAGGCCCGCAAGTTACCTGTCCTCCTAATATCAATCGACTTCACCGGAGCATTTGACAGTGTTTGGCATGTAGCAGTGCTTAATTTTTTCAGGAAACACCGCTGTCCAACTAACCTATATCACCTCCTAAAATCATTCTTAACTAACAGAGTCATCACGTTTCCTTTTAATACGGGTAAAGAAACAGCCTATCCGACGGTGGGCAGTCCACAAGGCTCTCCCATAAGCCCGCTACTCTGGAATGTCATTATCCATTCGTTACTCGACCTCAACCTTCCCCATCAGGCACACATCCAGGCATATGCGGACGACACTATAATTTTGCTCCCGGGTAATTCACAACTCGATTTCAAAAATAACGTTGACCGCGTCCTTGCACCGGTAACACAATGGGCTAAACAATATAAACTTACTATCAATTCGGACAAATCATACTTTATTTTCTTCAATAATGGTCATAAAGGCACATCTAAGCGTCGCCCTTCCGTCAAGTTGGATGGCGTTTTCTTGAAACACAAATCATCCGTCAAGTTGCTCGGAGTAGTATTCGATCCTATGCTCAACTTCCATACACATGTTGATTACCTTAAAACAAAAGCAGAGGTTTTCACCGCTCGATTTCTTGCTTTCATTCGTGCACAACATGCCCTCAATAGCACATTAATTCGCCGTTTATATAAACAAGTAATTCTCCCTGCATTAACATACGCATCACCCGCTTGGTGGCCATCGCATCCTTCCCAATTCCTTAGAGACCGCGTCTTGTCACTGCAACGCACCATTTTAATTTCTATCACTGGCTCGTTTTACACCACCCGAATTTCTGCTCTCCAAATCGTCGCCAATGCTCCCCCCTTAGATCTCGAACTTAGTCGACTAGGTGCAGAGTTTTCCCTTTTCACCCAGAAAATCGTCACTTATTACGGCACTCGGACATTCCATCCTGACCAAATTTTGCACGACACCGCTCCGTGCACCTACCACCCCAGTTTAAAACATAAGTATTCGTTCACTAAAATTGATCCCTTAGCACACGCTGACATGTTCCGCCTTCCCGTTCTACATGCTTACACAGATGGCTCCTACACATCACAGTCAGCCGGATCTGCGTACATTATAATGGATAGCCGAACGCGGATTTTGCAAGCTAACAAATACAGAATAACCCACGCCTCAAGTGCTTATACAACTGAACTCATAGCTGTGTGTGAATGTTTACAATATATTATGACGCTACGCCCACAAACCCCCTTCCATCTTTACACTGACTGCCTTTCATTGCTTAATAAACTTGCCTCTCTTAATGATAACGACCCAAGAGTATTAGATATTAAGAACATTCTTTATAAACTTCAGGTGCAAGGATTTTCCTTCCGATTATTTCATATTCCTGGACATAAAGGTATCTTGGGGAATGAACTTGCCGACACACTAGCGTCCTCAGCTATGAACAGTGGGTCTGCGAGGATGGCCAAAATTTCCGTCCGCGCGACAAGGTCCGAATTACACAAAATTATGATCTCACATTGGCATACACATTGGCAGACAGAAGGACCGAATACTTCATTATTTCATTGGATCAAAAGCGTCTACCAAATCCCAAAATGGTTTCCCCCGAATAGAAAGTTAACACACTTAATGACTGGTCACGGGCATTTTCAATATTACCTTAAAAGATTTAACATTACCATGTCCGACCGCTGCGCATGCAACCAGCTTTGTACAGGAGACTTACACTACTTCAATGAGTGCCCACGAACACAACATATAGTTCGACACCTGCGTCATCACAACACAACTATTACCTACGCGCACTTCCCCCGATACCTACATTTAAAACCAGCCCGCGCATTCTTAATGCAATTGGTGACCCTAATGCGCGAATCCGCCGTTGTCACTCCTTTACCTTCCCATTCCGCAGACGCCTCCTAGTTTCTTATCATCACCTTACAAATCTTACTCACACGAGGTATCGTATTGGATGTTGTACGCCATAGCCGTTCTTCAGCCTAATGATGGCGAGGGCACCTCTACGGCTATGACGCCCGCACCAACCATCAACCATACTATATCATACATCACCTCACTGCAGCTCACTGCATTGCTGCTATGTGGCTTTGTAAGATGGCCTGGCTACCTGTCTGGTCTTTAACCACTTGCAGGCCTGAACCCTCCCTTCCCTCCATTCTGGCAAGCTTCACCTGAACTTAACCGGCACTCCATAACAGCCCGTCTCCTCAAGCATTTTTCCTTGTCTCCAACTCTTTGGATCGTCATTTTCCCATTGCCACCACGCCCTCGTCAACTGAACATGTTCTACATGCTGGTGTCCCTGGTCCCCAAGTCATCTGCTGCACAAGGACCGACTCCTTCTGCCCGCCTTCTCATCGCCTTGCCCTTCGGCACCAGCACCACGTGAAGGGGACACGTTCTTTACAGTGAAGGACAACCCCCGACAGCAGCATCTTGTCTCTCCACCACAAAAACACCTGGACTAAACCATAGTTTATATAATTGGTAGCTGCTCAGTTTTCGCGATAGGGCATTATGTTTGTTGCATTTACGCATTTAAAACATACACATTGGCACATCTGCACTAAACTATACCCGGGAGCCTTCTCTGCTGGCAATTCAAATCGGCATTATCGTAATTGGCATGACCTTAAACTATCACGCCTCAATACGCGCAGATTGACCCCTCACTGCTTTCGCCTCCTACACCCTCCCCCACCTTTTTTGTTAGATAATTGGCTCTCCCTCGAAATTCACCTTTCGGGAATATTTTCCTTCTTTTTTTATTTTACAATTGGCTGTAAGCCCGATATACCTTCGGGTGGTGCGGGCTACCCCCACTTTATTTTAATTTTTTTTCCATACCAGGGGGACAAATTTAACACACACACACACACACACACACACACACACACACACACACACACACACACACACACACACACACACACACGCACGCACACACACACACACACACACACACACACACACACACAGTTTGCTATCAAATGGGGCGGTCATAACCATACTAATATAGATGAACACTTCGCGCCGGCAACGTCTGCATTTGCGCATACGAGCCATTGTCTCTGCGCTTACGACACGAGTGTAGGCCGTACGGAAAACGAACGTTAAAGTTTAGCAACCACAGAACGGGAGGCGCTGGTCTGTAAAGTCAGCAGCCACCGCGGCCAAGCTGGTTCGAGCACGAGCGCACGGAGCTTTCCCATCGCCGTCTGCTCGCGACATCATGGATGACAATGCATTCGAACCTACCACATTTATTTGTTACGGTATCGAAGCGACTTGGTAGCCGTTGACATTTCAGAAATGAGTAGACATGGCGGCAGCTATGTCTCCTAATTTCTCGAATGTCAGATAGTCTATACATTTCTATGAAGTGTTCGTGGGCCACATGTATATGCACAATAAGCTCAGGTATACTGCTCTGGAATCGGAGCTCATAGACCATTGCTGAGACGTTTCCTGGCTGATGAATTTGCACACTGGCTCTGGTATAGTGCTCTGTATAGGTGGCTTGTTTCAGGTACGTTTCAGCCAATCTTATAGGCATATGCTGTGAGTGAAGGCGGTAGGACAAGAGCAAAGATGCTTACACACCGAGCCGAGTGAATGCACTTCACGTCTTTGAGCGTTTGAAGGACGCCTATTCGGCGCTCTAAAGCTGATAAGAACAGAATTTTCGTTTATTGCTTGTTACAGACAAACATCATAATAGTACAGGAAACCAAGGAATAACGGGATAAAAAATGTAAATGTTAAAATACAAACAGAAAGGCTAAATACAGTTAGTCGGTTTAGTCGGGCTACACTTTGATCTTTGTCAAAAGGCCGAGAAGCGATATTCGGCGCTCTAAAGAAATATTGATTAGCAACTCATTCATGTAGTTGAGAGCAAATGAAGACGACGTCGGTGTTGTAAAGGCGCATAGACAACTTTATCCCTCAGTAGCCGATATAACCAATAGTTAGGCAACATTGACGAGCGTCGATAGTATGCGAGTAAGTACTGCAGTTTAATTCGCTCGGAAATGATCCTCGTTCGACCTCATTATCATCGCACCATGTTACCGAAAGTGCTGCGTAGGCGACCATATTCAAGCGCCTTTCATGAAATGCGTGGTGCCTTTGGCGCTGCCCTCCGGCCGTCCGATCCGCTGAAGGTCAGTATATATACCGCCCATTGCAGCCTTTTCGGACGTGACCGGAATGTAGACAAACTACAGTCTATGCGTGAGAAAGTCGAAACAACGGCAATTAACTAATTGATTCTTATTTAGCGAGGTCAGCATGGCCGGAAGCAGCCTGGAGAGGTGTGTGTGTGTGCACATATGTTCGCGAAACGTGCACTTGAGCGGGGCGGAAACCACGCATAAACGATGTCACGCACTCGGTTACCTTGTAAGTGCAGACACGTCTCGTTGGGCCGCCTCATACACTGGGTGTGTCTTATGAAAAGCCCGAGTTCGTTAACATTAATGAACCTCTTCGCTAAACTGAGGAGATATTGCAGGTTGCCCCATAAGATTTCCGTTATTTTCAGACACATATGAAACCAACGCACAAACAGCTGCGCGCGCGCGCGCGTGTGTGTGTGTGTGTGTGAGTGTGTGTGTGTGTGTTGTTATAGGATGAAAAACCGGGCGTGTTTGGTTTAACATGCATTGCGATGTGGATGTTGCGGAGTCTACGACACAGAAGGCACCACTTGTAACAAATTTTATTTCGCGAAAGTGACGTTGTACACCCGCGTGGTAGCTCAGCGGATGGGTATGGGATTGCGAAGCTTGAAGTCGCGGGATCGAATCCTGGCCACGCGCCGCCGCATTTTGATGGAGGCGAAACGCGAAAAAAAAAAGAAAAAAAAGAAAGGAAAAAGGAAAGAGACACTTGTGAACTTCGATTCCGGTGCCAGGTGGTCAAAATTACACAGGTGCTCTCCACTATAGGGCGTGCCTCATGATCATAGCCGGTTTTGCTACGTAAAACCCGATCAATTAATAATGTGACACTGTCACACTTGATCAGTATTCTATCGCGCTCAACCAAGGCAGCTGTTTCGCTGATAATAAAACAGATGCCACACTCACGCAATTCACTTGCCTGTCTACATTCACATGAGCTCGTATGGACATTTCTTTTCGACTGCGGTACACGATATTCTGTTGTACGCATGGTGTCACGACTAATATCTCTTTTTCTGAATGCCGCTCGCTATTCTGCTGGCGAATCCACGACTTCTTCAGAATCGTTTTATCCCGCTGCAATAACAAAGACAGGTTTATATGTTAGGTGGCTCGTCTAGTCTGCTCGCTAACCTGTTCAAGCAAACTATCCCGTACTCGATGTGAACACGTCTTCTCAAAACCCTTCAGCAAGCTATACGATTGACGAGGCTTCAATGGGAAGACAGATATGAAAAGATGTTCGAGGTTTGCTTTTAGTGGAGAAGCTGCTTAAGCTAGCCATGTCCTATAACGAAATATATGTGATCTGTCACGAATTATGACGTTGAAACGGCCTTGCCTAGCAACCAAGTGACGCTACATCTACATGCATAACCTTGTATGGCCTCGACATCATGCTATATTTGCCGCTCTTTGCGCTCGTCTCAAAATTTCAACACATAAGCGACGACAACGCCCTCTCCACGACGGCCTGTGTGAGAGGCACGCGAAACTCCGCTTGAATTTAATACAAACAGCTATGGTTGCCCCTTTCTTGGTTTCCTGCATTATTTCACCGCATCTTTCCTTTGAAACACCTGCCCGAGATGCGTGCTGACGTTGAACCCAGAGTTATGCATCATTGCTCACGTTGCATCACCTCGGTTGTTCCGGATCGTAAAATCTTCCCGTGAACCGAAAAACGATAAAAAATATTTCGTTTTTGCTCCGGAACGAAATAATAAATAACGTTCCGGTTACGTTTTCGTTCCGGTCAAAAATATCGTTTTTTTTCGTTTTTCGTTTTCGTTTTTCGTTCCGTTCCGACACTCTGTGCTATGTCACGTAATATGATGTCGCAGTGACACGTGACTGGTAGAAGTGATGATAATGAAGAAGATGATGAAGTTGAAGGTAATGTCGATGATGATGAATCTGATGCTGAAGATGGGGATGATGATGACGATGTAGATGACGATCGAAATGATTATTATGAATATGATGATTACGAAAATGATGATGATCGGCCAGCTTCGCTGTGATCTGGCTTGCGCGACCTCGCATAAGCACGCGTACAAATTTTTTTTCGAGGCTTCTACTGCCAGCAGACATTTCTGGAAGATAAAAACAATATCAATCTGGGAGAAAACCTTAAGGTTTCGACCAAGCTTAAATCATTTAAAGGACTCCGGCCGAGTTTCTGATGAACGTCAGTGAAGAAGTGCGATATGGTCTATACAATGGGTCTCAGAAGCCGCCGACTGAATTCTCTGCACTAGGTTGACAAATGAATGAATTGAGAGTAAGATGTTTACGGGTCAAATTTCAGGTCTGTGCCTATGTGGAACGTGTCCACCAGTGCGTGTTGTCACGACTATACTCAGGCCATTGTGCAGCACGCGAAGTGTGGTTCACGGACCTCTACTCTAGGGCTCTTCTTAGACGCTCCAAGTGTACGGGCGGTGCTTACTCACTGCAGGCAAACGTATCCCTATACTTTCCAAAGAACTCTATCGTGTTCTGCTCGTGAACGTGTCCGGTTTTATTTCGGTGGCCCATTTTTATTCGTTGACTGCACGCCGACCGAACTTTGGATGACACGTAAGAACGTTTGCGCGTGGCGGATCTGAGGTCAAGAAAAGCGAACAACGCCGCCGTCTTGTACTACCTGCCCTTTTCATCGGTTTTACACACGGATGTCTCCGTTATGTGTGTGCTCACGGCATCCTCGTCGTTTCGCTCCAATATCTTCGCGATTTGAGCCGAACGCGTGCATCTTGTTTCTTTTCTTGCCCTATTTAAAAGAAATGTATTCTTACTTGATACGGTGAAAATAGTCGCCGAATGGGAGGGGAAAAAATAGACGAAGACGCTAAAAGGTGTTTCTGGGTCGGAACCAAGTGGTATATTTGTACTGAACAAACCTGGCGGCTTCCTTTTCTTCGGTATTCTGAGGCCGTTTCTTTCATTTTTGTTATTCTATTCTGCTGCGTTTGATTTATTTTTTGTATGTACCTTTCCCGGAGGCCCACAATGACTTAGGCTCTGTTTAGCTTGGGCGATATGTGAAGTGCGTTGCTCTTGAATCACTGCCCTTCGCTCTTCCTTTCTGACATTCTTTCCTTCTTTCTATCGGCGTCTCGGCTTGGTTGCACGTGTTACGTTCCTTTATTACCGTTCCTGGCGTAAGGCAATCGAAACTCTGCTTCTTGGTTGAGGTGTGCTCTAATCGCGCTAGCCGCAATCGAATTTTTGCGAGCACCGTGCAGTGTCTACTTCCTTTTACTGAAGCCCACGCAGACAGAAACGCGTGAGCTTCACAAAAACGAGGTGCTGTGGTGTTCTCTTTATTTTTTTCTTTCGGCAACGTGACTTTTTTTTTTTTTTTCCTGTGCCTGTATACAGTAGTCGTTGGGCTTAATACCCCAGATGCAGAGGCGTGCGCGCGTGTTTTGGTGATTCGCCGCTCTGTGTATACATTCGTGCTTCAATGTAATACCTATATTCTCACCTTTATTTTTTTTTTTTTTAATTCGAGGAGCGTAGATGTGCGCACTGTCGCTGCAGTAAACGGGCCAGTGTGCTTGTTCGTATGCTTATATATATGCTGCATATGCATGTGATACGGATCCGTGTTTGTGCTGTGACGGTGTGAAATGAGACTATTTCCTTGTGTCGATTCGGGGATCATCTCATCCCGCTCAGTCGAGTGCGCGAGGCCGCAAATGTGCCTGACCTTGATGCCTAGTTTAATGGGATGGAAATGAAACAAGTAATAAAAGATGGGGCTGTAATGACCTCGTACTATAAAGTTGAATAACCTGAGCAGCAATGAATGCGGACCGCGATGACATCCACGGTATATACGTATATATACCTTGTGACGTCGTCAAGCGTGGTCGCGGCTGTCATAACACTTATGAGGTTGTGCAAGGTGCAATGCTATATAGAGCCTTCGAAGTCAAGTCCACTTGTCGAAACGTTGCCTCCAGCGGCATTCCCTGTTCTCTATCGCTTTTAGCGACTTGTACATCTACGTCATGTAATACATGTATGCCATGTGATTTATGATGCCGCCATGCGACGGCATTCGCCAAAGCGCGTTTGTGATACGTGCGTGCACGTTCGGGCTGTACTACGTTCATAAAACGACCTCGAAGGCTTCATGATGTACGTATTGTAGCGTCGCGCGTGGGCCGTTCGTGTCGGTGATCAAGTTTGGCTTACTGATGGAGGCACGACTCCGAGTAGTTGAAAATGAAAACTTAACATTTATTTACATTTCAACTATCGGCACAGCGAACTCGGGCACTGAGACCCTGGCTGTCCGATCTCCGTCTCTCGTCTCTCTCTCCTTTCATCCGTCGCAGCCTTCTACTCCATCTCCCAGGGCCATTCCAAGACAGGAGGGGTGGCCGGGCGGAGGCGAGGCTCCCTCGGAGCCGCAGCACAGCAGGGGTCGAAGCGTGCGTGCCAGGTTGTCCTCCCCCAAGTCGACAACAGGTATCTTTTCGGTGGGCCAGAAAGTCGACTCATCCTCGTTACGCGCCGTCGCCTAACGACACCAAGGTGGTTTCGGGGCCAGAGAGTCGACTCATCCTCGTTACGCGCCGTCTCCTAACGACACCAAGGTGGTTTCGGGCTGGGTGGTCGCGACCTTGGGCGAGAAAGGAACACGTGCTCCCCATAAAGTCATCTCGCAGCCCCGATGCCCGCGGCTATGGCGCGCTCCACCGACGCCCTATCTTGAAACGCAACAAACTCCTCCGCCGCCGGGAGATCCGACCTAAGGGTGGCCAGCTGTCTGGTCGCCCGAAGCGTCGAGGTGCTTTCTTGGTGCGATGAATGAGAACACTTTGCAGCTGGAAGCTGTCTCAGCACAAAACAAAAGCACAACACATTCACCGCGGTGGGCGTGCCCAAGCGACACGTCCGCCGGACACTAAAGTTCCCACAACGCTTTACACAATTCTACCTCTTTCTCTGCTACTTTTTTCTTATCACTGTCGTGACCAGCTCTCGCAAGGTTGGAAAACAAATACCAGGTGTCGTTTTCCTGGAAAGCGGACCAGATAGAACAAGGTTTCTTAAAGCAGCAAGAAAAAAAATGGAAACCTCTGTTCGGTTACAGAAACCCCCGACTAAGTCCGTCGGCGTTCTTATTCTGGCTCCCTTTTCGATACTTCACCTCAAATTTATATTCCTGCAAAATGAGGCTCCATCTTAGAAGCCTCCCGTTTTTGCTCGACATTCGGTTCAGCCATGAAAGAGGGCAATGGTCACTCTCGACCGTGAATTTCGTGCCTTGAATATAGCATCCTAATTTTTGGATTGCCCACACTATACACAAACACTCCTTTTCAGATGTGCTGAAGGCTTCTTCCCGTGTTGTCAGTTTCCTGCTGAGATAGAGCACGGGATGCTCTTCACCACTCTCGTCTATTTGGGCCAGGACTACACCCAGACCACGGTTGCTAGCGTCGCACTGGAGGATAAATTCTCTCCCATAGTCTGGCGCGACAAGCACCGGCCGGGAAGACAAAGCCTGCTTCAGTTTATGGAAGGCCTCTTCCCTGTCGGGGCTCCAAGTAACCACTTCTGGTTCATGCTTTCGGAGGCTGTCAGTCAGCGGACTAGCAATCTCCGAGTAATTTGGGATATAGCGCTGATAATACCCGGTCATTCCCAGAAATGACCTCACATCCCTTTTCTTTACGGGTCGGGGGAAGTTAGATATTGCGGCTACTTTGGCTTGCATCGGTTCGCGCTTTCCGTGTCCGATTTCGTGCCCTAAATATGTGACACGCGCCTGGCCGAACTGACACTTCTCGGCTTTGATAGTCAAGCCCGCGCTTCTAAATCTCTCCAGTACCGTCCGCATGTGTTCCAAATGCGACTCCCAATCGTTCGAAAACACGGCCACATCGTCCAAATAGGGGACCGCAAACTCTTCTAAGCCCTCCAGAACCCGATCCATCAGCCTTGAAAAACAGAACGGCGCGTTCTTCAAGCCAAAGCTCATGGTAACTGGCTGATAAACCCCGAAAGGTGTTACAAACGCCGCGTAGCGACTAGCTCGTTCGGTTAATGGCACTTGCCAATACCCTCTCACTAAGTCTAGGGTTGAAATGAAGGTAGCCTTGCTTACCAGTTCAACCCTCTCCTCTATATTAGGCAAGGGGTACACTTGGTCCTTCGTTATGGCATTTAGTTTTCGATAGTCCACGCACGGCCGTGGATCTTTCCCGGGCACTTCAACTAGCATTAAAGGGGAGCAATACTCACTATATCCTTCCTTAATTACCCCCAGGCGAAGCATCCTTTTAACTTCTGCCTTCATAATGTCTAGCTGCCTTGGTGACATGCGGTACGCTTTTGAACTAAAAGGAACCTCCGTCGTCAGCTCGATGTCATGTTGTATCAAATGAGTCCTTCCGAGCTTCTCCCCAAAACAATCGAGATACTCTTGAATAAGGCTCCTCAGATCTTCCACTTTTTCATTCCCTAGTTCCTCCGTGTTAACCGCATGCTTCATTACCTCGTCCACGCTCGGTCCCGTCCTGTTCCGAAAACACGGTAACTCTAGGGGAACTTCATCGGGCACATTCCTGGCTATGCTCACAATAGCTGCTCGCTCGAAAAACGGCTTCATTAAGTTTACGTGGTACACTCTGTCCTCCCGTTTACGTCCTGGCAGCCTTACTGTGTAATTCACCTCTGAAATACGATTAATTACCTCGGCGGGTCCATGCCAGTGAACTTCCAGTTTATTTTGGCGATTTGGCCGCAAGATCATTATCTTGTCTCCCTTGTCAAATGATCTCGTCCTCGCATTTCTGTCATAATATCTCTTTGAAGCGTCTTGCGCTGCTTCCAGGTTACATTTAACGAGTTCGCGAGACTTGTGTAACCTTTGCATGAGGTCTAGCACATACTCTACCACACTCTTAGGCACCCGTGCGTCCTCCCATAGTTCGCGAACTAGCCTCAGGGGACCTCGAAGATTTCGGCCATAGACCAGCTCCGCTGGCGCAAATCCTGTCCCTTCATGCGGCACGGTGCGTAACGCAAACAGTGTGCCAGGTAGACAGCTGTCCCAGTCACACTTCCTTTCGTGGCAAACCGCTCTCAAAACTTTCTTGAGTGCGGCGTGCCACCTCTCCACGCTGTTACTTTGAGGGTGATATACTGAGCTATGCAAAATCCTGACCCCGCACTTCTCGAGAAACGTTGTCGTGAGTGCGCTCGTGAACACCGTTCCTTGATCGGATTGCATTTCTGCTGGGAAACCAAGGCGCGAAAAAATGGAAAGCAGTGCATCGACTACCTCTACCGAAGTTGCCTCCTTCAATGGTACCGCCTCAGGAAACTTAGTCGCCGGACACAACAACGTTAGAATGTATCTGTTTCCCGCCGTTGTTTTCGGCAGTGGTCCCACCAAATCCACAACCACTCTGCGAAAGGGCTCAGAAATAATTGGCACTTTTACCATCGGTGCTTTCCATCGGTCGTTAGACTTGCCTGCTCTCTGACAAGTATCACAAGTGCGCACGAAATTCTCCACCTCTCTGAAGCACCCTGGCCAATAAAATTCCTGCAGCAGCCTTTTCTTCGTTTTATTTGTACCTAGGTGTCCTGCCCACGCGTGATCGTGCAAAGGCTCAGTATGTCACTGCGATACGGTGCCGGAACCACCAATTGATCGTAAGATCGCCCTTGCCTGTCTCGGTACTTACGGTACAGGACGCCCTTTCTCACTTCGAAAGAAATGTTTTTCGACGACACCCCCTCACTGCTTCCGCTGTTCAGAACTCCTAACGTCGGATCGTTCTTTTGTGCCTCTCGTAGCGTTTCTCTATCAGCACCCAGCAAGCGCTCGTAGCTAGGCGCAGTCGGTGCTAACACCGTTCCCTGAAAACTGTCATCTTTTCCTTTAGATTTTCTTTTCTTTTTCTCAACTGGCCGCTCCTTATCGCGAGAATCCTCCAGATTTTCGGGGTTCTCCTCCTTCTGCGCAACTACGTTTTCGGAGCTGGCTACTTCATCTTTCGATTGGACGCTTTCACTATCGTCGTAACGCAGCTGTTGAGCGAGTGCGCGCGCTTTTGACCTCGTCAAAGCCATAACCTGAGCTTCAGCAAATGTGCATCCCCTTTTATTTAGCAGCGACTCTGAGTTGTTCGAGAAAAGGTAAGGGTAGCCCTCGGGTAGCCCTTTGGAGACTGCTGCCACTGTCTCGATAGCTCCGAAAGGTCCCTCAATCTGTACCTTTGCCATAGGTAAGCACACTGAGTCTTCGCTGACGGCCTGCCTTATCCACGCGCATTCGGATAAGTAGTCGTCAGTTTTTACATAGCTCGGATGAACGACATCCATGGTCGCCGCGGAGTCCCTCAGCACTTTACATTCTTTCCCATTTACCATGAGGTCTGTCATGTATGGCTTCAGTAGGTCAGTGTTACTTGGATGATTGCTTACGCAAGCGAATACGGGCCTTTTCTTTGAACAGTTTCGGGCGAAATGACCTGTTTCCTTGCAGTTAAAACACGTCACCTGAACTCTGGCTTCGAGCTCTTCCGAGTGATTTGCGGGTTTATTATTACCCCTTTCAGGTGCTTTCACTATGCCCTCAGAGCGAGCTGAACTCTGATTAGCGTCGTCTCGTTTAGCTGCGGTTTGCTGTCCTCGAGGGTACGCTTGTGGCCGTGGGGAAGGCTTTTGATAATTGTGCACGCCATAGACCTGAGTCCTAAGGCCTCGACTTACGACATACTCATCAGCAAGCTGTGCGGCACGCTTTACAGACACACCTTCCTGTCGATCCTTAACCCAAAGGCGCACGTTATCGGGCAAAGTCTCATAGAACTGCTCTAAGCAGATTAGATCTCCCAATTTAGTGAAGTCATCCGCCCCTGTTCCTTTCACCCACTCCGAAAAATTGCCCCTCAGGCTACACGCAAACTCCACAAAACTCTCGTTAGACTTTTTCCTTTCCTGGCGAAATCTCCTCCGAAATTCCTCCGTTGAAAGCCTGTATTTTGCGAGCAAGCTCGATTTCACGGAGCTGTATTCGCCTGCCTCGGCTGCGCTAAGTCGGGCCACGACTTGCGAGGCTTCTCCCGGCAACAACGCAAGCAACCGCTCTGGCCATGTGTCTCGGTGAAATGAATACTTCTCACAAATCCGTTCAAAATTAACCAGGTAGAGACCGATGTCATCGCCTGTCTTGTACGGCTGAAGCAAGTTTGTCATTTTCACACTTTCCGCTGGAGGCGGTGGCGCCGCGTCCGCACTGCGCGCCAATCTCGCCTGCTCTAGCTTTATTCTTTCGAGCTCAATTTCTGCCTGCCTTTGTTCCCTCTTTTCCTGCTTCCCTTTCTCTTCCGCCCTTTCATTTCGCTCGCGACATATCTTTTCCCAAGCATCTGTGAGCTCGTCCTCCTCGAAACCCACTTCTTCGATTGCAGCGCGAATTTCGGGCTTCCTCAACCTACTGTTTATATCCATTCCGAGCTCTGCTGCCAACAGCAGAAGCTCTTCCTTTCTTAACACGGTGATATCCATGCCTTCGAGAGCCGGCTACGACTTTCCCTGAATTAACCACGCACCCAGTGGTGGTTAGTCAGACCTAATTGCCCGATACAGAACCCTGTCCTTATCGTCCAGCAAAACGTAGTCGCTCAAGCACTCACCGAACTGCGAGCTTGCGAAGGTCGTGTCTCCCGGAGCCACGTTGCCAGGTCCGCCGATCCCAGATCGTGTGGACTGCGCCTTCTGCTGCTCTTCCTCCGAGTCGTTCCAGCCTCCACGCTGTTACTGCGACGGTTGTGTCTCCCGGAGCCACGAAGAGGAGCTCTGCTGATCCCTGATCCACAGATGTCGCTCTTCCGTCGACAGTTTTCCGCCAGCCTCTTCTTGATCTCGCCGCTGCCTACCAGTTTGTAGCGTCGCGCGTGGGCCGTTCGTGTCGGTGATCAAGTTTGGCTTACTGATGGAGGCACGACTCCGAGTAGTTGAAAATAAAAACTTAACATTTATTTACATTTCAACTATCGGCACAGCGAACTCGGGCACTGAGACCCTGGCTGTCCGATCTCCGTCTCTCGTCTCTCTCTCCTTTCATCCGTCGCAGCCTTCTACTCCATCTCCCAGGGCCATTCCAAGACAGGAGGGGTGGCCGGGCGGAGGCGAGGCTCCCTCGGAGCCGCAGCACAGCAGGGGTCGAAGCGTGCGTGCCAGGTTGTCCTCCCCCAAGTCGACAACAGGTATCTTTTCGGTGGGCCAGAAAGTCGACTCATCCTCGTTACGCGCCGTCGCCTAACGACACCAAGGTGGTTTCGGGGCCAGAGAGTCGACTCATCCTCGTTACGCGCCGTCTCCTAACGACACCAAGGTGGTTTCGGGCTGGGTGGTCGCGACCTTGGGCGAGAAAGGAACACGTGCTCCCCATAAGGTCATCTCGCAGCCCCGATGCCCGCGGCTATGGCGCGCTCCACCGACGCCCTATCTTGAAACGCAACAGTATCCTGTCATTCGTACCATTCATATGACAATATATAGAAGACATGTATATCTTTTTCATACTATCGTAATAATTAACTGGTGGTGTTTTACGTGCCATTACCATGATATTATCACGAGATCCGCCGTGGTGGTGCGCTCTGGTGATTTTGACCACTTAATTGGTGTTCTTTAACGTGTGCTGAAAGCGCGCAGTACATGGGCCTCAGCCCCGCAGCGGTGGTCTATGGGCTATGCACTCGGCTGCTGACCCTAAGGTCGCGGGATCGAATCCCCGCCGCATGTGGCTGCGTTTTTATGGAGACAAAATGCTAGAAGCCTGTGTACAACGCGACATCAGTGCACGTTAAAGAACCCCAGGTGGTAGAAATTCCCGGAGCCCTCCCCTACTATACCTCTCTCATAATCACATCGTGGTTTCGGGGCGTAAAACCCCATGAGTCTCTCAGTACATTGACCCCAGTTCATGGACCGCATTTCTGTAAGGAGGAAATGCAGATGAACATCCGTGTGTTAAGATTATGCGCACGTTAAGAAATCCCAGGTGGTCTAAATTAATCCGGAATACCCCACCGTGTGCGGCGTGTCCCGTAATCGCATTGCGGTTTTCGCTTGTAAGATTCCATAATTAGAGAAAAATGTAGCGCGCAGGGGCAGGGGCATATACACTCGTACAAGTCGAGATGTCGACCGGAGATAAAGGTAGGACAGTCGAAATTTCCGCTCAGAGCGTCACAGTTTGTCAAGCAGTCGTGCGGCCTTCCTGGTTTTGCCTTGCATCGCTGGGCGCGGTCCTTCCGCATCCACACAGGCGACCGCGTGCAGCCTATATGCATACGTGGGCGCAGCTTTGCGTACACATACCCATGAGTAAGTGCGCACGTCAGACCCGAACGCTCGTGCTCACGTGCGCTGGCCGAGAGGCTTTGCTTATATGCGTCTTGAGCGACCGATCGCCGGTCTTAAATGTACCCCTTCATTTTTCTATAGCTGTCCTCAATATTGTTGTTATTGGAAATAACGGAACAGGCAACACGGCGACTTCACGTTTAGGTCCTGTCACTTGTATATGTGACACGAAATTCGCTGCAAACGAGAATGCATGCCTCCTCCCAAGCGGAAGGCAAACGGAAGCCATAGCCGAACAACACACTTCCGAGTGAGCTCGAGGCCGTGGAACATAGTTTTATATCTATCTATCTATCTATCTATCTATCTATCTATCTATCTATCTATCTATCTATCTATCTATCTATCTATCTATCTATCTATCTATCTATCTATCTATCTATCTATTAATTGTAATGAATTATTACAGCGGAGGCATAAATGACAGACCTGCGGTGTCCGTCCCCAGTGTGGGCCGATTACAGAGGTTGTGAAGAACTGTGTGTGTGTGTGTGTGTGAGAGAGAGAGAGAGAGAGAGAAAAGTAAAGGAAACGCAGGAAGGTTAAGCAGAGGAGATCTCCGGTTGGTTACCCTGTACTGGGGAAGGCGAAAGGGGGAATGAAAGAAGGACAGAAGAGATTTTCGGGACACATCGTTGTCAGTGTCACTTGTCTAAACACCAGTCACAATCTGTCGCCGAGTTCATTTTCTCGGAGAAATCGCAGCAGTGCTGCCTTATGACAACTCGCGTTGAACACTGTGTAGGCAAGCGTGTGCAAGTCTTGAGGCCCTGTGGGAAAGGTGTGTGTGTGTGTGTGTGTGTGTGTGTGTGTGTGTGTGTGTGTGTGTGTGTGTGTGTGTGTGTGTGTGTGTGTGTGTAGAAAAATGGGTGGGTGGGTGGGTGGGTCACAGTAAACCGTAATGGTGTTTCTTATCATGAACACTGCATATGATGTTGCGTTTGGAAAGGCAGTAATTAAAACTCGTGTAAGCGATAAGCATTAGCAGACGAGAAATCTAATTCTATACGTCTTGTGCCAGGAACAGTTTACGACCGCCATGTAAGTTACATATGCAAACACAGCTGCCTTGCTTGCTCATGCGTGAGCATATGCGCGACCGATGAGCATGAATTCGTGTTTCTGAGAGAATTACTGATAAGTGCGCGCATTATCATTCCGCAGTGCAGTAAGAACACGTAAGGCACGTATTCATGGGTCATTTATTCCGATCCATTATTAAGCCTATAACAAAGAAACGATTATTGCTCCGTTACGTCTTAACACCTGTACGCTTGAGACATTGAAGTGAACGAATCATTTCACAAACATACACTCGCACCCTGCAAAATATATGTCGTGTTAAAATTTAAGTCTACACACAGAGAGAGTGGCTGAAAACTATCGTATGCAACAGCTCCGCTGTAAAAAGCGAGAAGCTTATGACGCAGCATACGTTGTCTACTTTCGGGCGAAGTCCGAGCGGCTGGTAACGGTTTACAGCACGGGGACAGCGGCAACGCCATCTGACCGCTGTTTGTAATAACGTGCTTCAAGAGCCGCTAGTGTCTTATCAGTCTTATCGCGTTTTAAGCTGCGCACACTAAAACGCCTCAAACACAAGCACCATAGGCGAGGCGCTGGCCCCAGCAAGACGCACGTGTAACTACAACTTGCGATCCCATGCTCGGACATCGCTCGGACAGGGCAATGGACGCGCCCCGCCGAGCCGTCCCGGTATTTCCCCGGCTCGTAACCATATTTACGATCGTGCGGTCCAAGTGTCAACTTCTGCTTTGTCTCTGCGACGTCGCACTGGTGCCCGCCACTGCGTGCCACGGATCTCGGGGAGCGCCTGTGGTGTGTATACATTATGCGCGCCCGTGAGAGGGTGAGACAAACATCCTGCATGACCTACGCTCGTCTGTTTCACGAGTTCCGTGCAGCAGAGCCAAGGCTATCGCAGGCTGCGAGGCCATCGAGCGCAGATATTCTTGCGAAGCAAGATGTAGTGCCAGTGTTATGCATCGTAGGCCTGCCGAGCCGCTCGGGCCCATCTACGCCTCCTTCCATGGCTGCCACTGCCACTGCAACGCTCACCATTGGCTGACGACATGGCGCGGAAGGACACGTTTAACATGCGTTCGCCCTCCTGATTGGTCGAAGGAGTCCTGTAGCTTCCACAGTGCTGCACGGAACTGCTGAAACAGGGTATAGGCGTACAGCATAGACGCAACCGCTGTCAGCATTCTTTAGGATCGCAGCGGCACCGTGTCATTTAGAATTGACGCCGATTCCGCGGTTTGCAGCGGTGTCCTTCTAAGCCCTGGTAATCCTTACTAGCTGTGGGCGAGGTCTGATGGTCCGGCGTATAGCTTGCATGAGATTAAACCGTATGCAGGTCCCTTGCAGTACCAGCGGCCGTGTCAGTGTATACACTCTATGTTGACCGCTTGTAGCGTGATTAATAGACCATCCTATGCAGAGGCGCCGTTCAAGTATACTAGGGACTATACCGAGCCGTATAGTTTGCATTGCTAAATACACGGGTGGCACCGACGTAAGATGCAAACATACGGTTCTGTACTTCTATTGCGGATTAAGCCCCTTTGTGCCTTTTTTTCTGTCTGTGTCTTTGGGCGATGAAAAATTTAGGGAACAGGAGTTACCTTCTTTACGTTATAGTTTTTTAAAGGTATTATGTGGCAGTGACCCATCGCCAGCGGCGCAGTTTATTCCATTTCCGTGAACACCATGGCCAAAACATGCCAAAGAATTTTAATACTAGCATGTACTATATACCTTCCTGCGCCCGCGCGGAATATTTTACAAGCGCCAGTGTAGTGCTTGTTTGCCTGGAGGTGTCCGACTTAATCTTGGCATGCAGACACCTCAAATGCTTAATCTTGTTGCAGTTTCGTGCTTCCGGAAAGAGATTCGATAGCTTCTAACGTATACAGAAGAAAACCAGCCGCTGACGTACAGGCGAGAGTGCCTTTCTTTCTTTCATTTTCTTTCTTTCTTTCTTTCTTTCTTTCTTTCTTTCTTTCTTCTTTCTTCTTTCTTTCTTCTTTCTCGACTTACGCTTCTGCGCAACCGCTTTTGCCGGTTCGAGCACAGTCCTCGATTTCCCCATCGTTCACGTGAACAGCAACTGCTTCGGCGAAACAAAAGACCTTCCTCGGACAGTGTACAGGAGTACGCATTCCTGTACCCTTCCGTGCCTGCGCGAAGTGAGCCCTCCCGATTCGATTGCCTGTCGTCTTTCGCTTTTTTTTTTTTTTTTTCAGGGGCGAAGCTCATCTTAGTCTAACCTTTTTCTTTTTGCGCAGAAAGTAGATACACGCGTTACAGGAGGCGAATGGGGTGATCGATGAAAGTAATGCGGTGTCACTTACCGCTAGCGCTATGCGCGGCAAGTCCTGTACGAGGCGGATCCCACTATACAGCTACTTTACTAAGTTCGTTGTGAGCGTATCTATTCTGTGAGGTTCGACGCGGGACGCAATAAGCGATATACAAGTGTCTAAGATTGATTGATTGATTGGTTGATTGATTGATTGATTTTTACGTTCCAAAACAAAGATATAATTATGAGAGATACCTCAGTGGAGGGCTCCGGAAATTTCGACCACCTGAGGTTCTTTGATGTGCGCTGACACCGCGCAATAGACACGGGCCTCAACATTTCGCCTCCATCGAAATGCAGCCGCCGCGGCCTACGAATGCGTAAGCAGGAAGCCCATGTAATAATATTCGATATAGGTCTTACGTGCCAAAATCACGGTATGGTCATGAGCCACATCCCGCAGTGGAAGGCTCCGGGATAATTTTGACCACCTAAGGTTCTTTCATATGCACCTAAATCTAGGCGTACGAATGGTTTTTTTTTCTTTTTTTTTTCTTTTTGCAATTCGCCCCCATAGAAATGCGGCCGTCGTGGTCGGGATTCGATTCCGCAAACTCGAGCTCAGCAAGCTGAACACCTATCAGCTAAGCGATTTGTAGACAACATTCACGTATCAAGTAGCGTAAATTAGTTGCGTGAGTAACGGAAGCGGTTGTTCCTCTGATTTTTTTCGCCCAGCTTACGTCACTAATTTCACCATTTTCACCTTCTAGTACAATCATTCATGAACGAAAGCGATCACAAAAGTTGGCTAGGTTGAGTCTTCGCTCGTTATGAAATTCTCTAAGGATGCGCAGCCAAGGAGAGCTCTTGCCTCATAGGCAACGCCCAAGGTGACGTATTCAGCCGACCGTCTTTGCTTTTCGCGCGTTCTCCGATTCGCCAAGCTACCGCCGAGTCATGCCGGGGTGAAAAAAAAAAAAAAATGCTGTCTGACTGCTTGTACAGCACGAAGCTAGAATTGAAGGTCATACGGGTCCCTCAGAGTTAAAGATCCGTTGTTGAAGGAGAACCCGTTCGCGATTCGAACCGGGCACCAAACCCTTTCCGGATTGGTTGCTATAGCCCTCTGCAATATTAGCTGATTAGAAGTCAGCAGATCGTAAAACGAGGACGAATTAACTGACAACTCGAAGCACAGAGATACTGCTTTGTTCAGGCGACGAACCATGTTTTTTTTAAGCTCTCAATAAAAAAAAAAAAACGATGACGCACATATATGTTGAAAAGGTCGGGACAACGGCTTTATAAAAGAGCTGCCTGAGGGCAAGGCGAATTCCGGTCGTTCTCGGTCAACGCTTGAAAATGAATGAGCTGGCTGTTCTGGGAATGATGCATGTTTCATGCGGGGAAGCACCTTCGGGGGTTGTACTCGCTGGCATGCTATGGAGGAACGAACGATCCGCACATAATTGAGCATTCCTGCAAGCATAGTTCAATCTGATAACAGCTACCCCTTTCTGTCGAAACCGTTTCCGGTTTTCCGAATGCAGTGCGCCGTTAATCGATGACCGTTTTACTTGACACTAATTGGATATTCGACGCTCGTTACAGAGCATGATATTGCTCGAATGCGTCCGCCCCTCAAAAAAGAAATATCTTTTTGCTATAGGGTGTAAATAAAAGTGGCTGCGCACCCTTGGAGACAGACAGACACAGACAGACAGAGGAATGAGGGATATAGCAAAGGAGGTTACCCATATATAACCTATATACCAATATATGGGTAATGTATGGGTAATACATTGGTATATAACCATATACCAATATGTTGACCATATATATAAGACAGACAGACTGGCAGACAGAGGAATGAGGTTACCCATATATATAACACTTCCGGTTCGCTACCCTATACTAGAGGGTAAGAAATCGGAAATAAATAAATTGGGAGGAAGAGCAGTAAAATAAAACAAGAGACATGCAAAAAGAAAGCAAAGAAAGGGACGGGAGCATTGTGTAGTTCTTTTAATAGGCCGCTGCCACGTGAAAAAGTCGACACATTCTTGACCGACTTTCGGTGCGATGGACGGCAGTGTATACATCGGCATTCTAAGACTGTCGGCTCCAACAGTGGTCAAGCTAGGCCATCACGGCCGCAATTAAGGAACAACCAGTGCACGCTGTAGCGAGGACATGAACAGTGAACACGTTATAACGTCCTCGCCACTGTCGCAGCGACTGCAAGCAGCGCTGTCGTCCATACTGTGATTCAGAAGGCAAGTGATCTTGTGAAACCGACACCAAGCCATAATAGGCAAGGTATGCTGTTGCTTAGAGTTGCGAGAGTCCATAGGTGTCGGATACGCAGTGACGGGTCCAGTCGGTGCAGATGCGTGCGCCAACTGGTACTGAAACGCGAGAAAAGAAAATAATACCGAAAATTTCTTATAGGTGTGCATTACTTGTACATACTGCAGCAATCTCTTAGCCACCTTGGATTAATGCTCTACTACGCGGAATTGTACCTATCTTAAATCGGCAGTTGTGGTGTAGATTGCCTAATATCACTTGTGGTGCAGTGGCATGGAGGGAAAAGAAAAGAAGAAAGGAAAACTAGGAGGCTGCGTCACGTGATTTCGCTAGCCTTGGATAGCCAACCTCCTTTTTATGACTATTCTTCACGATTGTCACGTGACGCCCTGTCCTAGCTTTTTCCTTTTTCTTCCTCCATGTATGGTGGTGCCTGTCTAATGACCCCATTCCATCCTGCATTTTCGTTGTTGGTCCAGTTTCACAGGATGAAGTGGAGGTGGAGTTTTTTCTGCAATGTTACATCGTTTAGCGTTTGTGCCTAACTACAACATCGGACCGTTGTCTGCCGCCTCATAACCCACATTTCTAATCCAGTGGCAGCTGTAAAACAATAATTAACACAAGTACTTTCTCGTTTCGAGCCGCGCTGCTGTCTAGCGAATGAAAGTTGGGTTCTCCTCGCGCCCGCAAAGTCCATCGTCATCGGCTTCCCTTTTCTTCTTCTTTTTTTTTTTAAGCAATGGCCTGCGAAACAGCCACCGCGTCGTCCTCCTGTGTCATCTCGGTTTCGGCACTCTTCTCTGAGGTCCCGCTATTTTCGTCTTCACAGTCATTACCACACTGATTGCATTTCCTTTCTTTTCTCCCACGCGTATATGGCCTCTGATGGCTCGGGGAGTCCGCAGGACATAAATAGAAACGTTCTCAAGGCCGCTTACCTTGGTCCGTACGTCGTCACCTACTTCGCTAATGACACGCTAATGAACTGTCCCCTACTTTACTTATTACTGCAGTACAGATCCCAAGCGTTGAATTTTTGTTGTTGTTTGAGAATTGGGAGGGGGCGGGGGAGACAAAGATCGCAACGGTTGATGGCTACCTATATACGGTGAAACTCGAAACGTGTATAATGTAACTGACCTCTTATAACCCGGACAAAAACCTCATTCAAGTGTGCTTTGCCAGCGGTGTAACAAAGGACACAGGAGACACTGTGGCAACGAACTTCACTCCTGCAAAAGAAGCGACTTCCACGGTGGTACAGAAGTGCCTATTGCGTTCACTAGGGCAAGAGAAGTCTGTGTGCTGTTTTGCAGGAGATAGAAACAAGGCTGTAGTTCGAAGGAAAACGAGAGTCTTGAAGCGATAACTCGAAATCGAGTAGATGTCGGTGGATCCAACGTTTTAGGGGCGAAGCTCCTTAAAGCGGCACCCGTTCGTCCCTCGTAGTCGTAGTCGTAGTCGTAGTGCGTAACCAGTCTTACGCTTTGACCTCCAAGGTGGTGCCGGTGGGAGATTTCTCCTGTGCGTTGTTGAACAATAAAAAAAATTCGCGGCGTGCGCGTTAACTAAAAGCCGAATTCTTCTGTCTCTCATTCCCCATTAGCAGCCATTGGCATGTTCCAGTAGGAAACGTTAGTAGAAGTAGAAGTGTTAAAAGCCGACTTCTGCTGTCTCTCATTCCCAGTAGCAGCCATTGTTTACCTCCAAGGTAGTGCCTGGTGAGATTTCTCCTGTGCGTGATTAAACAATAAAAATTTTGTTCAAAACGCCGTTGATTGATGAAATAAACCAACGAAAGACGCCAGATGTTTTCTAAAAGCAAAACGAAAAGACGCCAGATGTTTCTAAAGCAAAACGAAAAGACGCCAGCTGCTTAACGAAAGACGCCAGATGTTTCTAAAGCAAAACGAAAAGACGCCAGCTGCTTAACGAAAGACGCCAGGTAAAGCAATGGTTTTCATCTGCAACCAGTGCAAGAACCACTTAGCTTACATTTCACCGACCACAAAGCGGTCATAATGAAAGGACAACGGAAACCAGCAATAAAAGTTTGATAAAACATTTAATCAATCGTTTCACGTCATTTTTATCGGGCGAATTAACGGAAGAAATTTCACGGTTTAACCGATGATTACTTCCAGGAGCTTCGCCCAATCTCATCATCATTCACCTCGTGGATCTGCCGTCAATTTTTTTACATGGGCCGACTTGTCGTCGTCAGCTCAGCATGCTACTTAAGGTGTTCGTTCGCCTATGGCGATTACACATAGCGGATCTCAATCAAACATAGACTAAAGATAGATTATAGCAGATACGTTAACTATTTACCTGCCATATGCACAATAAACAATACGTGCAGTCATTTCAGGAAGATAAAACCGTTTTACAGCTGCATACCACCGGAATACTGGCATATGGGGCAGAAACGTGACAAGGTGCGAAGCGCCGTGCAACGAGAGATGACATGAAAAATGTTAAGTGTTGATTGCGTTAATGCTGATAAAAGCAATGACTTCGTTTCCATTAACATTTCTCCGGAAACACGTTTGCTGAATACAATTGCGCCGTATCGGCTTGTGTCGGTGCGTTTAACAGCGGCGCAATAAAAAGAAGGAAAGCATATATATACAAACACAAGTGACCTTGAAATATATGCATCGGGAGCCTCGTTCTTAAACTTGGCTGGACTTCTACGATCTTATCTTTTTCAGACTTCTCTGAATTGCACCACGTGATTAGTTCCAGCTGCACAAACATTTCTATCGTTTTATGTTTCGCAATCCTTCTAAACAAATTGTTATCTTGCGCCTGCATGTCTATTGACGTGCTATTCACGTCAATAGACAGGGGTTTATCCAGAATTTTGATCTGGGAGGGGGTGAGGGGAAGTGTTACCCACGGTGTAACCAGAACGCAGTGGGAGATGGGGTTACCACCAAGTCGTTGGTCATCTGGAAAATTTTGGGGGGCAAAGGTTGGTGTTGGGGGGGGGGGGGGGGGGCTGTATAAATCGCTGTCAGAAACCATGCGAAGCTATCCACGTCAACGCGCCGATAATTTCCACTCTCCGAACGGAAGGTGCGCGGTCCGATGGGTCGAACTGTGATGTAGATACTGTTTTCAATCATGTGCTGCGCTTACGTTATAAATGTTGCACGTGACGTGCCAGGACGTTTAAAAAAACACGTGACCAGTTGAGGGTGTTCATTCGTAAATTAGGCGCTATGCATTTTAAGGGCACGGGAAGACGTGTAAACTTAACAGCGCAATGCGATGTTGCTATATACGGCTCTGCGTAATAAGACGACGATAATAACGCGGATGATGACAATGATGACTGCAATGATAATAATAACAGCAAACCTTAGTGACCTCAGTCTAGAAATAAATCATTGTGACTGCGACAAATATGCGCTGGCGTATGCTAACGATTTAACAATGTGCCACCGAAGACGAGCGACGGCGCTAGCGAGAAAGATTGAAGGAAAAAGACACTCACTCTTTATTAAGTCTTAACGGATTTATATAAGGCAAAGGGCTCTGGGACATTTCTACAATTTCGAAACAGTGAATCGGCTTTCCGGGTTTAACGGTGTCTTATATACGGTACGAACCTTTACATGTTTCGTAAGGAGGTTGTGAATGAGGCGAAGAGAGGACGCTATTTCTGCGACTCAGCACGGCTCAGCGCTTGTGTGGAAGGGAATGGCAAACGCATTGTCAAGAGGTAGCTATTATGCGCCCCGTTTCAAGAAGAAATAAATATCGCATGTCCATACTCCAACGAATTTAAATATTCACTGCTGAGGGGCTAGAGTGGCTGTGGTGGTCGGCAGCATGCTGACCCGACAGGCGCAAGGTCGTAGGCCGAAAGGCACTCGTCGCAGGCCTGCGCCTGCGAAAGGCGCAACCGCAGGCCGCATTTCGATCGAGATACGCTAGAGGGGTCTGTTAACTTTGCAATGTCCGTGCACATTCAGGAACCTCGGGTTGTCGAAATTTCCGGAGCCCCTCACTATATGGGGCATGTCTCATGTACCATGGTTTCAGAACGTATAAGACACCAGTGATTATCGTTAATAATTCACGTATTCCAATTGGTGGAAATCGGTCAAGAGGTGCAAGGTCCCGCGAGTCCTATTCTCGGCCGCACTGCCTGCCTTCCGAAGTTGGGCGACACTAAAGAACACACGCGTGTACCGGACATCGCAAGCAAGCTATAAAGATTCTCTGCAGCCGCTCAAACTCAACCACGGCACCTCCACTATACGGCGTCTGTCGGCCATCATATATGCTCCCTGCATTGATTTGGGATGTCAAATCCCAGCAATCGATCATCACACGGTCGTCCTTGTACTCGATAAAATGCACCGGCGCGTTCACTATAGGGCCTCGTGACCGTGGAGAGCCGCTGCGGTTAGAGGCCAGCCGTTCGTCTCAAGGTCGTCCCCGTGCACTTCTCGTGCTCCGAAAGCGAAAACGTGTGCATGATAGCGGAGGGACCGAGCGGCGCTCCATTTTCTCGCCATCTGGCTTAATTGCGTGCCAATGTAAAGAACAGCTCGCTTTGTATCGTTCAAGCAACCATGCACGTTCGTCGTATCTTTCGTGCGATTGACGCCGAAGACGGGCGGTTCGTATAGGTAGGTCTAAGTGGTTTAGCATTGTTCCTTGGGGTCGGAGACGGTCAGAACGACCGCGGCACGCATTGCGTGCGCGTGCAAGTTATACACTATAGACTTTTGTGCCGGCTGGGTGGCAGGGGACAAAGAGTCATTAACAACGCGTTGTCTTTCGAGCCGTTGAGGGGCTGTAGGAGCACAGCGGCAGCTGCTTATTGCGTATTTGTATTGCGTTCCTGTCCACGCAAGAGTACAAAATAGCGACCCGCAACGGTTATCTCGACTGTACTCTGCCATTTTTTTTTCACTTGGTTCCGCACTTGCTACAAGGTTACAGGGTAATCGGAAGCTTGACGCACACTCACTATATAGAGAAAGAGAGAGACAGAGAGAGAGAGAGAGCGCAATCGGAGACAAAGCTGCGGAGCACGCTTTCATCGTTACAAAGCAAAGCTGAAGTTTAATTGTATCAGCTAATCATTTTGATGAATTTCTCGAGTTTAACGTCCCAAAACCACGATCTGATTATGAGAGATGCCGTAATGGAGGGCTCCAGAAATTTCGACCACCTGCGGTTCTGTAACGTACACTGACATCTCACAGTACGCGGGCCTCTGGCATTTTCGCCTCTATCGACGTGCAGCCGGGATTCGATCCCGCGACCTTCGGACCAGCAGCCGAGGGCCATAGCCACTAGACCACCGTGGCGGGGCTCAGCTAATTATTTTGGAGAAAATGACATATGGTACGAGACGAATCTTCTTCCTTTATTTTAACGTCTTCTGGGTCGTTAAAAGTGTTCCTCCATTTATTTCGGGCTCACCTTGAATGAATGAATGAATGAATGAATGAATGAATGAATGAAGGAAGGAAGGAAGGAAGGAAGGAAGGAAGGAAGGAAGGAAGGAAGTTGTACGTTACAGCGGAACTGTTTCCCTATCACTTCATAAAAAAGCTGCATTCGGTACATAAAGTCTGTGACAGGAGCTGTGTGTTCTGAAGTTTGGCTTTCCGCTGATTTATGGTTACCTGAAAAAGATCCCTTTCGCCGACTTTATAAAGAAGTACATGTACCCATTCTCTCCAGTTTTTTCCCCATGCGCCACGTGGATGTTCGACGCCATGTTCGACGTCGACGGTGGTATTTAACGATATTCCACTTAAAGCAGTGCTTAAGGAATGCTGCTCCGCAATAACGCGTCGACTTAAATCATTCTCTTCCGGTATTGGCATTCAATACGCAACGATGGTCTGTACTACGTCGCACCTCAAGCGTGTCCTCCTCATTGTACTTTCTCGAGTACATTCGATGACGCCTTGATCAAAGATTGCTCTGTCTGATATTGACATTCGGTAAACAGGAAGTGCCCGCATTTGTAATGACGACGTTATAACTTCCGAATTGCACGTGGCACTCTGCCAGTGAACTTGAAACGTCGCAATCGCTTGTTCAGACGACGTTCGCGAAGCATTCGGCTCGGCATTCATAAGCACGCGGCAGACCTCGTCGGCGTCAAGCGCTTATGCGTCGTCGCCGGAACCGACTGCGGAACAACCAATACTTTTGTATCGGCCACTTACTGTGACGACAGCGCATGACATCATTCGGAGGGCGCTTTTCTTCTGCACCAGCTTTCATTTCTTCTCACTTCTTCTTTTTTTTTTTTTTTTTTTCAGTTTTGATGTTCTTGCCGTCAGCGTCTTTCCTGTTTACCGCGCGATGTGGCTGTGGCGACTTTTCGCTATTCCGTCGTGATCTCTGTTCTTGGCATTTGCTTTTCCCACGAGCGGGCGCTTGCGTATTTGTTTATCTGCGTTCTTCGGGACCATGCGCTGGCACGTGTCTTTGCACGGCGATTCGAATGTCACTGCGGGAGACAGGGCCTTCATTCGACGTCGAATAGCGTCATTCTCAAACATAGTGCGTGCGATGTCCATGCATGATTCGATATCCTCGACAGAGCTCTTGGAGGACGGCTCAAGATTTATGTGGACCACGGCACTACAATTGTCGAACTCACAGACTCGACGTTGCAGCAAGCTCGAGCTCACGACCGTTGTCCGGGATTGTGACCGTTGTCCGGGATTGGCCGGGTTGTCCAGGATTCTTCTTGATATTATACCTAAAGCAAAAAACGTGCCATGAGCTTGTCTTATGTAATTTGCGCACATTTATTTATGTGTCGTTGGCCGGCCAACAATTGCTGGCGATGCACTTTACCTTTAAGAACGGGGCTCTTTGTGCCGGACGTGATCTGCCCGGTCTGTAAGAAAAATGATCATCATCATGAAATATCATGAAGAAGTGCGTGTGCACTATACTTCTATGAAGTGCGTGGCTTATGCGCGCGCACTTCTTTCTTCTCTTGCGCTCATGCCCTCAGCCCACTACTACGTAAAAGCAGATGCGTTTAATATATCAGATTGGTATCTGGGGGCGAAAAAGGGAAGTGAGGAGGAGGAGGAGACATAGTAAAGCATAGCATCGCCTTGTATAGTATAGTATAGTATAGTATTGCAAAGTATAGTAAATATACTATAGTATAGCAAGGGTTGGGAAAGGGAGGTGAAGGTGACGAGAGAAGGAAGGCGGAGGACTTCACAACCGGACACTGCCCGCCAAGCCAATTTGAACCTAGACACGTGACCCAAATCGCTTAAGATGATGTGACAGCTATTCACGCGACATGTTCCTACCGAAACCATGTAACAGCCAGCCACGTGGAAAATCACGTGACTTTGTTGAGCTTGTATGTAGATGCCGGAACGAGCAATTTTGGCCACAAGCTCGGCTCTTAGCCCTGCCTTGCACGACTAGTGCATGCTGCCCACATTTCAATTTGCAGTGGTGTGAAAATGTGCTGTTTTGTTGTAAGCGAGATTTCTTTCTACCTGGGTATTTTCACAACAACAAGAAGGAGACGTGATATTCATGTTGTTCTTTTACGCCTAGAGTTCTGTTAGCGATGTTTTCGGTACAACTGGGCCTCCAAGAATAACGGCAAGATGGCCGAGCTTGTGGTGGTTTTCCATGTTACGTTTAAAAGCAGCGCTACTGCAATTGTTGACAAAACTATCAAACAGCTGTAGTATGCAACGGAAAGCTTGCCTAGCTCAACACAAGTTACTACAGCGAATCACTGTGTGCAGTTAGTCACTCTATACCATAGATTATCAGGCGCAGCAGCCGCTATAGGTTAAGGCCAGATCAGCTCTCGGCACAAGAATATATAGACTACACAACCCCGCCAGCGCGTGAATGTTGGAGGCGTATTTTAATTGTTCTAGTGCAGGTCAAGGGCGCAAGCTGCGCAAACGGACACTGCCCGTCCGTGAGTCAGCCGCGCAATCTCCAATCCTACTGCGGCAATTAACCACGCACTCTGTGTCAACGAGTACAATCTACGCAATCTAATAACCGAAATCAGACCGCTTATTGGCCTACAAGAACTGCCTGTTGTGCCGTCAGGACCATTTTTCTGGTTAATCTCGCTTATTTTCAGCTCTCGCGTCGTTCTCTCAGGCGTGTACTGCGCAAGCATGCCGTCGGCTGTTGGCGGCTCTTTTAGGTCACGTTGTACGTTTTCTACTGTCGCTTGTAAGACCTCAAGAAACACGACTGCCATATAGCATCAGGATATACCTCCACGAATGGGCGTACCTTGCCCTTACGTATTATTCAATTTCATGTGCCGTCTTTGCTGCTCCAGGGTATCGTAGATTCACAGAGCACGACGATGTTGTAATGTCGCAGAAATGGGGTCCTAGTTTAAGAAAGAA
Organism: Hyalomma asiaticum; assembly: GCA_013339685.2. Lineage (NCBI taxonomy): Eukaryota > Metazoa > Arthropoda > Arachnida > Ixodida > Ixodidae > Hyalomma > Hyalomma asiaticum. The sequence goes on from CM023484.1 coordinate 61,229,897, forward strand.
AAAAAGAGCAAATGAGAAGCAATTAAGATATATGTACTAAGTTGCATGAACTAGCGAATAAATTAAAAGACCGAACGCATCCCATCAGCATCGGTGGTCCAAATGCGTTCGACATCTGAACTTCTGTTCCGGCAGTGTCCATCACAGCTCGAGCGCATGACTTCTAAACTTGGTTTGCAGCCGTCGTTTCCGCCAACAAATGATCTGTCAATTATTTCTTGCAGTCATGTCAGCATAAACTCGACGAATAAAAAGCAGCATGCAGCGGCGCCCGCAGGCTTTGTAGGTTTCTCGTATTTAATGACTAGCTTGTTCTTTGAACTCATCGTGACCATATCCATTATAGGGCATCTACTTCTTTTTTACGCTGTGGCGGTGTTTGCACACAACGTATGAGACACATATTGAGGTACAAATCGACGTGTGATTAGTTTGGCTCCTTATTAGGCCAAGGTATTGGACCGGTGTAGCTAGTATTCCATGATGATGACTGCAGCGTGAATACGCATGAAAGGCGGAGAGAATTTAAATGGAGTATATACAGCCACTCATCTCCACACTTCCTCGCTGTCATTTGTGTTTGGTGCTCCTTGATATTGGTGTCCCCTGGAATTGACGTTGTTCAATTGGCCCGATACGACTGGAAACATCTACACAACCTCGCCTTTTTTGAACACAAACCGCACGTGAAGTTGGCTAAGCGGTAACACGTTCAAATGTCAATGCCTCGAAAGAAGAACGCTTGCTTGGCAGAGACTTTTCGAGCGAACCGGTCGAAAATGTAGCACAGGGTCTTGTGGCGCAGCCTCCTTCAGCAGTTCGCTTGCAACAAACAGCATATTCTCCCACGCTACCACGACCTGCCTTCTCTCTTTTCTTTTTCTACATCTTAACTCTGGCAAAATATGTTATTACGAAAAAGAAAGAAAGAAAGAAAGAAGGAAAGAAAGAAAGAAAGAAAGAGAGAGAAAGAAAGAAAGAAAGAAAGAAAGAAAGAAAGAAAGAAAGAAAGAAAGAAAGAAAGAAAGAAAGAAAGAAAGAAAGAAAATGTACTGAGCGCTTACTTGCGCACCAGACGCCTGCCGTAACACGACACGGCTGCGTACATGTTTTCTGCATAACCTAACGTCCGAGTTGTGCGTACCGCGCCTTCGGGCCGTGCCACGGTGGCGGCGTGCACGCTATTGGGTCACGGTCGTGTCAGAAAAAGCGTGCTTGCTCACGCACAAGCATGCCGGTAGAGAGAGGCGAGGATCGGGTGTCACAGTGTGTCTCGCACTGCTCGGGCTCCTTCGAGCAAATCGCTCAGCTCGAGGCGTCGTGGCACGACAACGTTCACGCTCCACTTGTCGCGCGGGCGTGCCTATATAGATGTGCGGAAACCCCTTTTGCTGATGTCGACTTTCGCAACAGCGTTTTGCGTGCTAGCATATACTTCTCGTAAGAGCTGTCTCGGCGGGCATTTTCACGCATGGTGCGCCTAGAAGTGACCCAAATTGGCAGGTCTGAACTTGGGCATTCTCGCTTAGCAATAAACAAAGCATTAAAGGGGCCCTGCGACACTTTTCGAACGAAGTCAGAGAGTGCTGTCAAGCAGTCGTGAATGCTTCCGTAAACATGTGAGCTAAATATTATGCTTCTGCACGCAGCAGGGAATTCTCAATTTGGTTTCAAACGCGGCTGGAAAGCGCCCGCTCTTCTTTCAACAAATGACGTCACTTGAGGCAGAAATGACATTGGCTGATTTCGTGGTCGCGGAAAGATCACCTGCCTATGCTTTGTTTGTTCATTTTGAAATCAACAAATTGAAGAAGAAAAAAAAAAGGTCATGACAGCTCGACTAACGGGAAACCTGGGAAGGTCCGAAGCACGCGGTGATGAGCCGGTGTTTCCCACAGGAACACTTCAGTCGCTGCTGATGGGCTTGCTTTACCGAGGCCACGACGGCACTTAAAGCCCCAGCAATTGTCATTATTTGCTATTTGGTCCTGAATACTCAGTCAACTACATATGTTGATAGTCCAACTACATATGTTGATATCACTGCTGATTTGCTCCCCGATAGTGCCTTGAAAAGTAAAAAAAAGAAAAAAAGAAGAGAAAGGAAAAGGATTCCTTGCAATGAACACGAACGATTATTGTCTGCTACCTTAGCGACACTGCTATCGGAGGATTTTAGTTTGTCCATAGACTTTACGTTTACGGATAGCGGTTTACCGGAATAGTGTACGCGATCTACAGCGCTGGTACCGACACCAGCGCTGTAGATCACGTGCACTTGCACGTGATCTACACTTGCACGCTCTGCTTGAGTGCAAGTGTAAAGCATTGGCCGTGAGATAAAAATTAGCTAACAGTGCCTTCATTATTTCCTTTCGACGAGAACACTCACGCGACTAGACAATCGAATCCAGTGTAGTTGAGCAAACCGCAGCTACATATGTCGCTAGTAGTTCCGCTTCTGCCACGATCGGCTCCGATAGACCGGTACCCGTAGACGTTAAGAAGTCTACCGATAGGTTAATATTGCAGTCTGCAAGGTTGGTGTGTCTAGAGAGAGAGAGAGAGAGAGAGAGAGAGAGTGCGTCGCATATCATCTGTCTTGCGGTCGAAAGTGCGAGGTTGCGAGCACGACCTAGACAGGTCCGTTCAAGCGTGGTGACATCGGTTGACAGGTGGCGTAATGTCATACGCGGGCATTTCCTTGTACGGATCACTTCTCCAGCAGAACGCCGACTAAGTCTACTTGATAATACCACCTAAAGAGCTATTCAAAGGGACAGGAAATATGCCCATAAGTTACTCGAAACAACTTATTCGCGCTTCAAAGTTTCATTGAAATGCTTTCTGTTAACTTCGAATCATGCATTCGCCGAAGCTCTTCAATTTCACTTTTTGTTATGCATCTTCCTCATGTTTCTTCCGCTTTGATTGTGGCTTTTAGATTGTGTACATTTTGGAACTTTTCGCAAAAGTTATTCTTATTTTCATATGTATATATAGATTTTGATGGTGTTTGAATTCTTATTGCTTCATTTCGTCTTTCAAGCTTCTTTGCTTTCTAACTAACTGTTACTCTTCTACAGGTTTATGAATAATCCAACTTCGTCCAATTTTCTAAGCGAGGGTCCCGCGTTCAGCATTTTTACTTTTGGGCCTTCGCTGTATACAAGTGTTTTGTATGTTTTATACATACCAATAAACCGTAGCTGAAACAAAAAAAAAAGAAAAACCGATATAAAGCATAGGGATTGTTTAGGGGGCAGTCATAAAATTTACTTGAAAATTTAGAATGGGAATGTTCTACTTTTTATTAATGTATCCGCTGCCACAGTCGGATGAACCTGTGCGGAACGCCACTGCATGCACCTTGCGGCAGATTTTGGACATGTTTACTTAACTGTAGATCACGTGCACTTGCACGTGATACAAATAACATAAGCTCCACAGCCCGAAAAAAATTAGGCCTTCTGAATCATAAGTTGGGCGAATCCCCTCCTTCCCTCAGATTGATGACATACAAAACAATCTCCTTGGAATACGGCAGTGCTGTTTGGGATCCTTACACCCAGGTAAACATAGAAAAACTCGAAAAAATTCAAAGGTTAGCTGTCCGCTATGTTTACAAACGTTTCAGACGTCTTGATTCACCTTCGGCTATGTTACAGTTGGCCGAATTACAGCCACTATCTGAAAGGAGAAAAGAGGCACGTTTGAAGTTTTTGGCTTCTGTTTATTTTGGTAAGTTCGGAATAAAAACTGACGGCTACTTGAAGAAGCACATCAGTCGAGCCTCACGGCACAAGCATAGTCATTACATCGAGCCTGTATTCGCAAGAACTAACTTGTATAAATATTCATTCTTCCCGCGAACAATCACAGAGTGGAATTCATTACCATCCACATCACCCATGCTAAGTAGTAATGTTTGATTTTTTTCCCTTTTGTGTGTCTCTTTATGTACACCCTCTCCTGCTTGGACTACTGTCTGCAGTATTGTACAAAATAAAAAATAAATAAATAAATAAAAACTGGGACTGCTTGATGCTAAAATATATATACTAAAATGATGCTAAAACATATACTAAAAGTACAACTTTGGAAAACGTGTGGCCCTGATTCCGCGATTACACTTCCTTTAAAACCAGCAGTTAGACGTGTTCAGTTTTAATCGATTAATGTGTTTCATGGCTTCTCGATACCTGATGAACCGAGGTGCAATCGAGCCATTTACCTGCAGTAAATAATACAGAAATATTTGTTTTTCCTTGGAAAGGAAAAAGAAACGATGAAGGAACGCCTGTCACGGATGCAATGTGTTTCCCTCGTATTTTGTATGCTACGCAGTGTCTTCAAGTCACGTCATTCGTGTCCAAGAGACACAGAGGGACCCAGAGTACAGCACAGATATTGTCGTGATTCGGCGGCAAAGCCACACAGTTTTATCGCATTGCCCTCCTTAGACACCGCAGCGATCGCGACCACGCGCCTGCTCTTTTGAGAATCTGGTGACGGTGGACAGCTGCGCGTCTTCGTACATTCGTGAGCAGTTTGCAGGAGGATTCGTGGAAGATATCGCCATCATGTTACATGTTGCTGACGCTTATACGTATCTCAGGAGGTAATTAAGAAATGGGTCTTCCGTAGACGTGCATGCCGCGTAAAAAATAAATAAAATAAGAAAAGCAAATGTAAGGAATCACGACGCGCAGGGTATCTCACGAAAGGATTTCTTTTCTCTCTCTCTCTCTATCTCATTGCCTGTCTCCTCTTGTTTCGCCGAAGGCTGAAACTCTATCTGCGCTATTGCCTTGGTCTCTTGACGCACCGGGCGCACATACTTCGATCAAGATGACTCGCACGCGCAATCTCCTGATTAATTAACCATGCATCTGGACTGAGGTCCTGAGCGCAATGATGCTTTTCTCTCTCTCCCTCTCATGTGGTTCTCGTTGTCACGTGAGCAGAACGCGTGGTAAGTTACATGCACAAGTGAGCCCCGCGTACTAATATGCGTGAAGAGCAGGTAGACGCAGACTTGCACTTTTATTGAATGCTGTTATTCGCGTTACTGGCGTAAGGATGCCATAAATTGTAGTGAGGAAAGCCATCGAAGATTACACGAACCATCTCTGTGGGCCAGGTCAATAAAAAGGACAAACGAAGGTAAGGTGAAAAGGAGGAGGGAATCGCGATACATAAAAACACGCGTGTGATGGTTGGGTTGCATGCAACCCAACCATCATGCATGCAACGCAGTTCTCGTAGTACATTATAAAAGCCCTTTCGCCGGTTTATCCGCGAGGTGCTCTAGCCTCTTGAGGACGCTTAGAAACGTGGCAAGGGGGTATCACTCACAAAACGTGCTCTTCGTATACTACCTCACG